>VZTD01000880.1:1957209-2131025 GCA_013397725.1 Rhagologus leucostigma | reverse complement strand
GCTCCCCACCCCGAACGGGCCGGGCTCGCTGCGGGCCCGTGCGGGCCGGCGCTGCCGCGGGACGGGGCGAGCCGAGCCCTGGCTGCAGCGGAGCTGTGCCGGGGATCCCTTCGGCAGCGCAGCCGCCCCCCGCCCCAGCGCTCCTCACCGTGCGGGTGCTGGTGCAGCCCGTGCCGCCTCTCCCGTGCGCTTCCCGCTGCTCCTGGCCTGCGAAAGGAGCATTCCCACAGCTGGAGCTTTCCGCAGCGCCGGCTGCGGAAGGCGGGGAGGGATGCGGCCCCGCACGGGTCGGGTGCTGGGAGAGCTGTGGGTAGGGGAGGAGCAGTGAACCTGGGCAGCAGTGAGCCCACCTCCTGGGGAGCTGTTTGCTCTTTGGAACCTCACGTCTCATTTGGGCAGCTCTCAGGCAAAGATACCATTAGCCGGCCAGCATCCACCCGCGCTTGCCGAGTGCTGGGCAAACGCGGCTGTTATGAAGCGCTGGGCTTTGTGAAGGGTGGCTTACACGTAATACTGCCAAGTGTATCCAACAGCTTAACGCTGCCGAAAGGAACGTGCCTTTCTCCTCCTAAGACTCTTGCAACAGCTCCTCAGCACCTTTGTTTGGTCAGTTCAACTCACAACTCTGGCACAGAGCTAACCCAGTGGAAAGAGAAATCCAGGATGACCCCGGGAAGGGTCAGCACAGGTGAGACGGGAACACAGCGGAGGGCTTATTGGCTAACTGTTTCTCCTGCGTTTACTTCGGTGTGGGTGTGTGTTGACATGGCTGATCTGCAAACTATGCTGCCTATGAAAATTTGGCTTTGTTCAATAAAGTACGTCACACTGTGAACGTTGGCATTAGTTACATCCAGTCAGAGTGACACCCAATTCAAAAATCTTTCTAAAATTCGAAGATTAAAGAATCTTCTATAAACAAGCAAATATTGTAGCTATGTTTTCTTCTGGTAATGAAAGAAAGTCCAATTTATATAGGCAGAGAAGAAAGTAGGTAATGCAGGAACTGAAAATACAAGTCTGTCACGGGACACGGAGCTCTTACTTCGGAGGAGGAAACACTTTATTTAGGGATAAAATTCCCCAGACGACTTTATTTTAGTTCCAGAATAACAACTTTAACAAAGATTAGTTGTTGAAAACCACAAGAAGAGGAGTTAAGACCTGCACACCAGGGCAGAATTAAGACACCTCAAACACCCAAGGCTGGCAGTAGTCACTAGGAGACTTGTGCAGCTGTTCCTCCTGTATTTACTCTGTCCTTTCCATGAGCAGAAGGAGGAAGTAACTGGGTTGTGTAGCAGAAATACATTCATGCTGGGAAGCCAGCTGATGGATAAGCACCTTTGGGTGAGGAAGGGTGAGTCTATGTGGAAGTGTGGACCAGTATCTCTTGCTTCAGAGCTGTGTATCGTAGTCTGTGTCCTCAGTGGAGCAAATGATTTTTGTCTTTTTTACCCTGGGATGCTGGAGATGGGTGTGATGTGTACTTAAAACTGTGTAAATGAGATATTTTGGTGGTACCTTGCACAGAGTCAGCAACTGAGCTCTTCCTCCTGAGTGTGTTAGGAATTTCCCTCAGCTAGGCTTTCCAGTAGTTCCCAGAAATCCTGAACAAGTATGGGAAATTAAATAAGGAAGGGAGGCTACAGCTGAGAGAACACGACCATGTGAAGGATATTTGAACTGTGTAAAGTGTAGTGACTTTGTGAATCTGTAGAGTTCACAGTCATTACAGTATTCATTAAAAGGGCTATTATTGCTGTGTGCCATTAACACCCCTCCCTCCCTTTTCCATTGTGAATGATTTTACTAGGATGCTGTAAAACTAAGGATGCCAAATGGTCAGAACTGGATAATACTTTTGCCAGTTCTAGAAGATGATCTAAAGCTGGTGTTTCTTGTTTGTCTGGCATCCACAATTACTCTTGAATTAGTATGATTTGTTTGGCTTATTATAGAAATATAAAGCACGAAATTCTTTTCTCAAAACCAGATGCCAACTCACTGGAGACAGAAAAGTTTTCTGTTCTTCTTATGTGGTCAGGTTGAGTCTACAGTAATGAGCTACATGAAGGAGATGCTGTTTGCCTACAAAGGAGATACTTAAGTTTCCATGTGTAACTTACCACATGCAATAGCACTATCCTATTGGACAAGCTTTGGGATGAAGTCATGTTTGTTTTCTTTGTAACTGCATGGACTGCCCCACTAATTTGCTTTTTTAGTCACCTTCAGCACACCTGAGCAGGAAGTGACAGAAGGGTGTCATCACATTCAGTGTCTCTGGCTTCTCCACCGATACTGTCAACACACCAAAACGTTTGAGCCAATTAAAGGTTTAGGCTGAGATACCGATGCATCGGCTCTCTGAACAATCCATTTCTTCTAGGAACATGTAATAACCTTAACTTGGATTAACAGTCTCTTATCTGGGTTGGACCCTGCAGCTTCATGGGAGAGCACCAGCCGTGTGCTGGAGCAATGGTGAAGAAACCATCATACTTACAGAGAGCTGAGCTGTAACAGCAAAGTGGTTAAACTGTTCTTGCTGTAGGTAAAACTGTTTCCCTTTACACCATAGTCCTTCCTCTCAACCTGCTTTGCACCTTTCATCATTCAAGGGTTTACATTTTAAGGTAGTAGAGAGCATCCAAAGGAGGGCAACAAAGATGGTGAAGGGCCTTGAGGGGAAGCCATGTGAGGAGCAGCTGAGGTCACTTGGTCTCTTCAGCCTGGAGAAGAGTAGCCTGAGGGGAGACCTCATTGCAGTTACAACTTCCTTGTAAGGGGAAGAGTAGGGACAGGCACTGATCGCTTCTCTGGTGACCAGTGGCAGGACCTGAGGGAACAGCCTGAAGTTGTGTCAGGGGAGGGTTAGGTTGGATATCAGAGAAAGGTTGTTCACCCAGGGGGTGGCTGGGCACTGGAACAGGCTCCCCCGGGAAGTGGTCCTAGCACCAAGCCTGACAGAGTTAAAGAAGCGTTTGGACTCTCAGGCACATGGTGTGACTCTTGTGGATGGCCCTGCGCAGGGCCAGGAGTTGGACTCAATGATCCTTGTGGGTCCCTTCCAACTCAGCTGATTTTGTGATTTAGACAAGGGAGAAAAACCCTGACTCTCAAAAAAGCCTCCTAAAGCTTTCTAGCAGTCAAACATCAGGGTTTTGGGTTTGTGGGTTGTTTCATTGTTGGTGTTTTTTAGCCCTTATAGTTTCATGTAACTGTTCTACCAAGAGATCTTAGATAGTTCCACTAGACTAATATAAGAGGTGATAGTGTTGCCAGTGTTTGTAGGCAGACATTATTGCTGAAAAATACTTACATTTCATATTTTCAAGGCTGCTTTTTTGTCCCTTTTAACTTCCAGCTGTAAAAGGCATTTTTAAGGGTATGAGGGAATGGAGGGTGCTAGAGGCATTCATATTGAAACAGAATGAAACAAAATTGGAGCTGATCCACACGTGATGTTGTTGTTGGAAGGACTAATGATAGGGATAGGGATAATGAGTGAAGATGGACAGGAGGTCAGGTATGGACTTGCAAAAGAACATAGTGGGAACAAGGGCAGAACTTTAATTTTGGGTTGTGTGTGTAGAAACATCACTGTGTAACGTGTAACGCTGTGATTCAGAGAGGCTAGAGAGGTACATAAGGTTACCTTAGTTTTAAGGTTAGCAAGTCCTTTGCCTGGTTTTGTTACCAAGGTAGCAGTGTGATTTCCTGCTACTCCAGCAGGGGCAGTACCTGGGAAATGGGCTGCAGTCTACCAGGAGTGAAGATACAGCCAAGGGCTGGATTCTGCCGGGATGGCGCGCGAAGATCGTCAGAGCTCCAAGGAAATGTGTGTCAGCCGGTGGTCGCCTTTGTATTGTTCTAGGTCTTCCACCCCTGGGAGGAGCTCACACAACTGGGCTTTGCCCTAATCCGCGGTTCTGCTTAGGGCTCTGTCTCTGGATTTATGGCGTTTGGACTACCTTTGCTTTCCGAAAGCTGTATCTGGAAGTGCCCGGGGACCTGCAGCGCTGGAGTTCCCCTTGTGCTCTGGAGCCGTCCCAGGCAGCGATGGATGTAGTGGCTGTGCCGAGCCCCGGTGCTGGCACGATGGGGATCCTGCTGCCCTGCAAACACGCCCACCCCACGCACCTCTCCTGGCTGTCTTCGAGGTCCCTTGCAGCACGGCGAGCCTCGCCCGCCCGTCCCCTGTCCCCAAAGTCAGCCCCGAGGCACCCTCTTCCCGCCGGACTCCCCTTGATACCCCAGGGGCTCTGCAGCTCTCCCGGCTCCTGCACACCCGAGCGAAGCCGCGGAGCTGTCCCGGTGCTCGCCTGCGGCGGCCGCGGGGCGGGGGCGGGCGGAGGAGCCGCCCCTCCGCGGGCGCGGAGCTATAAGGGCAGCGCGGCGCGGCGCGGGGCGCAGCGGGAGCCATGGGGAACCGTGTCACTCGCGACGACTTCGAGTGGGTCTACACGGAGCAGCCCCACACGCAGCGCAGGAAGGAGATCCTGGGTACGACGGGGAGCTCGGGGGCGGCCGCGACGGCTCGGGCAGCCGGGCTGGGCTGGGCTGCGCTGCGCTGCTGGACGGGAAGGGACGGGCGGGGGGTCCGCGCCGGGACCGCCGGTGTCGGTGCGGCTCGGGGTGGTGTCCAGGCTGCGGAAAGCGAATGCCGCAGCCCGGTGGGCTGTTGGACGTTTCCCCGAGGAGTGTAGCATTCCCAACTCTCTGNACACGGGCTGTGCCCAGCGCCCGCCTGCCCGCACCTCGCCCCGGCCGCTGCCGTGCGGGGGTCCTGGCGGGCGGCGGCTCTGCCGGGTGTGCCCGGGGCGCGGGCTGGAAGCCCTCCTGCTGGCACGTGTTCCCAGTGCCTTGGTTGTGCGTTAAAGTAAACCGGGATGCGGGTGAGGTGTGCGAGAGAACAATAGCAAGTCCCCGCTGCTTGTCGGGGACAAGGTACACTCCTATATTTTCGTGTTGTACACGCAGCGCTTAACTGCGCACAGGAGTGTGGCGGGTTGGAAGGTTTATTTTTGTGGGACTTGGGCTATTCTGAAGATTGTTTCTGAGAAGAACTGACAGTTCAGAATCGTCACAGAGTATTGTTGCATACCCTCTGAAAATACATTTTCAACTTCTTATTAATAAAGATTTTGATTTTTTCCCCTCCTTTCATTTGGGTGGGTTGGTTGTTTTTTTTTCTTCCCTCTAACGAGACAAATAAAGTTTTTAAAGAACTTTTATGGAAAGGCAGTGGAGCTGCTGGCTGAGTTGATGCACAAGATATATGCTAATCGGGTGCAGTTTTTTAACTCCCCCACAATCTTACAGATTAATCCAGGATTAATCTAAATTACAAAAACATTTCCTGTGTAGTTGCAGTGGTGGAATATCCACGTCCAGGTTTGAATTACATCCAGCAAAATAATAATTATTGTACTATGTAATCATGACAGTCAAATGATGCCAGTACAGCAAATGACGTTTCTTGGTGTCGTGCTCCACATCCCTTCAGTCAAGGGGACTACATTTTGGTGAGCTAAGGATAGGAGTGTGTGTGGTGGGTCTCTGCCCTTGCTGCTGTCTTGCCTTTTTGGTTGTGCTGTAGAATGGGGACTGCAAATCATGATGAAGCTGTAAGGAGGTACTTGGACTCCCTTGTTGCAGCAAACTCCTTTTATGACTTTTCAGCTGCACACTTACAGAGGTTTTGCCCACCCTCTCTTGGGGTTAAGAACAAGCAATTGGAATCAAGGTCCATCTCCTTTACAGCTTCCCCTGCCCCAGCTGTGGGAGGAGAAGGAAGGGCAGAGAGAAATACGACATGGAAAGAGAGACATGAAAGTCTGTGTCTGATGAGGCAGAATGGATTATAAAACTAGTGTCATAAATACCAAAATGTTACCAAAAGTTACTGAAACTATCATAATATCCCACATAATATTTGTATAATGATCCTCACTCTATTATTCAAAGCCTAAGGTCACATAGTACCCAGAGTATATAGTTACCAAAGTGTTTAGTGTCTATTAAGCTGGAGTACACTGTAAGAATCTTACATACATATGAACAAATATCTATAAAAATCCATGTATTTTACATTTTTGTATACAGCAATGCCTTGGGGACATCATTCCATGCTGGTAAAGGAAGTATTTCCTTCCCAATAGGTTAATGATTTAGTTGCTAAGCACTGAAACTTGATTGTTCTCTGTTTGGGCTGCAGCTTTTAAAAATGTTGGTCTCTCTCAGGCATGGCTACTTGGATTTTAATGCAGATGGAAATTATGTATTAGGAAAAAGAAAATGGGCAAACTGACAAACATATAAGGCAGTTTCTTTCTACATAAGTGGTGTTTCCTTGGGCTGTTGCTCCAATATGTTCCTATGGAGCATCTGAGAGGTAAAAAAGGTTCATCACGAAGTTGTTTATAGTGGCTTAAGAGTTAGTAGCCCAGGTGTCTGGAAGACTTTTGTAGTCAGTGACTGTATCTGAATGAGAACTCAGTGAGTCCAGTCTCCCTACCATGGGCAGGGACATCTTTTGCTAGCTCAGGTTGCTCAGAGCTCCGTCCAACCTATCCTTGAACACTTCCAGGGATGGGCCATCCACAGCTTCTCTGAGCAACTGGTTCCAGTTGAGCTGCAGAGCTGTGAGCTGTATTTATCAACTTGGCTAGCTGGAAACTGGCTTTGTGGCAGGACACTGTTGCACTGGATGAGGGTTGTGATTCCTAATGGCTATAATTATACCAGCAAATAGATCAGCATTTTGCACAACAGAGAGGAGATACTTTCTCTCTTATCTCTTTGTAGTATCTAGGTATTAAAATGTAGCTTGTGCTTAGTACTGTCTGGGTGCAACTGCTTCTGAGTTCCAGTGGAGATCTCTTGCCAAGCTGGCACTTCGACTCTGATCACGTTATACATGTTCCTGAACACGTTATTCACGCTTTTCAGTTTATGAAATTGAATTGTTTCATTGCTATTCTCTCGCTGTCTTGTTTATGAAAAGCCTGTTACTGCCTTGTGTCAGGACTGGGATTTGTGTAATGCTGCAGTAAGCTCTGTTAGGGAAAGACCTGGTTAAAACCTTCCTGATGGAAAATTTTTTTCATCTGGATCTGCTTAGCCTTTCTGTATAGTTACAAAAATGCTATTTTTGTAGGGAGAGATATAACATAGAGGGGACATCTAGTAGAAATACTATTTCTTTTTCTGTCAGTAAGGATTTCTTGGACTGAAAGACTTGGAGAAACTATGGTCTTGCTCAGTAGGAAGTGTTGACAGCTTTTCACTTTTGAGAGATGAAAAAATCATTGCTTAAATGCAGGTAACACCATAAGCATACAATGTATGGTCATTTCACCTGCAAACAATTTCCCAAATGCAAGCAATGAGCAATATGTTGTGACATAGGAAGAGTGAGATCATATTTGTGCCACAGGTTGGATCTAACTTTATAAAATTACTTCAGGTTGGTCAGAAAATGTCTTGCCTCACATGATCCTTAGGGAAACACTTGTTTGCTGCTGAGCATGAAAGCTGAATCAGTGTTGCTCAGGATAGCCCAAGAGCATCTGAATATGATCTAACATCCAAGAATGCTTAATAGTTATGTAATTAGTTCTTTGGCAAGTTATTTTGGAGTGGAGATGGTGCAAGTGTTTTATATGTGCTTTATCCCGTAGGAAGGTTGCGATATTAGCCCATGGGGATGGGTAGAACAAAATTAAAAAGCCGAAATCCATTTTATTTTAGCATTTAGCTGATCTGAGTATCTCTTTCAGCTCTTCTCTCTTATTTAGAGACTAATCTGCTATTTCTTCCATCTGTCTCTTCTGTTCTGCCTTTTAAACCTCACATTTATGAAAAATTTTGATAAGTTGTACCTACTGAAATATGCAATATATTATCTCCTTAGCTTAAATCAAGGCTCTGAAGTACATGTGCTTCTGGCAAGAAACTATGTTTGCCCTTTATGCTGCAGCGTGTGGGCTCAGTGCTGCCACTAATGTGCATGTCCTCTGATGAGCGCACCCAGAAGAGCTGCTATCCCAGTGCTCTTGCCAATTCCCTGTGGGCATCACCTTTGAAATAAATCACATGGGCAGAAAGTCACTGATTTAGGCATTTGGTCTTCTGTGGGAAAAGTATCAAGTGCAACTGAAGGCTTGAGCTTCCCCCAAATTGCAGGTTTTTGTTTCAGAAGGAGCCGGAAGCCCTCTTTCTAGCGTCCCGACATCCCTTTACTCTGAACTAGCTAATAAACAAACGTAAGCAAACAGGTTACAGCTGCCGACATAGTGATGTGCTGACATCATCCACCTCTGCTGACAGCGGCAGTGTGGCACCACTGCGGTACTTTCCCTCTGGTGGCCACTTCTGGGTGACCCACTGCCCTTGGACCAGCTAGCACTAAGCAATTTAGAAGCTCGTGGGTGACAAATACAAGATTAAGACACTTGTCCTTGCACAGTGGACATATAAAACTTCAGTAATTAGTTAGGCCAAAAATGTTTCTTCTTATTTTGCATGCTGGAGGGGCTAGGAGACTGTGAAAAATCAGAAGGTGTTGTCATGCATGTTGTCCTCTGTGTGTCCTACCTGTGTCCTGACTTGTGCATTGTTTGAATTAATCATAGAATCATAAAATAATTTGAGTACCAAGTACATAATCAACTAGATCAGGTTGTTCAGAGCCCCAACCAACTTGTCCTTGAATGTTTCCAGGGATGGGGCATCTACAGCCTCTCTGGGCAACCTGTGATAGTGTTTCACCACCCTCATTGTAAAAAATTTCTTATGTCTAGATTAAATATCTCCTCTTTTAGCTTGGAACCCTTACCCCTTGACCTATCACAACAAGCTCTACTAAACAGTCAATCCCCATTGTTCCTATAAACCCCCATTAAATGTTGAAAGGCAATAAGGTCTTCCTGAAGCCTTTCCCTCTCCATTCTCAGCTCTCTCAGCCTTTCCTTATTGGAGAGGTGCTCCAGCCCTCTTTCATGGCTCCCAGCAATTTTCATGGCCCTCCTCTGGACCTTCTCCAGCTGGTCCATGTCTTTCACTGAGGACTTGGGTGTGCTGTGCTTTTACAAACATGTTTGTGAGCTGAGCTGCTACAAGGCAAAACGCTATAATGTCAGTAAACTGTCTTCTTTTATTTTGTTCATTTATTCGGTACAAATACCAGCTCCGGCATAGGACATGGAGTAGTAAATCTTACATCCTGTGCCTGGAGTCTCTTTATTTGTTTTGGCAAGGACGCATAGTCAATAGAATGTAGTCCAGGACAGCACTATCACAGATATTTTTTCCTCCTTTCCTTTAACAACCCTTCTAAGTAACTTACACTGAGGAGTAAGTCCACTTTGACTATATCAGTATGCTGCACTTGGGGTGAAAAGAAAGGAAAATTAAGAAATTAAATTTCTTCTCTTTTTACTACTAGTTTCTCATGGATGTGGGCATGGCTGCTGCTCCTTTAAACCTCCATCACCATTGTCTCTGTGGACAGCTCCTGCTTTTGTTCACTTCCAAATCCCATGTGTGCCAAAATGTGCAAGTGTGAAGTATGGGGTGTCACATCAATGAGAAACTGTGTCTGGTGCCATCACTGGGACTTGCCTGTCAGGGACAGTGTCAGTAGGACAGAGGATGAGTGAGAGTTCAGAACAAGGTATTTGCTGTCGCCTGAGGAGGAGGAATAGCAGGACCTGGCAACCAATGGCCTGTCCAGGAACAATTGCTCCAGTTCTAACTGAAGATCACTGTAGGGCTATGGTGAGTGCTCTTGGATCTCCAGAGAGAAGCATCAATGGAAAAAAATACAGTCAGACTAAATTTTCATTTTAAGCACTTGTGATTGAGACCTGCCTCTAGAAAGATGCTTAGAACAGTGGAGTGATCTCTGTGAAAAATTAATTCAGTAAATGGGTTGTTTCAGAATTGTGAACCCTTCTGAAAATATACTCGCAGCATTTGTTCTCTCTTGACTTGTATGAGTGGGGAATGCTGTCTTTCATCATCGTGAAGCGGAGAGACTGGAGCTGTCTGGGCAGAGTTAGTAACTACATTTACCTATTGTACTAAAGTGCCTGTGCTGCTTTGGCAGTATGCTGACCTTGGAGACAGAAAAGTCATCCTTGTGCACTGCTGTACATCTACACCAGTGTTCCCACCCTCCGATGGCAGTACAGTGGCTCAGTCTGGACAGCTAGAAGCAGCACACATGGATAAGCTGTCTGCTGGCTTGAGCTAACAGACTTCCTCAGTAAGCTGGAGGCTGGAAGATGTGCTGTGTAGACACCAGAGTAGCTGAGTCTCTCCTGCTCTCGTTGGACTATGGAGGGCAAAACCTGGTCCCGTGCAGTTACATAACTTGGTTGGTGTTGTGTCCTGTCCTGTGTTGTGTGTCCATGCCCTCATCCACCCCATCCCCTCCCTCCCTTATATAGAAGGGATGAATGATGGGGTTGGGTTTTTTCTCCTCTTTCTGTGCCCTCTCTCTGTGCCTCTGATTCTCTGTTGCCTTTTTTTCATGCAAGTGGGCGATGCCTGGTTTGCATAGCACCTACAGACACTTGTCACATCAGCCTTACAGGGATGTCCAGGCTTTTCAGCAGCAAGTGAGGCTCTTGCCTTACTAGCATTCTTTCAGCTAACCGAACACGGGGAAAAAAGGACGGAAGAATTTGTGTTATCCCAACTTTGTGTCAGCACATTATACATAAATTGCAGTCATCAGGATCACTTAACCTGCTGTTAAATGTGTCTCACTGAAGAGTGCTTGGCCTCAAGTTTGAAAAGGGTCAGCATTCAACATTCTGCATTTGAAGTGCTCCTGAACCAACAAGTCTCTGGCAGGCTACTCCACCAGTGGAGCTTTTAGCCTCCAGTGAGCTTACCAGCACCACCCGCCTGCCCAAGCCATGGTTTCTCCATGAGGAGAAACCTGAAATTTTTACATGCCATGGAAACAGGATGGCTTTATCAGTATTAATGATAAACAGCCACAGTATTGTGGTTTGACTAGTATGCAAAAATTTACTGTTGGAGAGGAGTTAATCATGTGTTGAATTTAATATTAAACCCTGGCAAGTTACTTAATAGCTGTCGCCTGTGATAAGTGCAACCTGGCTGCACTGCTGCTTGCACACAATATTGCTGCCATTTGGCAGTGACTGCTCTGCTCCTTTTAAATGGAATCTGCAGTCCTTGTTGGCTGCCACAGAAAGAAATAGGTCAAAAACTTCCATTATTCTCAAATGACAGTATAAATAATCTCTAAGCAATTTCCCCATCCCATTAAAATATCTTTTTTGTTTTGTTTTGGGGGTCAATGTGGCCTCAATTTGACCAGTCTGAGGAACAGTTTGGTTGTTTTACATTTCATCTCTTCTGGTGACTGCAGTAACTTATCTCTACCAGCCACATGATGTGACAATATTTGAGGTGGCTTGATTTATTAAAGAGTTTTCTGATTTTTGGACAGATACCCTTAAGAAAGACATTAAGCTACATAAAACTGCATGTCTGTAACAGTCTTTCTGACCAGGTCATTATATCATTATACTTTAGAGTGAACTTTGCATAAATAGCACATCGTGTAAAATTTTGGTACCTATTCAGGTACCGGAGAACAACTTCTGGCATGTTAACTTTTCTGGTGTGAAAAATATAATTTCAAGAATGGTGAAAACAGCAACAAAAACAAATAGCAAAACAAAAAAACCCTGGACTTTCTGGAGATTTTTATAAAAAAAATTTGTCTGACTTTAGAAAGATATGAACTTTTACTACAGCTTTCCCACCACTTAGAAAATCTTTTTCTTGCCTGAATACTCCTCATGGTGACCTCGGCCTCCTTGTCCTGACAAGATTTGAGAATATCTCTTTTGTCCTCACCTTCCACAGCACTTGTCTAATCTTTTTAATCTCTAATTTCTGTCAAGATGGGCTGAAGTTGGCCAAGAGGCTCAAAGGTTGTTAGAATGGCTGCAGAGCATGACCACATCAACCTGCTTCCTTAAGTCACACTTCATCTCTGAACTTCTGCAAACTTCGCATAGTTCACTTCTACAAAAACCTTCTCTGCATCCAGCACTTAGTATCTGCCACTGCTTTCAAGGTCACATAAATTACATGTATTGTCTCCAGCATTTGTTTATAGTATACACACCTGCATAGATGCAGATCATTGTAATCTGATTTTATTGTATTGGTATTATACTAGTACAGTATACTGTGACAGTCAGATGATGTTTACTTTTCTATTCATAAAATGGGCCCGTGAAACTCTCAGGGACACACTATAACCTCAGGGTTCAGAATGAGTGACTTCTCTATGCACTTATCTGTGTAAGCTGCAATTACTGAGAAATGCAAAGTATGAGTTAAAGGAGGGAGGTTAGTAGGTGGGTAAAAGCCATAAGGCAGCAGAAGGAATCATGCAAGTTAATAATGGAAGTGAGAAGAGTGGATTCACAAAGAGGAGACGTGAATCAATGAACAGCACCTAGAGGGTCAGCTGTACTCTCTATTTTATTTTCTTTCTAAAGGCCAGATGAATGGCTGGTGGAACTGAAGATCAGTAAGCTGGTCCTGGCCTCCCACAAGTCAGACCTGGCAAGCCTAGCCCACATTACTCTGGCACTGTACTGCAGTATTTGTGAGGCCTCATGAAGCTGTTGTGTGGCTTTTATGCCTACTTCTGGTATATGGCATGGAAATAGAAAAATTTTCCATGCTTTACAAAATCCTGATAATATTACTGACTTAATTGTGATGTTACCGTGTGTGAAGAGTTGTATATTTTGTGAGCACTGGTATGCACTCAAATAATTAGGAATTTTTTTTAAGTGCTGTTTGTCATCTAACCACAGAGCAAAACCTGGCGAGCTTGTTGCTCAGCTCTCTTCCCTCTGCTTGTGTGTTTGAAACAACAGTGTGAAAAGGGCTACAGAGAAGGCAGTTATATCCCTTTTGTGGAAAATAACATCTGATCCGAGCAAAATAAAAAAGGGCATTAAAAACATGACAGAAGGTGTTTCTTAGAGCTTAAGTCCTGTGGGGTTTGGCATATTACTACTCACCACTGTGAAGCAATACTCATTGTGGGAAAGGCACATGATGCCACAGAGTGACCATCAGGGTATTTTTTTAAATATGTTTATATATATCAATATCAATCACAATTGGCCATGATGCTGGAACTAGTAAAACTTAGATTGTAGTGGCAACCCTACTTAGGAATTATCATTTTATAAAACCAGTGCCTCAAACATAGTACGATAAAAAACAGAGAGTCACAGTAGTGATTGTGCTTACCTAATCATGATCTGACCAAGTTTTTTGCTGCCTTTTTTTCTTTAGCAAAGTATCCAGAGATCAAGACTCTGATGGGACCAGATCCACATTTAAAGTGGATTGTATCTGGAATGGTTTTCATGCAGTTGCTGGCATGCTACCTGGTGAAAGACTTATCTTGGAAATGGATTTTCTTCTGGGCTTATGCTTTTGGGGGTTGCATCAACCATTCCCTGACTCTCGCCATCCACGATATTTCACACAACGTGGCCTTTGGCAACAAGCAGGCCAAGTGGAACCGATGGTTTGCAGTCTTCGCCAACTTGCCCATTGGCATCCCCTACTCTGCCTCCTTCAAGAAATACCACATTGACCATCACCGGTATCTGGGAGGGGACAGCTTGGATGTGGACATTCCCACAGACTTTGAGGGCTGGTTTTTCTGCACGCCGCTTCGGAAACTGCTTTGGCTGTTCCTCCAGCCTCTCTTCTACAGTCTGAGACCACTGTATGTGAACCCTAAAGCAATTACACGGATGGAAATTCTTAACGCTCTTGTCCAGTTTTCTGTAGACCTCATCATTTACTACCTGTGGGGGCTCAAACCAGTTATTTACTTAATAGCAGGTACAATTCTTTGCTTGGGTTTTCATCCCATTTCTGGGCACTTCATAGCAGAACACTACATGTTCCTAAAAGGGTATGAGACATACTCTTACTACGGACCTCTGAACTGGCTCACCTTCAATGTAGGCTACCACATGGAGCATCATGATTTCCCCAGCATTCCTGGATGCAGATTGCCCATGGTAAGGATAGCATGAGTGAGTTGGATTTTTATGAAAGCTGCTAAACTGTCTCAAAGAAAACACTCCAAATCACAGCAATTGATGAATTTAAGAAAAAAAGGGGAAAAAAAGAAAACAGCTTTTTGGATTTGCTTCTAATTAATTTTAAGTCAGAGGTTGAGAGAAACAGCTGTCAAACTGCTGTAATATTTAGTTTATTTGATGCACACTAGAACATCTGAGCTTCAGAGGGCTTGAGGAATACCTTTTGCATGATAAAATCCTCCAACAAGGCTTTAAATGTCTCGAATTGCATCTCTCAGCTACCAAGTTTCAACTCTTTGAAAGTTTAAAGGCCTGTCTAAAGGGAGGCAGGTGGCAATTGCTACTGGAAATTTGTCTAATGATCAATCTGCTAACTATATTGCTTAATTAACATCAAAGAAAAGTTCTTCTGTTTTTAACATGACATAAGTTTTGGGGCATGTTCCAGCCTGACACAGATAGCACTAGAAAATAAAGCCGCACTCTCTGTGACTCCTTTTAGCTCTGCTGCCCCACCCACAGAAACTGAGGAGGCCTGGTCTGTCGTTGGGAAAGTGCTGTGGCTTTCCTCCTTTGAAAGGCAAACCCCTTTTTGTTTATGTTTTATCAGTTGTGGGAATCAAATTTGCAAAGCCCAGGTGTCTAGGAATGGTTTTCAATCTCCCTCCAGGTATGTAGCTGCTCTTATGTGCTTTAATACAAGGGTTCCTCAGCAGGTGCTCACAGTGTTAGAGGTACGTGACTTCGAAGGATTACTCCTACATACAAGTTCTCTGATGTAATAGGAAGGAAACACCTTTCTCTGGCCTGATGAAAAGTTGGGAACTGCTACTGCAATATATATCCTTTGAGGTGGAGGTAGAGTTGAGGAGTCTGAGGTTCAGGAGCTGTGACCTCCCCACTACTGATACCATGTGCAACTTCTGTGATGGCATACCTGGGCAAACCCTGCTGTATGGGTTCACGTTCTCCATCACAGAAACACTCTCTGAGAGGAAATTCAAATCCAGCAGAGATTTTCTTGTGTAGAAGAGTGTGAGAAGCCTCTATATGGCCTGCAATTGTGTTTCATTCACCTCCTTCACTGCTGGAGGTCTGTCCTGGAGATGCTGCCTGTTCCTGGCGAGGCCCAGAGGAGCTGGTACAGCAGCCCACACTCAGATATGAAGTTCTCCTGTGAGGCACTCCCATCACTGATACACCTGATAGCTCAGCGGGGAAGTGGATGTGCTTATCTTTAGTTTCAAGTGTTCAAACTTGTTAGATGGGCTTAGATACTTAGATTACTGAAACGTAAATAGAAGAGAAGGAGGTTAGCTCTGTATCCTCCACAAGGGAGGTGAGTGACTAATTGAACTTCTGGGACTGTTGCTCCAGCTCTTCTCCACCCATACCACAAATAGTTCAGCCTAATTCCTTGAGACAGCGCAGCAACTGGAAGTGTCTGCCCTCCTGCCTAAAGAGGATAGAGTTATTAGCTGAATTTCATGGGCTTGTGTTTGCGTGTGTTTTGCTCTTTGGCAAATGAGACTCGCCCTGCTGGTGAAGGAGAGAGCAGACTTGTCAATCACTGTTGCCTGACAGAACTATATAGAAGACTTGGAGTCTAATGAATGATCAATTACAAGTAAAAATTCCATTAAAAGGTGAAAATTCTTTGGCAAAACAGTTACTGTAGAAAATCCTTTGACCATAAAAACAAGTTGGTTACTCTTTTCTGCAAAATAAGAAAAAAACTCTGCCTCTCTGGTGGAAAGCGATAAGGAAACAGATCCTCTCTGATTAGCTTTAAGTCTTGAACTTCATAGCAGGTAAGAAATCTCACCTTGCTCTACTTTGCTTAACCTCCTGGCAAATTCCTCACTCAGCAAAGATCTGTTTTTTTCAGATTTAGTCTCTTAGACGCTTGAACTTCTCATAGTTGCACTATGTAATATGGATGACCTCTCAGTGAGACTTTTTTAATTATTGGCAAGTAGAAAGTGGAACAAAGATTTCTATTTTTAAAGATCTATCCTACATGATTGAGAACAGGGGAGAAATAGGAATTTGAGAATATCTGGATCTTAATCTTGGAAAGTAACTGGCTTTTCAGCTTGCTTATCAGGAAAGTAAATTCAGCTTTGTCCTTTGTTACAGGTGTGTCATTCAGAACGTTCTGAGTAATGTGTTTGCCACTGGAAAGACCTTTACCCTAGGACTGTGACAGATTTGAAAGAGGAAGAATTAGGCTCTGCTCATAAGCTTATGGATATTAAAGATAAGTGACATGGGTGTGCAGTAAGAACTTGTCCCACTAGTATAATGAGAGATTACACAAGAGACCATGAAATTTAACATTGCAATGAAGGACCTGCTCTAAAAAAAACCCTGTAGACTTAAGACTAGATTAGTCTTTGAATGAAGTCTTATAACTATAAAATATTGCATTGTTTATCAAATGAGTAAAGAGATCCATTCTTCATTGTCTGTAGGACTGAGTATGGAGAGAGGACAATGGAGAAGAAGGAGGAACTCTACTCCTCCTAGAAGCTGCAATAAAAGCGGCAGTGTTACCAGAGGCAAACTAGTTACTCATTAAGCTTGTGGGAAAAGGAAAAGACATGGTATGAAACCAGATTTATTAGACAGACAAGACTGGAAAACATGGTAGATGTGCTGGGTTTGAATTGCAGATTTCATTAACCCTATCATGGCCAGGAGGGCTAGCTTGAGTGCTCCCCATCCTGTGGTGGGAATGTAGGACTATAGAGGGAACTTCTGTACTAAGCCTTTGAACATTCTAAATGTAATTTTGCAGCTTTGTGTCATAAGATCTCTAGTTTCTGTATAGTTCCAGGACAAAGAGTGTGTAACAGCCATGCTGAAATACTAGGCTGCGTTTAAGTTTTGTGCCTATCAGGTATGATGGACTAGGATTAGGGTCCTGTCACTTTGCTCTACAAGCACAGAACCAGAAGAAAAGTTTCAGTCCAAAAGATATGATTTCTTACCCTGCCGCCTTGATCTACTTGAAGAAAACTTCAATATACCAGATGCCAAGTGCCTAGTAATTGTCCTGCACACTTTGCAATCTCTTGTTATCCTTCCCTGATAACAGAATTACAGAATGGGTGAGGTTCAAAGGGATTGCAATGGGGTCATCCGATTCAGCCTCCCTGCTCAGAGTTGTCCCAGAGCACATGGCACAGGATTGTGTCCAGATGGTTCTTAAATACCCCCACTGAGGGAGACTCCACACCATCTCTGGGCAACCTGTTCCAGTGCTCGGTCACTGCACGGTGAAGTTCTTCCTCATGTTTGGGTGGAGCTTCCTGTGCATCAGTTTCTGCCTGTTGTATGTTGTCCTATTGCTTGGCACCACTGAGAAGAGCCTGATCCATTCTCTTGACACCAACCCTCCAGATACTTACAGACACTGATGAGGTTCCCTCTCAGTTGTCTTTTCTTGGGGCTGAACAGGCCCAGCTATCTCAGCCTTTTCTCATAAGAGAGATCGTCCAGTCCCTTGATCAACTTTGTCACCCTTTGCTGGACTTGCTCCAGGAGCTCAATGTCCCTCTTGTACTGAAGAGCCCAGAACTGGGCATAGCATTTCAGATGTGCCTCACTAGGGCTGAGAAGAGGGGCAGGATCATCTCCCTTGACATACTTGCAATGCTCTTCCTAATGCACCCCAGGAGTCCATTGCCCTTCTTGGCCCCCAGGGCACTGCTGGCTCATGGACAGCTCGTTGTCCACCAGGACCCCCAGATCCTTCTCTGCAGAGCTGCTTTCCAGCAGGCTGCCCCCAGCCTGTGCTGGTGCCTGGGGTTATTCCTCCCCAGGAGCAGGACTCTGCACTTGCTCTTCTTGAATTTCAGACAGTTCTTTTACAATTTCCATTCACAAACTAGCAATGAGTTAAGACTTAGAGTTGAGATTTGTAAGGAAGAAGGTGGGGGGAGGAGTTGAAGAAAATGGACCACCTACAATGCAATATATGGGGAGCTCGAGGAACAGGATTTTGAAATACTTAATCACAGTGCCATGCTCTTTAAGACAATCTATGATCTGGCTGCAAAACTCGCTACCTGGAAACTGCCATCTGCAGGTTTTGTACTGTAACCAGAATGTAACACAGAGGATGACTCTTCCAGCCTCAACCATACTTAATAGATATCCTAGAATCATCAATGTTGGAAAAGACCTGCAAGATCATTGAGTCCAAACTTTGATCTAATACCACTGTATCAACTAAACCATAGGATGAAGTGCCATGTTGAGTCATTTCTTGAACACTTCCAGGGGTGGTGACTCCACCACTTCCTTGGGCAACTGTTCTAGTGTTTGACAAGTCTCAGTGAAGAAACTCTTTCTGCTGTCCAACCTGAACCTCTCCTGGTTCAGCTTGAGGCCTTTTTTCTCTTGTCCTGCTGCTTGTTGCCTGGGAGAAGAGGCCAATTCCTATCTGGCTACACTCTCCTTTCAAAGATTTGTAGAGTGTGATAAGGTCTCCCCTGAGCCTCCTTTTCTGCAGGCTAAACAACCCCAGCTCCCTCAGTCACTCCTCAGATGATGTCATGCATTTAAAAGGGAACCTGCATTAAACTCCAATTACTTTCTGCCCTCCCACTATCCAGATTTTCTGGTAGATAAGGTGATAATTCTGTTTTATGTATGGAATGCTGAAAGAAATAATGAAAAATGAGATGTTTTTGCTGGGAAACTTTTGTGTAGATCTATTATGAAAAAGAAACCTCTTTTAAAATTCTTTTCTGCCATGTGATAGCAAGATGGGAACATATATCTAACAAATTTCCTTCTTTTCCATAAGAAAATCCTTCAGAAGTCCCCCCTTGAACTGCATTCATTAAATTTTCTCTTTTCTCCATTCCTTATTGCAGTTTCACCTTCCCCTCTCCATTGTTTCTGTACATCCCATATGGTTGTCCTGCCCAGAGCACAGGGACCTTGCAAGTGGTGCCCGCCTTCCTGCACAAGATGCTGCTCATGTTTGCTGAAGCTGTTGGGCTGAACACAGGCAGGCTGTTTATTGGCCTCTTCTCTGAGCCATTTTTAACTACTTTGTCAGTACCGCTTTTCAGTTAGCCTTTGGAGCCAGAGGACACAGCCTGAGACATTGTTCCTAGGAGCTGAATTGGTCTCTGCGAATCTCCAGCCTTCTACTTCCATGTGCAAGGGGCAATACAGAAAAACCTCCTGAAGCTCTTGTAGTGGTCAGAATCTAACATGGTCAAGAGCCCTGCAGAATAATGTAACTACCTAAGAAAACACGTTCAGAGGGCAAGAAATACTTGGGGCTCTGGAGAAGAGAGGAATGGTAGACTTGCCATATGAACTTGAGTAGCGTAGATGAGGGCTGAATTACAGTTGAAAGGCAGAATTCAGGCAGATCTTCTAAAGTGGTGGTAGGAGGGAAGGTCTAAGCAACTGTGTGCTAGGGAATGACCATGTCAGAGCTGGAGTGAAACTTTTGGAGCCGGATATCTGAGCCCCCCTTTGTGTTTGCATCAGGCTTCATGAGTAGCCTTCATTCAAGGGAGCTTAGTGTAGAAATAGTCCTCCCCCTCATCCTCTGGCTATTTCAATTACCCAGCTGGTAAAAGGGAAGATACAAAATCCAGATTAAATTATTTCTGGCCAGAGTTGCAGAAGGAACATAGGGAACTAAATCTGCATCTCCAGAGATCTTACCTGGTACCTGGAAATCACTTTTCTTCCAGTTATTAACAAATACTTCTAAGGAGAAATCCTGACATTGTCTGAATTCCATTGAAAATTAACTACTTTGAAGTACAAACCAATGCTTTAAAGCAGGATAGAGGAAATAATCAGGAAGTTTGAAGTATTCTGTGAAAGACAGAATACAGTCAGACCTGAACTGAACCTCCCATTTCCAGCACAGCACTACCATGCCACAAGCACAAGGTGTAGAGACAGAGGTACAGAGTTAAAAGATCTTAGTGAGACTTGTGCATTATCCAACCTACCTCGTAGAGAAGTGTCTGCTAGGAAGCTGAATTAATTAGGTAATTAGCAGGGAGCCATAGTATCTTCTAATTTAACTTTCACTGGGATTCTTACCTTTTCACAAAGTCACAGTGCTATGTTAAGGTTCCACCATTTACACCTCGGGTGGTGATGATACCCTCTTCCTGCATGACGATTTCTGCGTAACCCTTTCTCCCTTCACTGGAACTCTGCACTGTGCTCAGCATAGCTGGGTTTAAAATTCTTCAGGGCTTTTAAAGAGAGAAGTCATGCTGTCCAGCAAGACAAACTACTCTATTCTAGAGCTTTGTTTATCTAGGAGGTGGAGCTGCAGCAAAACCATGCCCAAGCAGTTCTGTGCAAGTGTACTATAGTTAACAGATTCTGCTCCTTCATAGATGGGTTCAAAGAGCAGAGCATCTAGTTGGAGCAGGAATAACAACTGGTAACTTGGGAATCCTCACAGTCGCCTGAACCTGCCAGCTTTGGAACCTCTCTGTTCTCTGGTTCTGGCCTTGCTCCCACTACAAGTACCACCCCAATGATGCACAATGCTTCTCTGATGGCAACAGTCTTAAGACTTGGGGAATTATAGCAGGGATGAAACTTTATTAGACTTGTGATCTAATAATGAATTTTGAATATCAGACTGCAGAGAACAGACCACCCCTGCAATTTTCTTTCTCTGCTAGAGGAACCTGTCTCTTGGATTTGTATCACGGTAGCAGAATGCAGGAGAGAAAACGAAGTGTAGGCAAGGCTGTGTCTGGCCTTTTCTCAGTTGTTAATTTTCTCTTACCCAGAACCCTCAACAGAAGAATATTATGAGTGGCAAACAGGGCTTTAAATACAGAGTGCTGGAGTCTTGGCAATTGATAAAGTGGATAAGGCATCTCATTGTGGAGATCCCACCACCTCTGAAATGAGACAGAATAGTTCTGAGTGAAGGCAGCGATCCATCCTCTTTCAAATTATGACACTGTGAGGCAAAACTTACATCAGAAATCTGCTAAGAAGTATCTAAATGCATTGAAGTACATCTCATTTGGCTGAACTTCAGAAGCTCACAAGCAATAACAAGTAACTTCAGGTTATGGCTGTGCTATCAGATCTGAATGTGAAGGTTGAAACACACCTGACTCTGTGCAGCCAAACAGCTCATTCTCTCTCTTCTTCTTCCAGGTGAAGAAGATTGCAGCAGAATATTATGATAACCTCCCACATCACCAGTCCTGGATTCGAGTTCTGTGGGACTTTGTTTTTGATGACACTCTTGGTCCTTATTCAAGGGTTAAGAGACTATGCAAGGTGGCAAAGGAAAGCTAACAGGGTAGCTCCGCCTGCTGCAGTGGTGTGTGTTTGTTCATTGTCATGATTTCAGTTTTCTGCAGAAATAGAAGGATCTTTGTGTGTGCTGAATTAAAGTTGGTGCATGCTGCTTAGGCTAAGAGGATATGAGTGTGAAAAGGAAGCAATTTTAGACTACTGATACTTTTTAATAAAGGATATTTGTACATGTAACCCTCAGAAACTAGATTAGAGTGAACTATGATTAACGGGAACCTTTGGTCTAGGCTTAGATTTAACTTCCTGGGACACACGAACCTAAGTCCAACTTTTGGCTTCATCCACAGGGGAGAATGTTTGCTGTGTGTTATGTGTGAGCATGTGTGTGTGCAGTTCAGGACTGGTTTCTCTTGATGCCAGATTGGAAGTAGACGCTCTGTGTGCACAGGACTGTGGAAGCAGGGAGGACTGGCATGCAGAAGTAAATGATACTCTCTGGAGAACACAAGGGTGCTCTTAGCTCAATGTCTTGTCTAATCTAATATCTCACTTCCGATAATTGCTAATAGCAGAGATTTTATATATGCAGTGGAATATGTTTATATTTTTGTACATCTGTAACATTATTTTAGTAGCTGCTTTTGATCTTTATTCCAGGGCTTTGTCTAAACCTTTTCCTTAGGACCTAATACTGTAGCTAACTGACAGATCTGAACTGTGGCAAGGAGAAATCCTTTCTTTAGTCTTCCACCAACTGCCCTGATCAGCAGCATGGATGTGCCTCTGGAGGAATGGGGTGGTCCTTTCTCATTCACCTTTTCAACAGTATTCATAACTTCATGTATCTCACCCTTTTCCCTACTGTAAGTCCTCTGGGAAAAGGAGAGGTTCTAGTTTTAATTTTTTCTTGCCAAGACTGTTAACACCCGTGGTCACCTTTCTTGCTGTCCTCTGTATCACACCCCTTTCTGTGCATGGCAGTTACAAGTACATGTCCGTGAAGGCATGGAGATGTCTTCATCTCCATGGTGGTATTTGTTCCGAACTGCTTTCAGAATAATGGCAATTTTTTTCCTCTGTCATTCAAGGGGCACAACTTGACATTTGGGAAGCACATGGTACTCCAGCTATATTAAATTGCCACTGGTGTTGTTAAGGGGATGTACCTGGAACATGGAGATGGGGTTGTTTCTCCGCTATATCTCTTACTTGGTGCTATTGACATTAATCTTTATCTCTCATTTCTCCCCACTGGCTACTAATATCTTCCTGCCTGTCCTCTCCAACTATAAACTTCTGGCTATTCTCAATAATTCTGTATCATCAAAAACATTAATCAACATAACCTTTCTCCAAGCAGAACAATATCTTGGGAGTCAGGCATTCAGGTGCCATCTAGTAAATTCCCTCTACCATGGAAAGCTGGCAAAATATTTCTGTCCTTACTGAGTGGTTATGAGAGACATATATATACAGATTCTCTTGCCCTGTAACCCTTTAACAGTTTGGGGTTTATTCTTCTGGAAATCCATGGCTCTAACAAAGAAAAGGATTATTGTGCAGCCTCATTGGTCCCTCAGTATGTGATTAGACCTGGGGAGCTTGATTTCCTCACGAAACGCAATTTTATTCCTTCCTTCAGCAGCACTGGATCCAGTGAGCCAGTCTGTCTGTTCACAAGGCAGCTGAGCTAACCTGCTCCAATTTGGGTTCCTCCTCCATTTCCCCTTTGTCCATTTTTCTCACCCATATGATTTTGGCAGTTGAGTAAATAAATACCCAGGTCTGCTCAGCAGAGCAAGATCCTTTTTAATACAGGGGCTGAACACCAGTTTATTCACAGATACTGTTTTGTGCTTTTGGATAAGAAGAGCAAGAATGGGGCTTCTTGCAGCACTTCAGCCTTCACTGGTTCCTCAGTGACGAACATACTTAAGACATTATGTCTTAATTCTTAAAGCTGCTTCTCTCCCAAAGGAAGAGGCACTGGTGTGGGAACTTCCATTACCTTCTTTGTATCAATGCTAATGTCAGGGAATTTCAGTTTTTTTATTAATTTACTTCAGATTTGCTGTCACTCTGATCACATATTCAACTTCCCATGTCTTTAGTAGCTGTTCCTCAACACTTATCCAGGTTAATAAGTTAATATAAAAACCACAATAAAGATTATGCTATTTTCCTCAGTTTGACTATTGTCCTTATCCTCTTTGATGAGTGACCTTATTCTGTAGTTCCCTTACTCAGCTGTTTCATGATCCAGTCACCCATGTGCTGTGGACTACTAACCTAGCCTGACACAGAGGCTCTGGTGTAAATGAGCCAACAAAAATTGTCAGCCACTTCTTCACCTGCCTCCCATCAGTATTTCCATCATGGTCCCAGCTTGCTTAGCCTGGGCAGCCCCACAGCCGTCCTGCTCAGCATTGTCCATCTCAGCAGGAATTCGAAGTGGCTGGAAGCCTGCAGTGCCTGCAGATGTGCAACGTGAGCCAAGTTCCAGTGTGTGGGGGTGCTGCTGGAGAAGGCTGTGATCCCATTCTCTTCATGGGCAGTTGTCTTTGCTACCACCAGTAATGTTGGCAGAAGGGTTTTTTTCATAACCACAGGGCATACGGGTCTGGGTTAAAAGTATGCTAGGGCTATGTATAGTTTTATTCCCTTTGCTTAAGAATTGATCCAGATCTCCATTGTGCAGGCACACTAAGGCTCTGGCAAATAGCTGTATGATACAAAGGAGTGGAGACTAATGTCCCCTTAGATTTCTGCTATGTGAGACGCCTGAGCCTGCCCTGTTGCAGTGGCTCATCAAGCCCTATATGAAAGGACACCCTTCTCTACAGAGGCAGCTGGCAAACTGAATTACTGTCTGGGAGGAGGGAATCCTCTGCTGGAGCCACTGCTGGAAATAAGCCACCTTGTACATCCCTGTCCCTGGAGCTGTAGGCTGGGAATGAGCACAGTGCAAGTGATGCCAGGACTGCTCCCCTCTCAGCCAAACTTCCCCTTCCACCCCACACACTTTGCTCCCACTGCTATTAAGTGACCCTGTGCAAACTGCAGCTTATGATGTCATAATTATATGATGCCTGCAAAGGTAGATGCAGAAAGTAAGAAAATCCCATTTACAGCAGCTGGCTGAAGTTAACACAGGGGCACGCCATATCCAGGCTGTACAACGTGGTTATTACTGACATTAGGCAGAATGCCACATTCTGAGGGAAAATGTGAACTGTGCCAAGCACCAACTTCCAGAACCTTAATTAGGATTATAGGAGAGTTTCACAAAATGGATGTGATCTTGAGTGGCAGCAGTTTGGAAGAGTACTTGCCATCATCAGGTATGTCATTAAATGGGTTTATAATTAGGAAATGCACGAGCTACTGTAAGAGATTTATGCAACAGAGCATTCTAACCTCTGCTGTTACTGATGCTTGTCCGGGTTCTTCATACTGGAATGGCTCCTTCTTGTGGTCCGGGGGTTGTTGCAATGTGGTGCACATCAGTGTCTGCCTGCTTTAGCTCCCATGTGGAAATCTTTATCCTGCTGTTCAACCTCTCTCTTGCCTTCTGTTAGCCTTAAACAGCTAACAATCATCAGGCTCAGCCTGGAGCTCACTGTTGCATTAAACTGATTTCTCCCATTTCTCCCATATTTAATCTACAGTATAACTAGACTGTGAAAAAGACTCATTTCTAAAAGGCATTTGGGTTGCTTTGAGGAGTGCTGAAGAACACCCCAAAACAAAACAGGTTACGTTTTACAGCTGACTGCCAAACAAGACCCATCCTGCCTCCTCTCCTGGCTCCCCTGTAGCAGGCCGGCTGTCCCTCCTGCCTGCTGCCTGCTCCACCAGCAATGGGACAACCACAGGCTCTCCGGGGCTGCTGCACCAGGCTCTGCTCCCAAAACCAATCCTTGGGGCCTGGCTTTTAAAACAAAATCTTTATGGAAGCCTGAAGAAAGGAAGGGAGCTTGGAAAATACTTGACAGATTTCAATAGTTGAACTCCAATCCCTTGGATTTTGCACGAGGTTACTGGAAGATGGTATCAAGACGACTGCCACGCAAAGCTTGTGCCAGACTAAGTCAAGCTGAAATTCCCATGATTGCTCTGGTGGGAAGAATGACTGTAAAGGAAAAAACTGCATGACCTGGATTATATGACTGGCTATGCACTGTTAAGCACTTGGTGTCCTGTACCAATAAAGCTCAAGACCTGCACACCATTAACAAATTACTCCCCTTAAGCCCCTAGTCAGCAGTGCTATGCCTGGGATTTCAGTTTACATCCACCTAATGCCTTTGGTAGCCTTGTTCTGCATAAACACCTCCCTTTTAATACTGGAGACCTGCAGGAGGGCAGATGACGGGACCTGTGTTTTTTTCAGAGATGGCAGGAGATGTGGTGGGACAGGTAGTGGTGACCTGAGAAGAGCCTTAAGCCACTGTCCTTCACTCACTTTGGCAAAAAGTGGCTGAGGTTGTGGAAGCCTGACTGCAGGACGTGGTGCTCAGGCAGTGATGTGAGAGGGCCGGTCAGGTGAGAGCCATGTGTGCCTGTGAGCGAAGGCAGGGCTGCTGCCATTGCACCAGCCACAAGGCACTCAGGCTCTCTCCTAGTGCTCTGCAGTGCAGGAGGCAGAGCTGCCACCCCATAGTGAGTCTCAGTCACCTTCCTCTTACCACCAAGTGACACAGAAGTGCAGGAGCCCAAGAGCCAAATGAAACAAAGAAAGGCAGGGCCATGTGGACAATAAACAGTTTATTACCAATATGAACACAGATACTGTGATGCACTGACGTACCATTTTTTAATATTGTGATAACTCTGAGACAAAGAACTTGTTGGCTGACAACTAAACATGTCTCTTTCTTCCGGTGATGCCTCAATACATTTCTGTTGGCAAAGGATCTTCATTTACATTGCAGACTACTAGTAAAATTACTTTGAAGTCATCTATCAAAAGCAAATGGTTCACGTGTGTTCTTATCTACTACTAAAAAGAAAGGTAATACATTTAAATAAGCAAATACAAAATACAAAAAAGGCTGACAAATCCAATGTGCAGTGTCAGATGAAATCTAAAAAATCCAGAAATTTAAAATTTAATAATCTTTAGATTAAGACTTGTAAAATGAAGCAAATCCAAGGCAGCAGCAAGCTTCAAAGTGTGCTGAGTCTGCTAATAAAAAGGGTGTAAGAACAAAGACAGTGCCGGTGTCCTCTCTCACCATCTTGCATGACCTTGGTACACTTAGAAATGATCCAATCTTCCTAGCATTCTTAGTACCGTCCAAATGATTTGCAATCATTATGTTGTACTGATTCTACTCAACTCCTGCCGTATGGCTAGAAAACCAAACCAGAAAGTTAGTGCATAATGTTATATCCAGTGTGATGGAAAATGCTAAGTACAGAGCTTGCAGAAAGTACACGCTGGTAAAAGGATGAGTGGAGGGTAAAAGGATGAGTAAGGGTAAGCAGTCAGCTGCTGGCTTGCAAACTGCAGTACTACTGTAAGAAGTTGCATCTGTGGTGTATGTGAATGCCTTATTTTGCACTGGAATGAACTAGGGAGGCTCTGAGGGCCAAGCTGCTGGGACAGTAGCGTATGGACAAGGGTCTCTCCAACTGCAAATTGCCTCAAGGTTCTGTGAGCGCACAGATCTAGGGCAAGAGGACAGGGAATGGATTTTAGCTGTTTTACAGTCTCCTCTTTTTCCCCTTCCCTGTGAATCTAAGGTGGGGAGTGCAGGACATACACCTTCGTATGCCCTAACGCAGCCTTCAAATGGGAATTTCGCTGTACATTTCAATAATGGCCCTGAAAAATACCTTCATCTGTAAACTGCAGAGCAATTTATAAAAATGTACTGATACATTTGGTACAGCTGCTGTACTTTTCAATGAATTATAAAAATATGTGGCTATTTGGAAAGCTGTAATCGAGTGAAGGTCTGAAATAACTCTTCAAGCATGGGAAACCTACAGAAGATTTTTGGGAAGGATTTTCAGTTAGCTTCCTTTGTCCCCTCCTTATCCCGGAGCTGTGTGGCCGGCAAGTTACAAGTGATTTCACGCTTGCTGATCGTGATTAACTGATGTGCCATGGGCTACAGGCAGGCCCTTTCTTACCCTCCCACCTGTGAGAAACACCAGCCAGCGAATTTCTCACAGGTTGGTGGTAAAAATGCTCATCAACAGCATACTAAAGGATGTAAACACAGTGTTATGGTCAGAGCTCAGATAAGGTAGATGCTTGTTCTTCAAATGTGTATATAAATCAGAGCTGTTCAGAGAAGTCTGAAAGCACCAGGGAACTCTCTGCAGTTCCTATCATCTTATCTATGGAAAATTAGTCATAAAGATGAGAAAAATAATAATTTTTCTCTTTCTTACCATCAATTATCTCCTCTTTCACTTTGTGTAACTCTCTTACAACTTCCTCCAATATTTCCTGATGAGACAAAACACAAGTCAGCTGCTCAGAATTTCCTTCTAACTGGTGGAAGAAAATGCAAGTTTAACACGGTTGTGCTTGTCCCCCACCTCCGCTGCTGGTCAGAGCCTAGCACTACTAACAGCTACGTCTGCACTCCCAGGCACGGATGCAGAAGATGCTGGCATAGTTACTTGCACATTTCTGTGCAGACATAATGATGAAACAGCAGTGAGATTGTGCTCTCTTGCTGCTCACCTGCTAGCTCTTCTCTAGGCACCTAGTTACAGAGGAAACCAGAAGACTGAACAGCCGTTTTGCTTGTACAGCGCATGCATGGGAGAAAATGGGTAGCTCGCCAAATCTCTAAAAGTGCAAATGACATTTTCACTCACCTGTTTCATTCGATCAAAATCTAAGGCATCCATAGCCACATCATTGCTGCTGCTCACTGGCTTCATCCTTGAGAAATGGAAGAAAAGCATAAAAAAGCCAGTCAGTTCCTTGCAATGTGTGCTGAGCTGCACCCACCTGATGGTGTGGATGAAATCCACCCCAGATCAGCAGCACCTGTGTTTGAGTGCTGGACAGGAGGCTCCTTATTGTGCTGCTCAGGAGCATTTGGCAGCCAGAGAGCAGCACTGCTCCTGAATGCACAACCTGACCCTCAAAGATGCTGTAAATTTTTTTTTCCCCTGGTGTTGGGAATCTCAGTAATTTCAGACTAGAAAACGCTGAGGGGATAAAGCCTGTTGAACACTGTGTTTTATTACGGCATTTGCAAGTTGCAAGCTACATGTCTGGTTTTCTCTCACAATCCGTTTTCTGTACAGCAGCCCTGTCCTGGCAACCTAGGCTTTCACTGGGTGCTAAAGTAACAGTAGATTACAGGTTAGAATAATATTATAGGGAAAATAATAACCCACTAATCCTTTCCTTGGAAGACCTGAATAAGTCAAAGGTGGCTTGTTGATACTGTGACGTATCACAGTAATTTTCTATTGACTCAGAAAAAAAACCAGTCTGGCCTTAATGGCTAGTGCAGCTGAGTGTTATCAGTCTTTCTGCACGGTATTAGTCAGTGGGCTGAGCCATGATGACATCTGATAAAATAAATTAAGAAAGCAGAAGCTGTTTGCCTTTCTCTTTTAATCAGTAACTCTAAAACATTTGAAAAACTAACCATGCTATACAAAGGCTTCAAACAACTCAGCCATCATCTTTGAGCCCAAAGTGGGGGCTGGTGGAGATGCTGCTGCTCCTGAGGGTTGCTTGGCCTGACAACCCTTTCTTGAGAAATTCTGACATGTGTCCTACCATCTCACAGCTAAGCGAGTTAAGAAAGACACAAATGCCATCAAACTCATAGGAATGGAAACAGGTCACCAGTGAGAGCTTTAGAAACCTGCCCAGCTTCACCCACAGAAGTCTTTCAAGCAAGCACTACTACTACTGAGCACTACTCCACGTGCTAAACTAGGAAAGCGTTTTTTCCCACTGAACTCCTCCTTCCGGGATGAAATACCAATAAAGAAGAGAGCTACTGAAATGTGATGGCTGCTTTAAATAGCCCATGTTTCATTCCCATTTGCAAGGAGAAAGGATGGTCTTTTTCTGTGTATTTGAAGCTCACGTATTTCCTAGAACCAACATGTTTCATTGGTTTTAGGAAAGCTGGCAAAACTATATTTTGCTATAGTAACACTGATGCATCCCTCTGAATGTTTGGGCAGAACATGTTACAGCATTTTTAACAAAGCAGCAAGTATGTGCACATAGTTGCCACTGGCAACTTCTCTCTCTCCAGATTATCAGCACTGTCGTATACCTAACAATGTAAAATAAGGCACATCTCTTTGCAGTAATTACTAAACATTTGTAAGCCTGTGTTCTACCTCCTTCTTCAGTTTTTCCATCCATCTCAGTGTCCAGTAACACCGGGTGGTCCTGGACCAGCATTGCAAGCAAGCCTCTCTTTAGCTGTCCAACATCAAACTTAATCTCTGTGACTGAAAACATGGGTGCTGATCCTGAAGCTTGGCTGCTCTGACTGACAGGACTTCTGGAGTCTGTCAGTCTGTCAGTTTCTTGGCTTTTGACACCTGCTAGTTTTTTTACCCTATATATGTCTGAAACACCTGTCTGTGGCTGGGCCTTTTTACATCTTGATTTTATTAATTTACTGCACCAAGCTTTGTTCTCCTTTCTTACGCACCCACTCCAGCTGCATGGGTAGAAGAATAGCTTCCCTTATCCTAGCTGCAAACTCTTCAGATCATTTCTGCATTTGCTATTTAATTTCTGCAGAGGCTGGGCAATGAAAGCTTCACCTATTGGCAGGGTCACCCCGAACCTGCTGTAGAAAGATGCTCCAAAACGTCCCTTCCACACGGCACAGCACTGCCAGACCCGTATCTCTGACTCACACACACATGGAGGGTTTAAGTGCTGGCTCCAGCGTGATTAACATCTGTGATACCCAAGTGAGCAGGGGGGCGTTTCCATGGAACAAACCTCTGACATGACACCTTCACACTTTGTGCAGCGACAGACAAAGCAGATTGCAAGAGAATGAGTAAAAGACGCGGCAGAAGACAACCACTAGCGCTGAATGATGGGATGAGCCAAAGGACAAGCCAAGACAGTTAAGAAGCCAGGCAGTTAGCCAGTACCTAGAAGACACGTGGGATTGTGTGGGGCTCTTAGCTTCACAGCTCTTCACCACTGATGGATTTCTACAGCAATGGAATGAAACGAGACATGAGTTGTGCGCGTGCCACAGGGACAGCATGACCATCCCGCCTGCTGGCCAGCCGCAGGGACACCCCATGCAGCTCACCTAGAAAGTAATGAAGATACAGGCTTTTCAACAGAATTGCTCCTTTCCCATGGCTTCTTCCCAGAGTCTGAAAAACAAACATGAAAAGTTAGTTTATTATTTTTGCTCTAAAAATAAAAATATCCTGAAGTTGATTGTCTTATGCAGCTGCTTTCATTCAGTGAGGATGCGTGACTTAGGAAGAACCAGGAAAACGGGATTGCTGAGTGAGTGCAGTTGCCTACATTACAGGGAAAGCACTGGCAAAAATCTGCTTAGTGATCCCTTTAATTACGGACCACATAGTTAAACAATACTAAAAGGAACAGAACTGGAACAGTAGGAGGAAGAGCATAAATAATTTCTATTAGGAAATACAGGCTAATTGCTGCAAGGCTTTATTCAGTACAATACTTATTTATATTTTAAGTTAAGAAGTCTTACGTTTTTTGTCTTCATAGTTGGCACAAAATGTGGGTGTATCTAAAAAAGGGCAGTAAGACCCCACTATGCAAATCTCCACAGAGAATTTATTTAATGCTGTGTACACTTCTAACTCACAGAACATTCCCAAAAGCTGTACTACATAACCCTTGTTGCTGAAAGCACTTACTATCATCCCAATCTCCTCCTAAAATGAACTGTTTCAGAGACTTGACAACTTTATATGCAAGGATTTGCTCCGCTGTGAGGTCCTAAAAATCCTTTTAAAATAATTACAGGCACTCCAAGGAAATCTCTAGATCTCATTTACATACACCTTTCTCCTGGCTTCTTCCCCTTCCCTTGCAAAGCACACAAGTCATGGCTTTGTTCCAAAAGGAAGCTGGAATGGTTAAATAGTCATTCCCTTGGGAAAGATTTCTTTCAGCATGCGTGAAAGCCAAGCCTGATGCAGGGATGAATGTGAGTGCTTGCAGCTCATCTACTCAGATACAGTTATTTCAATTAATTATAGGAAAAACAATTTCATCTAGGAACTCTCAGGATCAGCCTTATTGCAACAAACCATTAGATTAAGGAAGAATAGCAGTTTGAGATCCAAATCCCAACAGTACAGATCAGGATATCTACACTACAAAAAGTAAAATAATACAGTTTTTTTCTCTTAAAAGATTTAGGTGCATAATGTTGAAGGCACAGATCCTCAGCTACATGTCTAACTAAACTGGCTGTCTTGCAATTTGCTTGACTGTGAAGCATATAAAAGTCATAACTTCTTTCTGAGTACAGTTTTTAAAACAATAGGTATTTGGGAACTTTTCTGTTAGTTACTGCTGCTGCACTCAGAAGTAGGACAATGAATCCAGAGTCTAGAGGTGGTGGAGAAGACTAGATTAAGAAGACAACTACAATGCCAGTAGTTCAACTTAATTAATACCTGATGAATTTTGCTGCTGCTGGGCAGAGCCTCGTGTACTGGTTGAAGGAGAGGTGCTAGCATCATCCTACAAAGAGAAAAAGGATATTACTAAGTTTTGGAGATGAAGTGCAGAGTCCTCTTCTACTCTGGAGACAGCTGCAGCATATGTAGTACAAAAGCAAGTTTCCTCCCTGTCCAACAGGCACTGCTGCCAAGGTATGGGCTCAAGGCCACTTACACTTCAACTTTAATCTCTCTTTAGGAGGGCAAAATACATCCTTTTTGTTTTATCTAATATGGACACCTTTTCATGATCACACTCAATCACTCTAATCTCTATATACCAAACCAGGTGAAACCACTCTAAAGTGCTCTCTGCTGTTGCTTAAATACAAACCATCCACTTCCCAAATTCAGAAACTCTCTGAGATGTGGAAAGTGAGCCATCTAAAGGAACAGTAGCTCAGATCCCAGTCTTTCACCTCAGGACAGCCACCAGTACCAGAGAGAGGAGTCCACGTACTAACAGAATGTAACTTAATCAATCAGTACTCCTCTTAAATAGAAGACTTCATCAGAGATTTGGACTCTTGTATCTCGGATTTATGTGTGACAGATCATAAACCATTCATCCATATATCTGACATGACAATATTATCTAGCAACCCTCAAAACACGCTCAAGCAAAGCATCAGCTCTGCATTGTAAAATGGAATTGCACCCAGTTTGAAAGAAGATGCCCTGAACAGGAAATGTACTCAAGACGCGAATTAAACAGATACTCTCTGAAACACTTTCCTAAACAGTTTGGTGCTACTGAAAAGTTTGATTGAGGATATAAACCAATGTAGAATTTCAGGGAGAGAAAAGAAGGGACAGAAAGACGAGGCTGAAAAGTTAGAAGCTAAATAATGCCTTTCATCTTCAAGTGTATGGTTCAAAACCAGCTTTGGGGCAAGATTAAGAGCAATGGTTGCATAGGGGGTTCAACAGGCAAATTCTATGCTCCAAGCATCCCTCGAGGAACATGTGAAAAATAGCTGCTTTTCTCCCTCAACAGTGAAAAGTGCTTATTCTTGCTCTTGCTACAAACCTTTCTGCTTGGGGCAAGACCTACATTTTTTTAATGGATTTCCTACTGAGCAGCTTTATCTTTGGAGAGAACATCTCTACACAGGCAATATGAGGCACACAGGATGCTTTATGATCTTGCAGCCATGGCAGAAAGCCTTCACGAGGGTACTGGCTAGCAACAGGAATGCTGAATGAGCAGCAGCCTGGAAAAGCACCACATGGGAAAGGACACAGTGCAAATCCTGCCCTCTCCTGAAACAGGAAAGATCTTCCGCGCACACCAGTTCAACTGGTAAAAAAGTGTTTTCATCGGCATGTTGAACTAAAAATTGCTGCATCAAGTTCAGTCTACAGACTGAGTCAAATAAAACCTCTTGTATAATTGCTTTTGTGGAAGAGAAATGAATCAAAGTTCCTCAAAGTTGTCCAAATTCTATCTCAATTTAGTGTAGGTATCATGGACACATAATTTGACTTGTGCATGGTCTAACGGTTAATACACCGTTTCCCCTTCTTCCCCCAGACATGTTCTCTGTGCACTCTGGGGTCTGAAGTGAGCTGATTTTTGCTTTGCATAGACGTTGGCAATCCAAAGTTACACTGCAGGGCTCATGGTCCACTTCAGCTTAGCTGAAGCCTCAAATATAAAATAAGAAACATGAACTTTATCTCAAGTTAACTTGCCAGAAGGTTCAATGCACCTTCTTACAGGGCAAGGATCTCCAGTTCCCTACAACACTGGGATCAGACCATGAAGTAGAGCCCGTTAACCTGGTTTAGACAATACCTCCACTATGGATAAAGCAGCTGTTCTCGTTTATAGAGTGCTGTTCCCAGGAAAGGTGGGAGCAGTTACATTCAGCTTTGGACTGAATGTGCACATCTGTTCCTGGATCAGCACTGCTTGTTATTGGCTGCCATACACAGTGTACGAGCACAGGACTTCGGCTTACAAGGAATCTGCAAGAGCACAAGAAGGAGGAGTGTTTCACTTACGTTTTGGCTTTCCTCTTCCTTTTTGTCAGCTGGCTTGTCTGACTGCGACGCGGCTTTCCTCCTTTGCAAAGGAACAGGAGATAGGGCATTAGCCAAACTGGATGATGAAAAGAAAACCAAATTCTTGATTTTTAAGCCCTATTTTGGTTCTGAACAGTACTCCAGTGGGCTAGGTGCTGAGGTTCTAGACATCCAATTTCCCATTTTAGACCATTTGGAGAACTGCAGCTCAAGTCTCAATGTGGACTTTTGTTGTGCTGAAATTTAGTCTTATCCCTAGTGTGAACACTACCCTTAGCAGATGTTTTTTAAAACACCAATATGACAGGTTTTTCATTTAGTCTTGGTTCTGAAGTGAACAAAATTCAACTCACAGAAAAAATCTTAAGAGGCACTAACAAAGGTTTCTGAGAAAAGCCTCACTGGATACACAACTTGGAGGATTGATGAAAATTTGACAAAAACCCAAATAAACTGAGCAGTATGTGTCCGTAGGACACAGTGCTTTGTGGGAATTATTTCCAGATATTCAACTGCACTAATAATTTTATTAGATCAGTAATTTTTTTTTAAGAATCAGTAGTATTTACTTGATTGTTCTAACAAAAAGAAGTTGTAATTATTACAAATATAAGTGAGGGAAATATTTGCCAGGGTGAGAGACTAGTGTTAGATTTATGTCCTGCAACAAACTTAACTGGGCTGAGAATGACAATGGTTTGTGGGTTCATTCTTCTGTTTGCACTTTAGTCCTGAGGCAAAGGGCTGCTCTCATGGGGCCCACTGAATCTAGAGAGTGGTATTTTATAGCACCTGAGCTCTCAGAAATGTTTTCCTCCATTACTTACTGAGCATTAGACATATTCCCTGTTTCTGAGCATGGGATTTTCTGCTCAGAAAAGGGCCCTTGAGATCCCATGCTCGTAACTCTGATTTCTGTATTGAACATGCTCAATTAAAAAAACAAAACAAAACAAAACAACTTTTTTTTAATCTCCTGGCAAGTAGGTAAGTAAGGCAGGTAAGAACAACCAGAAACACAGTGCCAGGTTCTTCCTTTCCCTATGTCATCACACATAAAAAGGAATTTGCAGCCAAAAGAAATCCTCTCAGTATCAGCTTAACAGCATGTGCCCAGACTGCATCCTTGAATGGCACTTGTGTATTTCCAGGTACTTCCATGGCTTTGTGAAGAAAAATTTAGGGGACCATTCTGTTGCTATCAACTCCCTGGGAAAGGATTTGGAGCTCAGTTATTTTCAGAGTAGAGGCAGCACAATGCTCATGGCAGTACAAGTGCTTTTGTTAAGATACCAGGGGAATTCGATCCTAAATACCTGAAGACACCAGATCCTCCTGCCAAAAGCCATACTGGAGTACACTTTAGACTAGAACACACAAGTGTGCAGAATTTCTGTATCCAAACGTATGAGATGTCCATTCAGCTTGCTTGCTTGAACAGAGCTAGTTACCCCAGCATCTAGTCACCAAACCTTACTTTGCTTGCCGACAACTTCCAGTTAGGGAAGGTCACTCTTTACATAGAGCAGGCCAAGAACCAGTAAAAAACTATTCTGAGCTGTCAAGCTACTTTAATTCGGAAAAGAAAGAAAATTATCTATTTGCTATTTTATACTGCTGGGAACTTTTTAGAGTGTTGCGTATTTATTTAATACTTTTCAAAGGATCCACAGTCCATGTTCAGAATTTCTTCTGAAATGAACAGGACATGGAGGAAAGTTGGAATCAGATCTTTTGCACTGGGAACTGTCTTTATACTAAGATAACATTATTTAAAAACTCCATCTCTGTGCACCCTACAACTGTACCTACCCTTCATTATTTTATTCATCCTTTTCTTTCACTATTAATAAGTTTAAAAAACTTAGATCTAAAAATAGAGCATCTTACGCTAGGAATTTGGGAGTTTGACAGAACATTACTGATGGAATCAGGGGAAAAGAAAAAAAAATTGGAAAAATTGCCTTTTAGCAGCTGGTAGCTTGATACATCACAATTTCCTTTAGTGGAGAGTAACCTGGCTAGTCTGTCTGAAACATACTGAGAACCAATAACAGTTTACCTGCTAAGGTGTTGTCCTTTTATTACACCTGTGTTTATATTTTTGGGCTCAACATCCTGACTGTGCTGCATAAAGAACTATTTGTCTAAGTTCTTTTCACTGTTCACTCTTACTGAAAACAATAACTTTGAAAATAGATCTGGTAAAATGGCTAAAGCCCAGAGGATGTATTTACCACCAATTTTGAAGGTACTAAGCTGCAGGATCTGCTGCAGCAGCTACGCCCTGCCAGGTATCATTGCAACACTTTTCACATTAAAGTCAGGCAATAGTAGCAACCAACATCTAAGCAGGACCTGTCAAACTGCAAAGAAGCACCTACTGCCAACCACAAAAATGACAGCGCCTTGTTCCACAGTTTGCTGCAGATCTCACGGGGCTTACTTGAGGTGTAAGTACAAACCTTTTTGCCAGTAATTTATTCATTTCTTCCATTAGCCCTCCTCCGCCTCCTCCGCTACTTGTTCGATTGGCATCGCTCTTAGAGACCCCACTGGGGCTGGACCCTCCTGAACCGTCTTCTGGCTTAAGAGAGAAACCAAGATTGGAATTAATGAAAGGTTGGCTTTACAACCACGCCCTTAATGATTTCGTTTTCCCAAGTGTTAGGAACAGCGATCACAATCACAGCCCGAAACCAGAGATAGGATGTGTTCCGCCTTGGGAAGAAGACCCACACAAATGTTACTAAAACCAAGACAGATCTGGGTGATGCAAATATACGGGCAAATGATTAAAAAACCCACAGTGCTGCTTGTTCATAATTATGTTTATGCATGGTTAAGCAACCCTTACCTAAGTGGACGGCTACTGACATGAGGCCTCAACAGTGCACACTGGTTTTTGTTAGTGCAGTGTAGTTTTAACCACTTAAAACAAGTGAAAACACTAGCACATAGTACAGTGGTGGACTATGTTGAAGTAACGAAATACTGGCAATGTGAGAAGTCACAGCCATTTTCTAACTAATATGTTCTGAATAGCATAAACTCTACCCAACATTTCCTGCTGAGCTTTATTTGCACTGCAAACTCACATTTAAAAGTTCACCCAATGGTCAGCTGAAGCGTGTTTCACCATGTTTCACGCTGGGTTTGCAGACCATTACACCAAGCTGTGCCAGGCTTTCCCGCAGCAGAGAAGAGCCCATCGGGGAGTCCCAGTGCCACCTCCTTACCCGTTGAACTCTCCTTAGTTTGGCACCAGCCAGAGCTGCTGCGAGCCCTGACACTGACCCATCTTCAGCGCCAGCCCCTTGGCCGGCGCCGGCTGGCAGTGGGGGCGGTGGGGGAGGCGCAGCTCCCATAGGTGGTGGAGGGACTGGGGGGGGTGGCGGAGGTGGGGGCCCCCCAGATGAAGCAGGGATCACAGCAGCACCACTGGGGTGGCCAGGTGGAAGTGCTGGGCCTGAAATGCAGAGAACAGGAATTAGACGCGAAGCACAATCTCCACAGACAAGGCCACGTTCCCACTCCCAACGCCATGGCCTGACTCCAGGACAAGCGGTCAATGCAAGGAAGCACCATGCATGTGGAAGAATGGGAAGAGTGGTTGTATCACTGGTCAGTCAGCTACAGTTGTGTCCTCCTGCGAGACCCTGTCACTGCCTGTCTTCTCCCTCCTCTTCCCCCTGGCTGGGCTAGTGTTTCATTCTGTGTCAGAATCACAACACAGACGCTTCCCAGTTCATAAGTGGCCTATTCTTCTGCTTCCCCCACAGCTTTCTATATGGAGATAATAAACTCCATGGACTTTGGGTAACATCAGCTTTTCAAAATTGTGGGCTACAGTGACACATCCTCCTTTCTATCACGCAGAAGGTGTGTGGCCTCAGCCACTTCTGCAGAATAACCAGGGCACACTCCAGCTCAAGCACCCTGGAGTTCAGCAAAACTCCTCTCAGCAGCAGCCTGATGGAAGGGCTGATGGTGGTAACTCCATTGCAGTGTTTTACCTGTCTGTAACAGGTCAGCTGAACAAATACACCTCCCCTAGGGTACTTCCTCATGTACACTCTGTCAGAACAGGCTGCTCCTGGTTCATATTCACAGGTTCAGTTGTTCAGTAAGTGTTACTTTGAAAGACAGGCGGGTTTTGACTGAGAAACATTTGGAAGCCATATTTAACATTAACAGCCTGTTTTTCTTCTTATCTAGGTTTTCTTATAATACTGCCTTATTTCTGTGGTTACTTCTGCCATTATTTCACACTCTCAATTCCATTCTTGAAATGAACCATAGCTGCTATTAGAAATACTTTAAACATTTCAAGCTCTCTTCTGTTCATGAACATAATAGCTAGTAATTCATTGTGGGTACACTTAATTGTAATTGCAAAACTACACCCACCTAATTAGAGGCCAGCCTCAGGCAAAAATTGAACTGAGTCAAAATAATGGACTGATGTGAGTTTAAAATAACTTTATTGAACTAAGTGGATTTCAAGGACTTACATCAGCTGAAGGACTGAGCCTCCAGTGGTTACAGTAATACTTTTAGCAGAAAGTAAAAAGAAATGTCTTAGTTTGCTTCCTTTTGTAGGCACACCACTTTAGAATTATATGTTGTTATAAACCTGAATAGATCCAAGTCACAAAACATATGCTCTGAATTGCAAATAGGCATTGCTTGCAATTGCTCTCACTCCGCAGGCTTTAGGTAGGCACAAGAAATCAAGACCGTATGCAAAGTGGCCAGACCCAAGTCCTTGATCTGCCTTCAGTGAGAAAGGTTTGCTGGAATAGTTACAGTGACAAGCCCACAACTACAAATGCAGTGAATACCAGGAAGAGAGTTTCTTGAATTAAATAAATTGCACAACCGCAGGGGATTCTGGGTATCTTAAACAAAATCCATGTTCTGTGTTTCACTGGCAACAGAAATACCACTTAACAAAAAGAGTGAAAATCACAAGCTCGACCAATATTCCTACACAGACAAGAAACCTACCGCAGACCTGGCCTCCAGCTTCAGAAGAGCCCATCCACTACGTTTGGACCAGCTGAAAATAGGTTCTATATGAAGCTCTTTGAAACAATTTGAGTCTGCTGAATGACAAAAATCTTGATCTGGGATAATACAGTAGGAATATGCATTGCAACAACCCAGCTACAGGGTCCTGGTTCTTTAATTCTTACTTTTTGCCCAGTCCTGGACCAGTCTAGAGTGATTTTGGTATTTTTCCACCCCAGTTTCAGAAATCACATGCAGCAGAAGTATGTTTGGGTCTCTCAGCCCTTTTTCTATCGGTCAGGGGCAGTGCCAACCAGGCTTTTTAAACAGCTGACAGCTGAGGCTTTACACAGGTCACAACTCATTCAAAATCAGTACTTACTCAAGTGGGCAATGGCTGATGATGTCATGTAAGGAGGGGTCCTCCTGGGCATAGCCACCTCAGACACAGCAGCGTGAGGGGGAGGCAATGGAAGACAGTGTGACATGGGCTGACACCACTGCTGTGCAGGACAAGATGACAGATGGGAGGATGGGGAGGGAGCCTGGCCAGAGGAGCTGGGGGGGCTGGCGATGGTGGGCAGCGGGGAGCAGGGTGCAGCTCCTAGGTGTGGAAAGAAGGACCCATCCACACTTTTCACCTGGGTTCCAGTAGGGCCTAAAGCAATTTGTTCTTCAGGATGGCCATTGAGGGGTACATTTGCTGAGGTCTCCCACCCTGCTTTATCTGTGGGTGCCTTGACCCTTTCAGGTGGGACAGGAATCACGGGCAGGATGGTGGGACCACGTGGCTGCAGGACGTCACCCCTCTGCAGAGATGGTGCATTTGTGGCAGAGGGAGCAGAAGACTGAGGAGAGCAGGAAAGAGAAGAGCCCTTGAGAGGCTGCTGAGAGGGAAAGGGAAAATGGGAAGGATGGAGAGGTGGTGGAGACAGCGAGGTTCGCCTGATGCCTGGCATGACAGTCCTGCTGTTTGGGCAGGGTGGAGGGGAGGAACCTGGGGCTGTTGGCAGCTCAGAGGCCGAGTGCCTGTGCAGGAATTGCGGGGGCTCTCTGGCTCTCCGCTGGGATAGGAAAGGGGACTGACTAGCGGGCTCAGAGACAACAGGTGCTGAAGAGACAGCGCTGGCTTGAGGTAGTGGGGGGAGCACAACACCAGAGGCAGGAGCACTGCAGTTACTAGAGGTGGGAGAAGGAGACTGGGAATGAGAGAGGGGAGAGCATATGCTTGGTTGAAGGGTGGAAACTAGAAGAACAGAAAAGACAAATGAAAAGAATCAGGTGGGTATGCAGGAAGGAACGAAACCAAGGCAAAGTGGAACGGAGGAAAAGGAACCGTGAAGTAAACGCAAACAGAAACTCAAACAAAGCAAAGAGGAGATGGTGCAGGCACCAGCTTGGGGATTTCCAGCCCTCAGCAGAACTGGAGGGGTGTGCAGAGCAGAACCCTGGCAGCACGGGATGGGCTGCATGCTCTGGTGCCAGTGAGGCTCCTCCAAGCCCCACGTGAATCTGAGTCAGGATCACGAGCATCACCTTTGCACCAGGGACAGGTGCAAGTGACATGCTGAACACAGAGGTGACCACCTTGTAGGCAGAGAGGGAACAGCCAGCAGGCCCTAGGAGCCACGTCCCACTCCTTGTGTATGCCAAAGCAGGATTTTGGCTAAGTTCCCTATACAGAACAGCACGCTAATCTCTGCTGAAACACGAGTCCAACTCTTTCCGTCACTGAAGGCATGTGTGCATGTCTGAGCTGGTTTCTAGTCAAAAACTAAGAGTTTAACAGCTGAGGAAAAACATTTCACTTATGTGGCCAGATTAACTGAAAAAACTTGCCCAAAACCAATGCCCAAACACAAGATGGCCATCTTGGCTTGCTTGCTCTGCCTCCTTTCAGAGAGGCAAACCCATACTTTGTAGCTATAAACTATTCCTGTCATCTCTTCTCTCAACTTAGTGCAACTTAATATGCTATAGAAGATTTCTGTAAACTCATTAAATATATAGATTTTTTCCATCAAGCTCACAGAAGGCTTCATCATCACAAAATCCCCAGTGAAGAGCATCTAAAGCTGTATCTTCCTCTGTGCTGTAGTTTTTGTGCTGCAGAGCAATGGGGAGCGCCTGAGCACATCCAGCACATCAACCCCTTCTTGCTGACATCCCCTGGAAACACAGAGTCACTCCTGTGGTGGCTGTGCTACCTGCTCTCCTCAGGCGTGTGGAAGAAGCATGGACAGGCCCCCTCAGTACACCAAAAATGCCCCTCACTCGTACAAGTTTTGCCAAGTGCAAAACCTGCCTAGCTCCACCTGCATGCCCCAGACCTGAGCCCCTGCAAAACAACACAACCATGCCCAAATGCATGTAAGTCTCTAGCTGAAAATCTAGTCTTGAAAATTTAATCGTAACTATAACCACTTTTAGCAGTCTAGCTCTTGTCTAGTCTAGTCTAGGACACCCCACAAACCCCAACAACAGCAAGAGGAGACAGTCAGGGAGAGACTGAATCTGCTTGATTTGATACATGCCTGTGGTCGAGGTTCTTCTTTCCAGAGATTCCTGGCGCTGTTGCTGTTGCTCCATCACTTGTCTAAAACAGCAATGAAAAAACCCTTGGTCATTAGGTATTCTTTATAATTTTGAGTAAAAGCTTTATACACTGAGAAGCACTGTGTCTGGGGTGAGAGCTGATGCTGTGAGGTAAAGGTGGGTCTGATTTCACTTGCCCCGGCTGCAGCCAGTGCCAGTTCACACACTGGGAAGCTTAGCCAGGACATAGCCCTGCATGCACCGGACACTGCAGGGGTTGGTTGATCCATTTAAGAGAACTCCTCAGTGGCTCTGCACAAGGAACAGGCAGTGCCCAAGGCCCAGGAGAGCACAGCAAACATGCATGCTCTTAACCTGAAGTGTACGAGCATTGCAAGGAAAGAGTGAGTGGCATCTCACATAAAATCACAGAATCACACATTGGATAAGGTTGGAAGGGACCACTGGAGGCCATCTAGTCCAACCTCCCTGCTCAAGCAGGATCCCCTGGAGGACACAATCCCCAGGATTCTGTCCAGACAGCTTTTGAATATCTCCAGGGAAGGAAATATCCAAAATGACACAGTCCAGACTCTTTACGGATCAGGAGCCCAAAGCACTTACAGTTAGAACGAAAATATAGCAAAGCTTGATCTGTGTTTTGGTGCTGACTGTACAAAGCCTCTGTTGTCCAGGTGCACATCCAAGCCCTTTTTAGCACTGGCCAGTTTGGCTGACAGCCCCAGCACAGTTGTCCCTGTGCCACCAGCACCACCACCAGCACCACTGAGCTTCCTCTGCAAATACCCATCATAGCTCTGCACTGCTGCTCTTCTGGCACCTTTGCCTCCAGGAGCTGCCAGCTCCCGTGCTGCCCAGGCCTGCGGTCCCCCAGGGAGAGGCTTGGTACAGGTCTGCAGGGATGTGCAGTTCCAAGGGCTCAGCAGCAGAGGTCTGCTCCTGCACACTGGAGCGCTCCTGCCGGAAGGGGTGTCCCTGACCTCCACCACCACAAACCCACCTCACTTGGCTCTTCTTAAAGAAACTGATAGCTAGAAACTAGAGTGCTTGCCAGGCTTCTTGGCAAGCGCATGGATATGGACTAAAGATTTCAACAATATTAAAACACAACTCTGAATTTACCTTGCTGAAGCACTTAGTAATAAAGTTTATTACCATTTTCTTCCACAGTTTCTAGGTCAAATTTGCCCTAATTAGTTTCATTTATCTTTAGCTCAGTCTTCACTGCGCAGTCGTCTCTTTTCTCAACAGCTTTACTTCATGGTCTGTACAGTAAAGCAAGTTCAACTCTAAGCAACATTTCTATTTTGACTCCTTGCACAGTATTTTAAGACACTTCCCTGTTACATTTTTACTTGTACTTTCCAGAGTCTGCAATGCTGAACAATTCTATCTTATTTATATACCAATAGAAGCTTTTAAAATAAAAAATAGTTCATAAAAATAAAGTTATATAGAAAAAAAAGAATATCTTAATTTGCAAAACAAATTCCCCATCTTTCAATTCTAGTTCAATATAGGGGAAAGGAAAATACATGATTTTGCTCTGGAGGGATCAATCCTAAAGTGGTTTTATGTTCAGGACATGCAATCCATGCAATTTCTAGAAAATTGCAGGTTTCTGAGAAAATTATCATATGTACAAAGGTGAATGAGTTTTGAGAAAGTCTTAGTCGGTTGATTCAACTGGTGTCATTTAAACTATGACACTTCAGACCAAATACATAGAAATCTTTACTTTGATACATACCCTAGCTCTTTCTTGGTTGTTATGGATGCAACAGCATCAACTGCACTGCTAAAATTTCAATTGTAAACACATGTACCAGGAATTTCCTGAGCATATTGTCCCCTACCTTAGCTTGGCATTTATTAGCAAAATTTGATGATGAAGAACAACTTGATACATACATTTTCCTGATTAAACCTGGGGGAAATTCTAGGTTTATCTAGAGAACCAACCTGGAAAATTCCAGTCTGACAGACCAGGAAAGAAACACGGCTAAGACACCCCCAAGTCATTAGAGCTGCTGCAGAACAGGTCGAGGTGCAGGGTGCAAAACACCAAAACAGGGATTAGCCACTGCCACTTGAAGTCACTGGGGTTCATACCAGCCCTTTCTGACCTTGGTCAGAAGCAGTTTATATGTGCCAAATGCATCCTCCCACACATGCTAAAAGGAGAAGTTCTTAAACTCTTAGGAAGTCAAATTTATTCCAGTCGGACTAAAAAAAGCCTGGGATTGGCACAAGGCTACTTAAGGAGTATGCAAGGAGTAAAGTACAAGAGAGGACAAATTACACTCTGACTTAAAAATATATTCTTTACACATTTTTGTAAAGGTCTTTGAAAAACCTTTTAAACAGACAAATTCGCAGCGTAGATACCGTAACTTAATTTCCTTGCCTGCTTATCAGTTGTTAAAAAAAACCCCTAAGCTTAAAATTCGGTCTGCTCTATGCTTAAAGAATGCATCAGCATAATTAAAGCTGAAAGTCCTCTAGTACAGATGCAGTAATATCCAACTGCATCTACTGGCATATCTTATTCCACTCCAGTGGAGCAAAAGAAGCTTTCCCATGGCCATGTGCCCTGCAGCAATCAAATAATACCTACCCTAAGGGCTTTTACTGTTTCTAAAGAAAAAAGAATAAAAAAAATTTTTTTATTCTAATATAGTTAAGCTGCTCACATTTTAAATGTACAGAATGTACACAATAAACTGGAGGTCTAAATTACATATGGTCTGCAAAATCAGTGACTTCCACTGGTTAAAGGAAGAGCTGCATCAGGTTTTTCAGGAAGGCAGTGGGAGAGGCAAAACTGCCTGCCTTGGGATGAGCTGGGGCTCTCTGACCTTTCTGGTAACTCTGATATCCCAAAGTAAATCTCAGGTGAAATATCATCACTGCTGACCCATTAAGCAGTTTTGGGTAAATCCCTACTAAATCTCAGGTCCTTCACAGTTATTCATCAAGGTGCAGGAAACTGGTTTCCCTACACTTTCCTTATAGTTTTTGGAGGCAGGAAGATTCCTGAGTACCTACCAAGCAAACAGTTTACCTAGAGCATGAACTTTGGTTCACTTCACCCTTTAAAAGTCATTACAGAATCATTAGCAATAATTATGAAACATTCAGAACCAGCTTAAAACATGTACAAGTAAAAAGAGCAGTGCTTACTAGTGAACAAAGGACTGCATGTTCATCCAAGTTACAAACTAGAACTCTGCCACAGCTGATTAACTCACCTTCTCTGTGCTTCCATCTCATCTGGGGATGGACCATTCTGGATCTGGCGCTGGGCAGCTGGACCTACAGAAAAAATGAGAGGATGCTATTAAGAAAGCAAATGTGGCTGACTTCCAAAAAACAGTGCCACTCAGATTGTACCTCCATCTTACTATGACAGGTAAACCTCAAGCATTATTGTCTTCTCTTTGCTTTATTATTATTTTTAGCACTTTTTTTTTCCTATTAGACAAATAATCGCCTCCTGTACATTTTTAGTCCCACTGGGAGCATCCAGTGGCTAAATGTGGGAGCTGATTTGTCCAGAAACTTGGTCGCTGACACCATGGTCACTGTAGATTACATACTAATCCCTCCAGGATGGTGAAGACCTGCAGTGTTGCAAAAGTTGTCCTGTAGAAGGACAGTCCCTCACACTGGGAAGCATTTCTAGCTTTGGCATGGTTCAGCTCCATCCTTCAAGGATTATTCTGTGCTTGAACAGAAATTCAACCACCTTGCTGAGTCTGGGAGCACACATGCTAACCTGTGCTGCTCTGATGCTGAGCTGGCATCAAAAGCTGCCTGATGGAAGGTGCAAAGAGATGCAAAATTAAACAAGCCTTTTTTACAAAGGTGGCTTTTCTTTTTACAACGCTGTGGTCTTCTGCTTCTGGCGGATCCACATCAAGCTGAGCTCTCACTGGCATCCACCAACAAAAACTGACTATGCATGTCACCATTTAAGTCATCTCTCCTCTCTTGATTGATCATTTAATCTCTCTTCTCGGACATTTAATCAAGGACACTGACACTACATGCAATTTTCAGAAAGAAACAATTATTCTGAAAATAAAAATAACTGTTGGTAACATAAGTGGTCTTGCATTTATTACAAGGAGGATTGTTCCACTGATGTGAGGAGGTGGGGTTCAACTGGGATTTAACAGATAAGACTTCTATTAAATCCAACAGCAATTTTCCTGATAAACTGAGATCAGTTATGTGCAGGAAATTATTATGCCTCCTTAGTTTTTCATTTTCAAACGTAAAACTTCACCCTTTAAAAGTTATCCAACAAGCACAAACCAGAATTAAACACTTACAAACCTAAATACGGCACTCTCAAATTGTTAAGCATATTTATCTCTATATTCTTTATGTATTACTGCCAGGCTGAATGTTATCTGAAAACCGATTTAGAAAGTATGAAAACAGGAAAGATGGCAGAAATGCATTGTAGTCAGAAATTCCAGAGCATTGACTGATCCTGAGGAAATCGTGCATATTTTTGAAATGTGTTTGAGGACTAATATTTGAAGTACGGGTACACAGCACTTTCGGAAAACCAGGCCTGTGTATTCTAACTTTGGGTCTCTCAAAAATGAAGCCAGTGACAACCAGTAAGCCAAAAGCTCCGACATTTAAAAATACCCTATGACTGGGCATGAAGTGAAGACAGTTCACTTCTTTAATGACTCATGACTGACAACTTAGTGTTGTTTATCATTGCTCTTTGGCAAACTGTTCAGACCGAAATGCCACATTTTGTAAAGATCACACGAAACAATGAACCTGGGGGAGCGGGTGATTGTTTCGGGAAGCAAGCCTCAGGGAAAAACTTAGCAAGTATTTGGGAACCACAAAGCAGGCGGCTCACGTGAAAGGAGTTTAAGGTGTAGCAAGGATCTTCTCAGAAACTGCACGTGAGGAAGCCAGGGACAGCTTTTAGCCTGCTCAGCCACAGCTCACGGACACGGAAGGCAGGGATTAATTTCATGCTTGGTTCTGTACATGTGCGCTCTGCTGTGCACGTACAGCAGACAGCTGTGAGGCTGAGGGGGTTTAAATTCAACTGCATTTCTAGGTTTAATTCCTCTCCACATTTTTAGGTATTTCTCAGACAGAAGCAGAAATGAACAGTGAGTGGTCCTGGTGACGCCATCCTCATTTGAAGACGCTCCTCTAGTTGCCCCGTGAGCTGCCTCTGACCCTGGCAGGCTTTGGGAACAGCCTCACAGAGAAGAGCGCTTCTCAGCACAATAACCAGGAGAAACAGTTTTGCTGCTGACCCGTTTGCAGCTTCACAGCTGCTGTGAGCCACATTTTTAGCAACTAATTAACGCAGGAAATACTCTGCGAATGTCTGTGTTTCCTCGCTTCGTTGCTTTGCAATAATTAACCACGCTTTTATATAAGCATCTTGTGATTCAGCTGAAGGCAGATTTTGGGAGCACACAGATGTTTTCCGTATTTGTTTTTTCTCCTCCTGCTCAGCCACCCCAGCACCCACTCTGCCCTTCCCCAGCTGTCCCTACAGACAGCAAGGGGGAACTCCTGGCGCGGGGCACTGCTTTGTGGTGGGTATGGAGGTTTCCATGTGCTGGTGGCTGCTCCTGCACCGCTGCGCAGAGATATCCACGCCTGGAACCGCGGCCAGCCGTAAAACAGGAACACAGCTGTCCCTGAAGGAAAACCCATGCTCCGGCTCCCACTCTGGTGTAGCTGCGCCAGGAAGGCACGAACAAACAGGAACAATGCCATGCTTTCTCTCCTGCTGGGGAAGCTCCAAGCGATGTTTCTTTTCCCTCCTTTACTTTGGCTACAACTGCAAGCAACACTGACTGCATAAATTTAGGAAAATGTCGAAACAAGGACCATTTATTTGGCTGAGCAACCAGGATTTTGTGCTTCTTCAATACAGCAGGTCCAGTCTAACACACTCTCATTTATTAAACACATTGGAAGCAGCCCCTGTTTGGGATTTCTGCAACTCCTACAGCCTCCATGGTGCTTATGGGCCAGTGTGGTGAAAGTGGTGGGCTAAGGGAAGGGTCCAGAGTCAGAGCTGAATTAGAAATATATATGGGCTTTAAATTCAAGATATTGAAAATTTTTGCTTTGCATATGAGAAAAGATGATTTAGTGAATAAAATACAAAACCAAAAAACCTCAAACAAACAAACACAAAACCCCAGCAGATTATGGGAGCAAAAGAGGTGTCAGATAGACAGACAGCTCTCCCTCACTGTCTGATGATTCCAGCACATACTTGGATTGTGGGAGACTCAGGTTCAGCCATCAGGTCTGACCTGTCATCATTTATACTCTGGCAATGTAACATAAACACTTGCTTATCCTGACACAAACAGAAGAAATCATTCCAGATTACAAGTTTCTGCAAAGCTTTTCTTTCCAACAGCAGTATCTTTCAAATAAATTGGCATTTTCTGTCATAAAACCCCAATATATCAATTGTTGAAAGCACTTCTGATCGATGCTAATCCCATCGTCCCTGTTCAGGTACAGCCTGGGCCAGCGTGCAAACCCACGCTGGGACTCAGCTGGGCAGTGTATTTTGCTGTCTTCACCATAACCCCTCCTCTTTCCTCCTGTGCACTCGGGGCTCTTTGCTCCCGACGGTGCTGCTGCCTGACTCCCGAGTGCCCCCCAGGCAGGCCAGCCCCACAGTGAGGTGTGAAATCCAGTGGGTGCTGTCCCCACCAGCCTCAGCGGGAAGTGCTGTGTGTCCCCATTCACCACGACTTCCCCATTCACAGCCTGCCTGTAATTAGCTCTCTTGCTGCAATTGGGCAATCATGCTGCTGCTGCTGCTGCAGAGCCTCTGTCAGCACTTTAAACACCTGCCTCTGCCCCGAGGACCTCAGCCTGCTCTCTCCTAGTGGGGACTGCATGTGCTGGAGATGTCCTGGCACAGCCACACGCCACCAGAGAGCATCTGTAAGAGCGGGCACTAGAATGGGAGCAACAGTGGTGGTGACTAGCTGTGCTAGTGACACTCCCTTAAACTCATTACTAGAGACAACTATCTGGACAAAGCACTGATCTAATTAGCCTAGATAAAGCTCGTAGATAAAGCAGGGTGCCTACACTACTTCTCCGGCCCAAGCGAGTACAGCCAGAGTTGGATGACACAGCAGGTCAGGTAGACCTAACTTTCCATGGCAAGTTGAAGGACTGAGAAGAGGGATCACTCTGCTCACTGCACTCCATCACTGCAGCTGGGCAGAGCCACGGGCCGCTCAGGTGTGCTGCCACACTGCCATGGCACTCCCATGACAGGGGGTTGGGACTCCACATGTCCTGCTCCTGCCTTGTTTGGTTTGATGTGCAACAGCACCCTGGCAGAGAGAGGGAGCACACCCCATGAAGGGAGGGTTTGGGTACAGTGTCACAAAGCCTGCTTTCAGGCAGTTTGCCTCACTCCTGTTAAACATTAACTTGAAATAGAGTTTCAGAGAGTGTTACTCACAGGCTGGGTGCCTCAGCAGCATTTTAACAGAGTACATTAAACACCTTCTATAACATCATTTACACATGGGCCAAACTTCTCCTCTGAGAACTGCAAAGAACTTTATCAGCCTTAATTAAGCGTCACCAATGCTGTGAGGCAGAAGTGACTTGATTACACCCAGGCCGTGTCTGCACAAATAAAATTTGGTTGCATCAATTTACCTACAGGTGAGATTTGCTACTGACACAGTCAAAACTATGTAAAAGGTCACCTAAGGCATTCTTATTCTGATGCAGACCAAATTTGGTTTGACCTGAGGCAGGTAGAGTGCAGGGAAAAGAGCATTTCCAACTGTGTGCCAGAAAACCTTCTCCACCTCCCTTCCTTGCTCCTTGGTGACCAGCAGTGCTGTAAGTCTGTGGCAGGGCAAAGTAAAACACATCCTCTTAAAATCATCTCCAGCAATGCTTTACATAACCTGAGTTTACTTTATACCACACTGGACAAGGAGCAGTGTCTATCAGGTACCAACTCTCAGCTGAATTCTAGAAATTCCCGTCTTAGAAGCTATTAAAAGCACCATTCCCAAGATTGCAACTGCTTTGCTTTTATCTTTTACCTCGAGATTACTTTAATCTAACATGAAACAGGCCCCATGTAAAGTGAAGTAAGGGTGTGAGCACAGGGGGTCTGTATGAAGTCTGTTCATTTGAACTAAAAACTGATTTAACATTCACTGCTGAAACCTTCTGATGTAGATAAGATTTAAGGACAGTGACAGAGCTGGAAAAACAAGCCTTGTATTTAACATGGGAGTGCCCTACCCTCCCATTAGTTCACACCTCCTGCAAGGACGTATGTACAGGTGCATATACTGTGCACAGTGCTTTTTTTCCCTGGTTCTTTTTTTTAGGAAAAATCAACAGATGGAATTGTAAGGGTCCCTACATGCACAACCACACGGCTGTGCATGTGCACTGAGCAGGACGGAAGACATGAGATCCAGAGGGGAGTTACCAAAAAGAAAGGCCATGCAAAGATCCAGGAAGATTATTAGAAAGAAACCGTCTTCAATTCACCAGAAGTGCTACTGAGCACACCAAAATGAAACCAGTGTACCTTTGACTCAACTACTAAAGCTGTTAATTCCAATATTTTGCATAAAATATGATGACACTTGGTTTATCCTGGTTGGTTGTTCATCATGGCACTGGCACAGCATTTGATAATTTTTCACGCTGGTGTCTTTGTTGAGCTGGTGGAGAAAACTTTTTTTTTTCCTTCTGAATGCAATACAGATGAGATAGTGCTAAAGCAGCTCCTGCAGCAAGCAACTCCACTCTGACAGCAGGGGTCATAGTAAATATGGAAAGGACATGGCTCAGCTGCATTTATCTCAGCAACAGGGCCTCAGCTCAGCAGGGCAGCTTGGGTTACCTCTCACATAAAAAACAGCACAACCAGCTTTAAAAAAGGTTTAAAAAATACACACAGGTGACTGTGCAAACCTTTCACAGTGAGGTGGCTCCAGGGCTATTGGGGTCAGCATGTTCCCCAGAATGCAGCCTGGAGTGGTGGGAATGCAGCCCCATAGTTAGGGCAAGCAACAGGGACGGAAGCCCATGTGTTCTGGTATGGGACTCCCTGTATTTCATCTGGTGACTGATTAATATAAAATGTAAGAACTATGTAAGAACTGGAAATCATTTCCCTCTCAGCAGCTCAGCTCTGACAGGAAGAACAAAACATATACTGATCTAGAATAGCATGAGCTTGTCCGGGTGGGGGAAGGTGAGCAAGGAAAGCTGCAGTTCTGCCTGGGCAGGGGAAATGGCTGAACCTTGGTTCCCCTTTTCCTGAGGAAGTGCTTCGAGCACCAGGCCTTGAGGATGGCAGCCCAAGGGAAGGTGATGGCTACACATCCAACTGGATCAGGCCCCAGTGCCGCAGAGCCCGGCACACGTGCCCAGACAGGACCAGACCTGTGCAGCGCTGGCTCTCCAAGAAACAAAGAGAAATTCTGTCAAGATGAATGCAGGAAACCTCTGTACAGGACAGAAAAAACTGGAGCTTCCCAGGGGAATTCTGTTTACTGTACTGAGCTCTGAGCTAAAGAGAACTAATTCAGCAGCAGCTCAATTACACATTGATGAAGTCAAGGTGGGTAAGGCAGCCACCTGCCAGGCAGCTCCACGTAGGGGGACTGCCAGCACCTCCCTCCTTGGCAGGGCTGGTGCACGGGCTCTGATGCTTTTAGAGAAGAGCCTTGTTTCCACAGGCAGTTTTGTGATAAGTAAGCATCCAACTTAGTTGGTGACCAATTGCATTTGTTAGGAGAGCTGCCTCTGGTTCTGAGAAAAATGTTACGTGCATAGAAAAGTATAGGAAGAGTTATTTTACTTTTTTTGTATTACAAAAAGAAAGAAAAATAAAGGCATCATTGAATTTCTAAGGGTGTAATTCCAGTATTGGTGGCCTTATAAAGATGCTCAGGGAAGATGATGGGAGAAGATGCCAATCAGTGCCAGAAGTGAAAAAGTAATCTATAAAAGTCAGGGCCATGAGATTATCTTAAGGAAAAAAAAGAAAGTAAATTAACCCCACAATTATTAGTATCAAGTAAACAAGCCCCAGAGCACTTCTGTTCCCTCCTTTTTTTGATTGTTTTTCAGAATGTGCATCAAGCCTATTTTCCTGAACATCCAGGATTGAAACATTTCAATAAAGGTGAAGATTAGCTCATAATCTTGTGCCTCTAGGCAGTAAAGGAGCTTTAAGAAAAACACCAAATACCATCAGAATCTTATTAAAATTGAGAGCATGTGCCATCCTGAGAAGCTGGCACCTCCCCACAACTGCATGGGCGTTCAGTCAATGCTGGAGCCCAGGCAGTGGATGCTCCAAAGAAGCTGAGAGTGGAAATCAATACACACCATCTAAAGATACGGTTTATATTGCAATTTTTTTTTCCTGAATTTGGTTTCAGTGGGGACATGAATTATTTCACTCCAGTATCAGTTTGACAGGTGCTGTCCCAACAGAGACAGGGATACTGCAATGCTGGCCTCGGGCTCTGCAGTAGGAGCGCTGCTGAGCTCAGAAAGCACTTTCCCTTGGATGTCTCAAGTCCCACACATCTGTTCTGTGAAATATTAACTGAGTATCCGCTTTTAGCTAAGCGTGACTCTGTTTCTGCACCCAATTAAGTGCATATACCTGTTTATACCCACTTCACACTTATATCTCTTTACATCAAATAAAAAGCAGGGATTTGATACTTTTTTTTTGACAAATTGAATCTCTGAAAATTTCTGAAGTCACAGGGTAAAAGAACCCAGCCACTGGCATGGACAGAAGTTCAATCACCTGATATTTACACACTTAGCTGGTCAAACATCATCTCTAGTTTTGCTTAACGATAGGATTTAAGACAGATCAGAAGTGTATATATACACCCACTGTAGCGTGGTGCAGCACCTAAGGCACCAAGAGAACCATGGTCTATTCTCAGCCCATCTCCACATACAACCTCGCAAGGCAAGGCTCTCCATTTTCAAGTGTCTCCCTCCAGTTTCCCTACTGGTAGGATACTTAACCCCTCAGGGCAGTCTTTTCCACCACATGGAGAACAGCAGGGCCCATACATGCATTGAAGCACCATGCACCCATAGAAAACACCATATTATAAACACACAGTTTGCATCCACACAAGATCCATTTTACCAAGATTTAAATCCCAACGCTGCTGTAAGGCAACTATGATGGATCAGCTGTACCTGGATAAGAGTACTGGACAGAAAAGGACTTTTCTATGAAACACAACTAAATGGAGATATATTTTGGGATTTATGAAAAAAAAACCCCAGCAAACCACATGGAAAGATATCATTATGAATAGGTAGGATTCCTTGATAATTAAGTCACAGTCTAATAAATTCAACAGATAAACAAAATATTCAAATACAGCACCTGATCCCATTCACACTTACACCCAAAGCCAAGCTATCTGCTTAAGGGAAGCAAAAGTCCCACTAACTAGGAAGGCCCAGAGTAAACCCACTCATCTCTGCAAATCCTCATTTCCAGAAGAGCTAACAGGAATTGACAGTCACAGGCAGGTGGTTATGGACGAAAATATAGGCAAATATCCCATTAACTATAGCAGGTATAAAATGCTGCCCTTGTTCACATCTGTTTTTCAAAACCATTATCGTTATTCACCAGCAAGTGAAGACAGAAGCAATCCAACACATTGATTCAGAAGCCATCCTCCCACATTCCTGCTGTAATGACTTCTCCGGATTTAACAGCCCTGACTAATGCCAGCATCTCCTCAACCTAATGGGTCATTTCTCTCAAATATTATCTCAGCCTCCTACTGCCCGCCTGACAGAATTAAAAGCAAATTAAAGACAAACGATCCATCAATGAGCTACAACTGCAGGTGGTTTCCCAGCACAACAGGATGGCGGCACACAACATCTCCATGCAAAAACGCCCTGGAGCGCGCATCCCTTCCCCCTTCCCAGGAGGGCTCCCGCAGGAGCACGGCATGCAAGGGACAGGACGTGCAAGGCAGTGGGGAGGTTTCCATCACCTACAAGACATTCGGCACAGGACAATGCAGTCACAGTGGCAGAGGCAGAAGCAGTGCCAAATCCATTCCCTGCTGACCATAGTATGGCCGCAGCCTCCTCAGCGCACTCCCTGCGGCACCCTCCGCATGCCTGGCACTCCCTGCAGACCAGGTTTCACCAGGTGTAATCAATCCCCTGCTGCAGCAGCACAGTGGGCCCAGCCATTTAAATATTTAATTGGACCCTTTTCCTCACCTATCACAACACCTCGGGGTGGCTGAAGCCAGACTTCATTGTCTGGACTTTCACATAATACTGTGAAAGTAGGAAAGAAATTGCATTTTCTGCCTCCTGCCCCAATCAGACCTCCCCATGTCCACCTACATGCAAGCAATTACAATAAAAGCAAAGTGTGAGTAATCAGAATGTTCAGTAAAAAAATGGCTGCAACTGAACGTGCAGGATCAAGTTCACTGGTAGCTTCTGAAGTCAAAGGGGTTCAGTGATAAATGTTGAGCACTAGTCTTAAAATGCAAAGTGAACAAGATGGCTTCAGAAATATGTATATATGGCTTAAAATCCCCATCTACTATTAAATTTTCAGTACTCTTCATCATCCCATCATCCCTGATCTCCTCTGATCCCAACACTTCACCATTTTCACTTTGCCCGCTAATCACTTTCCTCTTCTATATTTCAGTGTGGCAGGTGAATCCAGTTGAAGTTACTGGAGAGTTTGTATGAGGTGGCTAAACAGAATATTTATTCACTTTCCACCTCTGCCTTATCACCTTTGATCCATTTCTTTCCCTTCTCCTTCCCTTTGCATTATTCTGTCTCCTGGGGACTTCACACAGCCTAATGCTCTACTCCTCAAGCAAACCGATAGCTAGTTTAGGGGATGTATCTCCATAGCTTCAGTGACACTACTCTGATGTAGATCAATTAGTATTTTGACCCACTGAACTCAGCAGCTAAGTCTTTTATCTAATATCTGATTTTTAGAATATGCTGAATAAAAATGGTCAGTTTTTATAAGTGTAAGTTTTACCTATGGTTACACCAGGAGAAACCCAGGTGGAACAAGTTCATAATTAGCAATGTACCAGAGCCACTCCTATCCTTCTCAGACAATACTTATTAATCATAACTGAGTAGCTGCTCACTCTCTGTACCTGCCTCCCACAACATTCTCAGAATGACTGATATGTAGATATTCTAATAGCAAAGCTGCTTATCATATGTTTTCTAATGCTTGCTGCTATGAATTATTTATGTCTCATTTTAAGTCTACAATATCAGTACCTCTCAGGTATTCCCCACTATCAGATGGAGCAAAACAAGCATTAACTAATCAATATCTGAGACAGCAAAAACTCTTGTTAATAGCAAACTATCTTTTTCACTATGGCACACAGATGGTCTGAACTCTACCTGTATTTGCTCATGATTTTCTTCTTGCTGGCTTATAAAGCCATTAGAGGCATACCAGAAACAGGAGTATTAAATTCAAACCCGAGTGTAAATTCAGGGTGTCACAGCCATAAATGCCAATGGTCTTGTATAATTACATTCTGAGGATTTAAGAAAATTCAGGAATATATTTAAATGAACAAAAATGGCATCAAAATAGAAAAATTGTAGGCCATGTTTTATACTCAGGACTCTAGTTTTCCTAGAGAACACGGTATCATCAAACCACTGCATTCTCTCTTTTGATGGCACTTCAAATCCTTTTTGTTCTCCTGTGCTTTCTTCCTGTATCCCACACTGAAGGACTGAAGGAAAGCATCTGGCTGATGTAAAACATCAGCTGAGCTCTCTGAAGTACTTGCTTATCCTGCAACACCATTGGAACCACCTGCTCTTTCAAAAGAAAACAATATTACACAAATGTAGGCAATTTAAAACACTGTATCAAACTAATGACAGAATCTGTAAACCCAGAGAGGTACAACTTAATTCTGTCATAACAATGCATCTAACTCTTTCAGTGACTTATCTGGCAGAGACTATGTTACCCCATATTTTCTTTATTATTGTCTTACACACTTATCTCTTACAGAGTGAGGTTGTGGTTTCTACAGGGTTAAATATGGTCATGACTAATAAAAAGCTAAAAAACATCCTTCAAGGCCAAACAGCATCTCAGAGACTCTCAAACTGATCTAATAGAGATTAACAAATTCCTGCTGATCCTTCGGCAGACTTACACCTGCACAGCAAACTCCCTGCCAACAGTCTGCCATGGAGCCAGAAAACCAGTGAGTGGGTGTGATAACTCCTGCCTCCACCCCAACTCCACCCTCTTCCCTAAAGTTGATATAATATTTTTAAATAGCTCATTCAAACACAATGTGGGGCAGCAGAGCCAGAGCCACCATGTGACTCAGTAAATGGCAGAGCAGGAGAGCACATACGGTTTGGGAACAGGTTCTCTCAGCGACTCCACCATCACTTCCAACTCGGAAATAAAGATTGGTATCTACAGTCCCACTAGCAAGAGAATGACCCCTTGAAAGTGGAAATAGCAGCATGGCCCACAGGAAAAATTATTAAAGACCCTCAGAAGGCAGTTTCCCCAGAGAGTATGACATAAGCCACCACCTTTTCTTCTACTTTGGATAAATGAAGTTATGACTTGCTGGACACTATCAGTGTTGGTTCAAGTTTGGGAAAAAAAACCAAACCGGTGCAGCCAAAAACATTGTGAAAACACTTTTATAACACCTGCACTGGGATTCCTAAGCTGTGGTACATGTGCCACCAGCTGCATGCAAGTCACTTAAAAGGGATACTCTATTGTGCAGTACTGGGCATAAAACCCCCCAGAAATCTTATAATTTCTTATTAACATTACTTGACCTTCACAAAGGTTACAGGCCAGCCTGCCTGTGGCAGCACAGATGATTCCTCAATGAGGAGCACCTGCAGATGCTGTGCACCTGAAGAGATTTTAAGTAACAATTCAATTGACCACCTCTTACTACTGTATATAAAAAAACCCCTTGACCTCATTTTGAGCATGAACCAATACCAGCTGGCTGGAAGGCAAGCACTGCCCCAACTAACTGCTCCTGTAATCCTTGCAACAGGAAATCAATTGTGCAAATTGCATTTTGACAAATATAAATCATTGCTGACAAAAAGGCTGACAAATCCCTCTTGATGCCCAGTGCTTACCTGGTGCAGCAGCCCGCTGGAAGGAGGTGTGCTAGAAAAATGCTTCTTTTTTAAACAGAAGTTGGAAAACACTAATTCCACAATCTGCAGCAGTGAAAATAAAGGACAGCTCTGATCCTGCAAGTGGTAGCAGGCAGGCAGGTGACTCTTCTACGTGAAGCCTTTTGCAGGAAGGCTGTAATTATCTGGTTGAGCACCTACTGATTGTATCTGGAGACTGTGCGCATAGGAGCCAATATGCAGCTGATACAACTCATGTCATTTTACTTTCTGTACATTTTGTCCTTAATTGAAAAGGTTGCTTTCCTTTTTTATTCCTAATATCTGTTATCCATGCTTGAGGAGGCACTTAACAGCACATTAGACAGCTAAGAACCCAGAGACTGTGCCAAAACTGAAATAACACTATGAAATGAATCGAGTGCTTGGTTTCATTTTAGTAGTGTCTTTATCAACTGGCACTCTGAGAAGGTTTGTACTTTAGAGAGCTCTGGAAAACACTCAAGGAAGAGAACAATGAACTTTTAAGTTCCTCAGCCAGACAAAATATACTAAAAAAGCCATTGTCATGCCATTGACCAGATCTTTGCAGTTCTTAAGATGGAAACTCATTTCTGTTATTAAGGGTCAGTGTCAGATGTTTTGCTATACCTGTAGAAGCTGTTTATACTGAACAAGCCTTGACTTTTTATATTGCCTTTCTCTGCTCTCAACCTCCATTTCCACCATCAGTTCCAAAGGACTCCTGGGTACTGTGCCAAGGAGAGCTGCAGTGTTTCCCAGCAGTACACGATGCTTGCGGGATGGCTGCTACTCCGCAGGCAATGCACCCACGTACCTTAGCGATTAGGCTGGAGTAAGACTGTATGGAGCAGGTTTAAGACCTGGGAGAAAGCAGCCTGCTCACCTCCACATTTTGTCTCTCTGGAGCTGCTCCCTGCACAGAGGATCGGCTGAGTCCATGCCAAGCCAGGACACTTAAGTTGATGGATCCTCTCCTGAATTTCAGTACCTGAAGTATAGGCACAAGTGAGCGAGACCAGCCGAGGAGTACAGCCTGTAACCTTCAATTCTTGCATGGACAGCCCGGATTCAGGTGCTTGAATCAAGACCCACCCATGGGAGTGAGAAGACCCACCTGGCACAGCATCTATTTAGAACTAGCCCCTAACACATATTTCCAGTTACAAACCATTTTAAATGGGATGCAAGACTGAAGTTTCTGCCAAGAAATAGAGAGCAAGAAGCATTCAGGCAAATGCAAGTCTCACAGACCAAGCCCAGAAAAACCCTGTCAACTCAAGTAAAAATTACAGTTACCAGAAAATTATCTGCATTGGAGCATCTTGTACTGATGCCATTTCCCAATAATATGCTCTGATTAAATCATGCCAGTGTTTGTGGTACGAAATTAAACAATATTTAAAAGACACGCTTACACTTTCCATATCTTTTCTTTGCAGGGCACTGCTAAGAACAAAATAGCTGCGCAGGAAAGATGAAGGCTGGTAAATCAGTCATTTCTCATGACAGTTGCCCCATTTACAAGTTATTTAACCTGCTGTCTGTCAGTAGCCTGTAGTATGGTAACAATTAAATAGTCACTAGTAACATACCTATATTACTCTATATTGCTTTCTAAATTGCCTTCTACAAAAAAATTTTAATCAGTTTAACTGATGGGGAAATTTGAAGTCTGCTACACTGCTATTAGCATTATTTGGTATAAAGGAAGTGCAGGCATGCATTTGATACTTCTCAGAGGGCTCAACTTTAATTAATTTAAACTTGCAAATTGATTATGATCCACTTGAAAATGCATTCTGTTCCCTGAGAATATGAACAGGCACTTCTTGGGAAACCGTGATGAACTTCTCCGATGATGCAGAAAGCCTGAGACCCAAGAAAAAGCCCTGAACTCCTGTAAAGAGGCTAGCAAGCACAATTCAAAGTCCTTTGGCTTTGCAAACTTCTAGTTGCATCCCCACACCCCTCAGTTATCGGTGCCAATCTAAAAGAGGGATGAATCCTCCCTGGCTGTGTGTCTCTCTTCTGATTACAGGAGAAGCCTGGGTGAGACTCAGTCCTATAAATATAGCTGGGATGAGTCCAATCCTAAGAGAATAAGCCATAACTCTACCAAATTACCCATAGATTCAGGGAGGGTTTGGAAAACCCAATACCACGCTGCATCTTGGCTCAGCACTCTGCTCACCGCTGGTGACTCACGTTGGGTGTGCCAGAGAGAGCTTTGCAGGGGGCACAGCGAGCAAACGCTCCTTGCAGTGAGTAACAGATACCTCTTTGGCTGTGCCTGACCTTCCACAATGGGACCTCTCCTGACAGATCAAACAGGGCTTCCCCCTCCCTGGTCATCCCCCAGAGTGAGGAGTGGAGGTTTTTTCATCACTGAGCTTGGGAGACCAGCTTTCTGTCCTATTATCTATCTCATTACTGAAAGGAGGCCGGCGAGGTAAGTGGTTGTGAGACAACTGTGACACAGAGCACGTATCTTTTCTCCCCACACAGAGAAAAAGGACTTCCTAAAATGAGAGTTAAAAATAGCTGGCTTGCCTTAGAGGGTGTATTCACTTTGAAACACAGAAAACAAGTCTAAGCTGCCACCTCTAATATGACAGGCACCTTTAGCAGCCTGCTCTCTGCCAAAATACCTAATTCGCCGCTCTTTTTTCTCCTTAAATTTTTTACCATTTCAAATTGTAGATGCTTTTCAGCATGTTATGAGAAGCTTTGGGGGAGAGAGGGCAGATACAGCCTTCTAAGTTAGATTAAACCCAGCCTTTTTTCAGAACAAAAAGTCTCTTCAAGGTTATTTCTTGAAATCTATTGCGGTCCTGCCTTTATTCCCACATTTCTTACACCCGTGGTGTTTCAGCTCCCCAGCATCCTCTTTTAGCCCTGCTCTGTGCCTGTGTCCCAGGTGGAAGGCAGGCTGGCCACATTCCACCCAGTGCTGAGATGACTGGACAGTCTGGTTTGGCTATCAGCATCAGCAAGGCAGCTTGATGCTTTCAGAGCAAGGTGTATCCTTTCAAACACGGTATTTTATTTACCAGTGATGGTAATGAGCCAGTTGGGAAAACGTACCTGGGGAAGTGGTAGATTCTCTATCATATGACGTTGTTACATCAAGACAGTGGCTTTCTGAAGTATGCTTTCACTTGGTAAAGAATTTGTGGCCAGAATACCAAGGGTTTGAACACAGAGGTTGCAGTGGATGGCTTTAATGATCTCTTCTGACTCTAAAATTCTAAGAATCCAACATCATTGCTTACAGGCTTCTTTACACCAAAGATCTGCTTGACTCTTCTGGGAATCCATTAAAGCTTAAAAGCTTGCCAAGCTGAGAAAATAACCGTGATATTTCCAGCTGCTTTCCCCAGAATGCTACATTAATCCTTCCCCTGGCCTTGAGCAAGCCTTGCCACTTTACTTTTGACAAAGGAGCACGGTTGGACTGCTCCTCTCTGTGGCTCTGTAATGGCTCACCCCTCTCCATAAGTTTGCTCTCAGGTATTTCCAAGCCACCAAAGGATTTGGGAAGCTTTCCTTGCTGTTCCCTGACATGGGAATAAGCATTTCTTTGCAAGTCTGGAAGCCGGCACCACAATTCATATTTGATGACCAAGCAGATCCTACCAGCAGATTTAAGTGATAGCCTAAATAAGAACCACTTGGAATGTCATTCATCATAAAGCTGAAAAACTATCAATGTCCCGCACTTCTCCTGCATGCAGAAGTGACAAACAGTAGACAGGGCTTGCTGTCTGGCTGACAAGGATGGGACCTGGCTGAACACCCCCTTTCTACCCCCAGAACAAGCCCACCTGGGCACCTGAGAAACGTGAGCAATTCTGCATCATGCTGATGAAGTTCTTAATCTACGTGTCACCCAAGCTGAACTGCAAAACACGGCTGCCTGCCCTAGTTATCAAATGACCTGAAATTCAGCACGATCATCTGCCATAACAGCTGGTTCACTGACGATGAGAGAAACTCCTGCCTGGCTGCTGAACCAGAGCCAGCAGTGTGAGCCCGGGACCCAGCACACACAGCCACCCACACTGAGATGCTGCTCCCATCCCCCTGCATGGCACGGCCTCAATATGTCTTGTGTTCTTCAAATTCTGCACACTAACTCCTTCCTCTACATATTTATTTTTCATCTGTCTGATTAAAAAGAGATTTCAGAGACCTGGTACTTCAAAGAGGGGGAAAATAATAAAACATCCTTGCCAAGGAATTAAAATGAAGGTAAGGTTGAATCTTGTCAGTTTTCTTTCTTTCTACTTAGGGTGCTACATAAATAATACACAGCACTAGCAAATTTACTTCTTTTTACAGTAGCAACCTATATAGGAACATAGTACCAAACATGAGAATGATTATATGAGTAAGACTTAAGTGCTCAACACAGGCAAAGTTAGGGAGCTAAATAACTTTGACAGATGTTATAAAGTTTTTTTTAGAAATTACTTATGTTCAAACACTGATACTTTTTGACGCTGCTTTGATGTACACCAAATTATATTCTTTTATTCCACTGACAAAAAAATCCTAATCACGTATTAATAAAATTTTAGTTTTATTAATGTGAAAGTTAATATTAGCGATACTTACTACTCCTTAGTAACGAAATAAGCAGAATTAAGTGTTTGTAGGATATCTTAAGATAGTTGCTTTTGCACTTCTTCCCCAATTAGAAACGAAGAGTGAAAGCTCTTATTGAAGACCAGCCCCTCAGCTGGAACCCAAATGTTACTCCATTGAACCCAAGGGACATAATTTCCTGCTAAACTGGTCTAGAAGATCATGTTTCTGTGTGGATCTATCCTCTTGTGTAAATACATTTTCCTATTCCCTGGCTGAAATGAGGACTGAGGACTGCACGTTTGTAGTGTTCTGTGTCTCAGTCCTAGAAAGTCCAGTAGGTTCACACTGCTAATATTGTGCCTAAGAAGCATCTGTCTGATTTTCACACATGTAACTGGTTGTAGCTGTTGCTAGAGCTCATATGTGCATGAGCAAGATCAAAGTTTGGACTGAACATATGCCTTATTCCCTGTGTTTACTTCAAGGTAGGCTTCAGAATCCTTTCTGTTAGTGTGAATACAACCATGAATATTTGATTAGGGACACACAGAAAGAATCTGAAATCATATGGCACCAAGGCTTTAGCTAAAGTATGCATGAACAAGCAAAGTAGCTAATATTAAATGCATGCTTGTATTTTTCTTCTTCTGCAGCCTTGTCTGCACATCAACGTGAATTAAACAAATTGAAACCCCACAATGAGCAGCATCAGATCTAACTGCAGTGCAAAATGTTTCCCTAATGAATTTCAGTTTTTGTATTTTCTCCTACAAGTAGTGTTATCATGCTACTGAATAAAGCAGTTTACTAATATATATGGATATATGTGGGTATATAGTGCTAATTCATTTTAAGCCAGTTATTTTGGCTAATTTATGAGAAAAGACTATGAAAACAAACATTTTTATCTGTATTAATTTTACTTGTGGGCTACTGCCAAAAATGCCTTGATTTTATTTTTGATGCTGTTTGCCAGGTGCTGACAAATGCATGAATGGAGTTACTCCCTGTCCTAGACAGATCATAATCTAGGCAAGTAAGTCTCGATCTCCTAACAATGGGAGTCCCTTAGCGAGGCAGGGACACCCTCCAGCCCTACCTCATTAGCCGAGATCTCCGATCAGCCAGATGGGGAGGAGGAGGAGCCCTGCTAAGCCCTCAGCCTTGCGGTGTCCTGAGCCTTGATCTGAGACAGTCACACAAAATACACCAAGGATGGCTCAGTGAAAATAAAAACCAGGAGTCTTCCCACAGGACTGGCTGTGTGTGCTTTTGCAACCAGAGCAGAATTCCCGTCTCTATCACAATCTTTGTTTTTGTCTCATGGAAGAAGGCAGTGGTTAACACATCTTTAGTAGTCATGTGGTTGCCTGATTTGGGATGATAGGCTTCAAGTGGCAGGTGGACCCAGTTCTGCGAAGTGCTGAGCTCTGTGTAACAGATGCCGGCACACTGCCTCTCCCGGCATTACAAGGAGCCAAGAGCACATTCCTGAGGTGTGTTGAAGTCAGCACCTCCTGTATCAGTTCTACCCCACATCCTTCTTGCCATTCAGCTTAATTCCATCTGGAATTTTTCTAATACCTGGAGGATGCTCCTCCAGAGCCTTTTCTCAAGCCCCTCTTTCATTCATTAGCTCTGCTGGAGCAGGGGCAAGACAATTGATATTGGACAACTTTAGGTATCCCAAAGATTTATATTACATTTGCACCTTCTTGGGACATTTTCTATACTCTTTCTTTCATAGGCGAAGCCAAATCAGCATAATTTTGCCTTAGGAACTTTTAAAAAAGGTGCTTTTTTAAGCTGGCAATAATAATACAAATAAGTTTATCATAAAGCTTCCAGCAGCAAAATCTTATTCAGTCACTCACAGTGCTAAAGTGTTGCTCTGGGAACTACAGACAGGCTTCTTGGGAAATGCCAGAGAAGTGTTTGGCTTTCAGCTGTAATGCAATAGACAGGTAATTAAATACTTTGCTAATAATAGTGTCCTGTGTATGAGGAGACAAGCTCAATTACTTACTGAATTTAAGTGGAGTTTTGCAGACCTGTTGGCATATTCCTGGTAGCTAAATCAACTTCTGTTTAACAATAGAATTCACTCTCCTTTCTATTTCTCTAGTTTAGATGTATCATTAATGGACATAAAGTGTCACTGGTGGAAAGAAATAAACAAATCTGACATTTCTTAGCTAAAGCTCCATTACTACATAAGAAATGACCATCAACTCAATACAATAACGGCAGACACTCATCACACAAAAACCTCAAGAAAAGTCAGTGGAAATCCTCCTACTGACTTAAGGAGAAACTTGACAACATCTAGGATTGTTGTCATTTGTGACAACATGGACCACACAATGCTGTGAAATGCAGTACTTACAACACATAATCATCAACACTTTGACAGTGAGCAGGGAAACTAGAGAGCACTTTCCCAGATTCTTTGGGAAATACAGAGTTTTCCCAGTGTCACAGCTGTTCTTAGATTTTTAAGATTTTTAAGGGTAAAAGATACTGGACTTTTTACCCTTCACACTCCATACTCTCAGAAATCACAGCAATGATTTGGAGCTATAGCACACAGCCTAAATGAAAAGAAAAATTTATTGTTCAAGGAACAATAATGCCATTTGTCTCATCTCCTTAGGGCATGCCTACCCAACTCAGCAGGGCCATGCGAGAAAACTATTGACATAGTGCCATGATCAAGGGAGGGAGTTCTTCCCCTCTACTCTGCTCTTGTGAGATTCCACCTGGAGTACTGTGTCCAGCTCTGGAGCCCTCAGCACATGAAAGACATGGGCCTGTTGGAGCGAGTCCAGAGGAGGCCATGAGGGCTGGAGGACCTCTCCTAGAAAGACAGTCTGAGAGAGCTGGGGTTGTTCAGTCTGGAGAAGAGAAGGCTCTGGGGAGACTTTATAGCACCTTCCAGTACCTAAAGAGAGCCTACAAGATGGAGAGGAACCTTTTACAAGGGAGTGTAGTGATAGGACAAGGGGAAGGGCTTTAAGATGAAGGAGGGTAGGTTTAGATTAGATACAAGGAGGACATTCTTTACTGTGAGGGTGATGAGGCACTGGAACAGGTTGCCCGGAGAAGCTGTGGATGCCCTGTCCCTGGAAGTGTTCAAGGCCAGGCTGGATGGAGCCCTGAGCAACCCGGTCTAGTGGAAGGTGTCCCTGCCAATGACAGGAGGGTTGGAACTAGGTGATCTTTAAAGTCCACTTCAACCCAGACAATTCTATGATTATATGATTCTATGATTCTGTGATCCACTGGAGGGTGATGAAGGTGGCTGGAGGCTGCAAATGGCACATGATGAAGGGGCCAGGGGAGTCAACTTGTTTGGCTCAGAGAAAGGAAGGCTGAGGACCAATCTCACTGTGATGCCAACATCCAACTGGTTCACGATGGAAAAGGCACAGCCCTGGAACAAGGGTCTCGTCACATGGAGAAGTTTCCACCCCTGGTGATTCTCAAACTCACTGGATCAAGGCACTGAGCAACTTGATCAAATTTTGAACTTAGCCTTGCTTTAAATAGGTGCTTGGACTTGATGTTCTCCAGAGATCCCTAAATAACTCTGCCTGAAGACACTGGGGAAATTAAGGAAGCAGGTACCACTAGTGCCCACACCATAGGGAGAGCAAATAAAGGAACTTCATCTGGCCATGGTTTTTATTGCAAAATTACTTATCTATTAATGGCCTGGGGTCCACTAAACAGCTTCTAGGTCTTAATTAAGGTAGTTATTTCAAAGATAATTCACATTTAATACGTAAGTATACTTAATAATCTCCTAAATGCTTGCCTGAATTTGAGTTCTGCTGTAACAGGTGACCTTGTATGAAACAAGGAACCAAAAAGCAGAAGGATGCTGACTTAGTATTAAAATTCCCCACAGCACCAAGCCTCTAAAAGACACAATGCTACTCTACACACTACAGCAAAATAGTCCAAACCAAAAGATTTATGTTCATTTAATAATAAATACTTACATGGGACTGTGAGAACTCAGGAATTTTGGCCTTGAACACTGCAGACTTCAAAATTTCCAAGTGAGGTTAAGTGAGCTAAATGATGACAACTCCTCCAGTGCTACTCTACTCTTTCTGTGTCAAGGAAGAGTTGTTCTAATTTGTGATTTCTCTTGTAATTAAAAGGGACGGGTTGGTACAGATAAGGGCCTGTGCTTCAAAACAACACTCATATTTGGAAAGGAAAAGGAAAATGCAGAGCTAAAATGGACGGTGGTAAGAAGGAAAAGACGGATTGAAAAAATAAAACAGCCAGTGGCTTAATGAAACTTGACTTTGAGCTGCATAAATAAACACAGCTACAGCTTCTTGCAGAATTTAGGAAAATGCCCTGAGCACATGAAATGTGGTGGTTACCATGGCAATTTACATACAGTCATACATCAGACAAATCCTGTAACTCTTTTCCAGTTTAAACTCCCAGCTGAAAATGCAGGATCAGGTACAAAGAACAAACCTCTTGCCCACCGTGGTGAGAGATTATTCACATCATTCCACAGGGGTCACAGCTCATGCCCTGTGATGAGTGACCACCCTCCACAGCACAGGGCTTTACCCTCTGGGAGCAGCTGGTTGCTCTACATCTCTGCTCTGCCCGTTAAAAATGTGTGTGTGCATGGAGAGTAGCACAGAGCAAACCTCCTTCCTCTAAGGGATGTGACTGAATACAGCACAGAGCTGCTCCTTCTACCCCTGCCACCTCTTTGCATGGCATCCTGTTCCGTGGTGATGTACAGCAGCTCCTGTGAACCTGCGTACTGCACTGCTATCTCCAGGACCCAGCACTGCTCACTGCATCAGCCACCTGGCATGGGAAGATCAACTGCTGGTACTTTGTGCCTGCCTGGATGCCCAGCGTGCCCAGCCCTGCTTTGTCTGGGGGCCCCGTGTGACCAGCTATGAGCATCCCTGCACAAACAGGTGTGTATCAAGTCTGACTGGGGTGGGATAAATTTTCTTTGTAGCATCTCCATCTCATAGGGTGCCATGCTTTGGGTTTGTGTCTAAAACAGTAAGACACCAAAGTGTGTTCTACTCCTTTCCAGTTTCCCAAATTAGGAAAGATTAGGGAAAACCAGGAAAATTAGAGAAAGGGCATACAGGGTGAAGGGAAGCTGGGGAGCAGCTGCCAGGCTGAAATGGCAGAGGGACCTTCTTGCCCTGCACCACTCCCCTTGCATGTCCTCCCAGCTGACTGTGGGTAACACTGCTGCCTGTCTGAAGGTGAACTGAGGATGAGGTAAGTACATGCCTGCTCACGGAAGGGACACAGGCTCTAGGGCCAAGAATGGTGACAGCCAAGGGAGCAGGCATCCACCACCTCAACTAGCAGGTGGTGATGCTCCACTGATTTGGATTGCCTGGGAGCCTGCCTGGAATTGCTGAATTGCTGAAGTCCAGCAGCTCAGCCCTGAACACTCCAAGCAGCCCTGCAAGAGCTTCAGAGAGGGTTCATGCAAAGACTCTGACTCAGGGACAACAAAAGAAGAAAGAGTCAATACATCTGAACACACTCTGAAAGGATGAAAAGGCAAAAAACAAAAAAAAATGTTGTTCTCAGGTCTGTGGCCAGAGGGCAAGTAAGGAGCAAAACGGTGAATGAGTCATGGCTCTCAGCTGCCAGAGCCATTAAAGAGAGGGACAACAGGATGGGTGAGGGGCTGCACTGGAGAGAGCGCCCGGGTGCTGCAGATGGGAACTGTGGCTGCACTCAGCTCTCTCTCAAGGGCATCCTTCCTGGAGGTCTTTCTTCCTGGTGGATAAACACGCTGCACAGAGCTGTCACGCTGGAGCTTGACATCCTGAAGAATAAACAAAGGTGCCTTTGACTGGAGGTGGGAATGACAAGAAATATCGAACCACAAGGAAAGGCAGAATCAGAAGTTCCCTTGGTGATAAAGGTCTCTCCCTGTCAGAGATCACACTCTCCCCAGCAACACCCACAACCGCTGAAGCTAAAATCGCACTTTCAATAAAACACTTCTATAAACTGCTTCTTACCTGTGAGAATGCAGCCACGCCCTGAATGGCACAGCTCATGGCAGGAGTGTGCTGTACAGACCTGCTGGAGATAAGGCTTGTCTCCTTCCTGCCCTGGGGGTTTAGGAAACTTGGGACAGAAACTGGCAGCTCACTGAGTCCTCTCCAGCCTCCTGATGCCAACACTTTGCTCTTCTGCACTGCAATACTGCAACGCCACTTGGGATCCTACCTGGACAAGTAGGCGAGCACATGCTTAAACATAAACCTCTGAGCCATCGCTTTTGACAGCTGGACTGGTCATGGCCAAGCACCATCAGCTGCAGGCTGAACCTGGGCTGCAGGGAATAGACGGAACTGAGGCATTGTAACAGCAGACCTGGAGGAATCATTATATTGTGTTCCCACTGTAACAGCTGAAAATAATTGATTTTCAGAATATGTATATGTGAAAGACTTTATGCTGCTTCTGTGCCAATGCACAAGGTGTTCTGTCAGACATTCCCCACCTGCCATCTCTTAGTATCCTAAAAAAGGATGAAATAAAACCAGGATTTTTTTTCCCTCAGCCTCTTTACAGTTCACAAGGAATCTTCCGGTATCACTTAGCAAATGAAATTATACTTCCTTTCCCCCCAAACCCTCCTCCAGTGTGAATTTTAGTTCAAATAAATCTTGGCAGAATAATAAATCTATTTAAATGTTGTATTTTTTTCTGAAACATCTAGTGCTTTTAGGATGATTAAACTGAAAGACTGGAGACCGAAGCCTATCTTTTCCTCATTGAAAAGGTTTGATTTGGAGTAGCTGCATACATTTCTGGTTCCTGACTACCTGATGTACTTTGCTTATGTTTTCCATAACAAATTAAAAAAAAAATCAATTACAAAAATGAGAAATCAGGACAATCCACAGGGCAGGCATTTTGGTTTCTCTTCTGAGACCAACAGATTTTTGGATGTACACTCTGGACCAGCCAGGGGCAGACAGAGAGCCAGTACTCATAGGTTCTAAAAAGGGCAGACAGGTTTTGAAGGACATGGAACACTTTTCACACTCTGAGGCAGCACAAAGTGCTGAGCTGCTCGGGCCTTCCCAAATAGCTGCACAGCCATCACTTGCTCATTCCTGGGCTGGACATCTGTCCAGCTGGAATGTGAACAAGAAACAAAGGACAGAAAAAGCAAGGAAAGTGCCCCATCCTCCTGCTAGTCCCCTGAGCAGCTCCTCACTCCATCCCATAAAATCTGACACACACTTAACCAATACTCCACACATACAGGACTGAGCTTGCTTTAAATGGTACCATAGACTAAAGACATCCTCAGTTCTCAAGAAAGTACCAGGAGACAAAATGCTGCTGGAGCCCACAGCAGGTCTGCTGCCTGCTTGCCACAAAAACATAAGAATATTCTAATAAACCAATTATTAAATCCAACTTTCCCCATTAAACTTGCAATATGCACTTGTTCTAAGATGGCATAACAAACCACCACCAATCCTCTTTGCTGAAATATGCCATCCCTTGTGTCTGGATCTTCTCAGGGAAAAAAAAAAGAGAAATAAGCATAAATACCACACTTTACAACTGGAAAATAAAACTAAATATAGGTGTAATTGCATATCTGCCTTCTTTTAGGCTGAAATTAATTTTCTATTGGCTCTATGAATCTCTTCACATAGTTCAACTGCAAGAGAAAGGTGGAGGTGACCAGACAGGTCAGCTGAGTTAGTAAGCAGAGAAAGCCTCTCATGCAAGAAGCTTTAACACAGGTCGTTCAGAAGAAAAACATGCACACTATGATCATCTCATGTGCTACTCTCACTCTTCAATAGGAATACATCGCATTTTATAAATCTGTTAGTCTCAACAGATTTGGCTTCCACCAAACGTGTAAATCAGAGGTGACTGCACAAAGTCAGTGCATTGTACAAAGGCCATGTAAGAGAAGCAGACCTCCAGGATTTACAATATACAGCAACTGAGGTTCACACATGAAAAAACTGCAGTTTTACTTCTGGCTACAGTGCAACTATCCAGAATTAATATTAGCTAACTTCTTCTGGATGTACAAATATTTTATCCCACTGTGGTCCCTTCCAACCTTACCCATTCTGTGGTTCTGTCATTCTGTGATTCCCCTCTTTCAATCCACCCAGTGAAAGTACTGACATCTGCTTTAGCAACCATGTAGCTGTCTAATTAATATTTATCATTACTATATTTTAAAAATAACAGTTTAAAGATATAAGCAGGGAAGTGCTACATGCAGTTATTTTTATTTTGAAAAAGTGGCACTGAAAAACCCAGACCAGCTGTCCGAGTCAGGAGTCGGCAGCACCGAGGGCTTTGTAAGCACCACTATTCACAGGATTGTTTTACTTCCAGTGAGTACTTTGGCTGACGGCAGCCCAAATCACCCCTTCCAGAAGACACAGCTGAGCCAGCTGGACTGGTATTTTATAAAAAGCTTCCTAAGTGGAATGTGAATAAAGACATTGACTTAAGCAATCAGACAGTGTCCAAATGAGATGCTGGGGAAAAGCTGGCACCTAAACAGAGACTCAGTGAATCCCAGTGTGACCAGGGACATCCTGTGGGATGAAAGACACTTTGGGGAAAGAGTGGGATCTCACCTCAACACTGTCAAAAAACTTCACATCTCCTGGGGCTGGTTTGCGTCTCTGCTCACACAAGTGGTAACAGGAACAATGTACCCAAGCTCCGCTAGACCACAAATCCTGAGATCAGGCAGATCAGAGCCTGAGGCAGGAGATGGCTTTACCCACAGCCCATGTCACTCATCTGCCTGGCACCACGGTGTGAATCACGCTTGTCTGCTATCAAAGATTTGCTAAGCAGAGCTTGAAATACCAATGTGACACACAAAACTTCTCAGTTTCAATGTTAAATGCCACTTTGCAAGGGGTAGTATGTCTTGAAAGTTAGTGCCCATCCCAGACAGGGAGTGGGCATATGGGTACGGCAAAGAGCATGGAGCTCCACGGGAGCAGCCACACCAAAACCAGCACACAGAGGCTCTTTTGAACCTCTCGCTCAGGTCAGATGTCCTTTGCAGCAGTACTTACTTAGCTGGTGAAGGGTTTATTAACTCTTCACCTATTTTAGCAAAGCAGTTCTGAAGTCCAGGTGTGAAGATGTCTCTGAACAGCAGGCTGGGCTGCTGTTATCACTCCCTCGCCACCAACACCAGCTGGGCAGGTATTTACTTTTTACCATTCAGGCCAAAGTAATACATGTTCACATCACAAACAGAGAGGAAATTGTAAGGTGTAGTACTAAAAAACTGGAATAGAACCCTTTTAAGCCTAGGGACACCAGGGGCACCTAATATTCACACCTTCTGTAGTAACACGACATATTATTATAACACAGTATTAGAGACAACTTTGTATTTAATAATTTAATTTTAATAACTGTAATTAAATAACTGTATTTAATAATTTAATAATTTTTTTACCATATTCTAATACATAAATACAAGGGCACCTGCTGAACAGCTTTTGTCAAAACTTGTTTGCTTTTGAAGGTTGTCCCTTAAAAGAAATTTAAAAAATAAATAATTTTTGCAATTTTGGCGTGAACAAATCTATAGTTTTTTTATATCTATGTAATTCCAGATATATGCTGTGCTACACTGGAAGAGAATAGTTATGACACGGTTTCTTCTCTGTATGTTCGGGCTTACCAGATCAATGTTACTTTTCCTCAACATCTGGTGAAGGCTCCCTTGCTACATCCCTCCTGCAAATACTTGTGGTAGCAGCACACGTCCTCCCAGGATCAAATATGTATAGCAAGGATAGAAGACCATGCAGAGCAATTCAGTGGAAAAACTGAGCCATGGAATACCTTTAAGACAGTTGTTCTATTTTTAATCAATCATCTTAGCTGAGACAAAAAATTGTGAAAGCAGCCATGAATAACACCTCAAGGAAATTTGGGGGAACAGGCTCGCAATATTATGAGAAAGTGATACACTGACACTTTAAATAGAGATGTTGTGAAATAGCAGGGTCACAGCAGTCTCTTACTGTCATCAGTCAGAACGAGAACAGCCTTGACCGTGTTCATAAATCCTACAGTAACTCACATCTGGGATATGGGAGCATTTTACCTCATTTTCTAACTAGCACATTTTACTGGCGAGAGCTAACCTCTCAGTGAAATACCATGAAGCCCACTTCATACCATCAGCACATCCCATTACCCTCTGGCTGAGCATGATTTTCACATTTTAATAATTCTTCTTGATGTGAAGTCCAACAGCTGAAAATCCACTTCCTTCACAGAAATTTTCTTTCCTTACTGAAGTATTGCATGAAATAGCTTTTCCCTCAAAACTTCCTCAGAAAATCCTCCTGCAGAAGAAGAGGCTGAACTGGGCACAGAGCAGAAGAGGGTCTGAATCCTACAAAGCAGCACTTGTACCTAGCACTTAGCAGCTCAGTGCTCTCAGTTAATACTGGAATGGGTTGCCTGGAGGAGCTGTGGATGCCCCATCGTGGGAAGTTCAAGGTCAGGTTCAATGGTGCTTTGAGGAAACGGAGCTAGGGAAAGGTCATAGAATCACAGAGCCATTTAGGTTGAAAAAGACCCTGTCATGGCTTCAGCTGGGATAATTGTCTTCCTAGTAGCTGGTGCAGTGCTGTGTTTTGGATTCAGTATGAGAATAATGTGGATAACATGTTGGAGAATAACGTGGATAACAGATGTTTTGGCTGTTGCTGAGCAGTGCTTACCCTAAGTCAAGGACTTTCCAGCTTCCTGTGCTCTGCCAGTGAGAAGATGCACAAGAAGACAGGAGGAAGCACGGCCAGGACAGCTGATCCGAACTGGCCAAAGGGGTATTCCACAGCGTAGAGTGTTGTGGTCAGTACATAAACTGGGGGAGTTGGACTGGGAGGGGGATGATCTCCCAAAATCCTTTCATACCCAAGCTGTGATCCTATAAATAAATTAGTGTATGTTCATATATTGTGTTGGTGTTCTGCAGACTTTCAGGAAGAAATACACCAACGTTTTTTGCTCTCCTGGTGTGGGTGATCATTTTGCAGAAGGCTGGTGTGCTGGTTCCAGGTGCAATAGTTAATTTTCTTCATAGTAGCTCGTATGGGGCTATATTTTGGATTTGTGCTGGAAATTACGTTGATAATACGGGGATGTTTTAGTTGTTGCTGAGCAGTGCTTACACAAAGCCTCTCACTCCACCCCACCAGTGAGCAGGCTGAGGGTGCACAAGGAGCTGGGACGGCACACAACTAGGACAGCTGACCCCAGGTGACCCAAGGGATGTTCCATACCATATGGTGTCACGCTCACCAACAAAACTAGGGGGAGGCTGGCCAGGGGCTGCTGCTCAAGGACTGGCTGGGCATTGCCTGGCTGGTGAGCAATGGTTTTCATTTTTATCACTCATCTTTCTTGGGTTTCATTTCTCTCTCTGTGTCATCTTCCCCTTCATTACCTAATTTTTTTTTTTGAGAGACGGCTCTGATCGTGACTGCAGTGATGGGTGTGGTACAGGAAGCTGGATCCACACTGTCTGCTGCCTGACACAGGGGAGATGAAGCACCATTCCCTGAGGGGACCAGTAACATTAAAGGATAGGCAGCTCTGCTTTGTCTTACCAACTGTAAACTTTATTTCCTATGGAGCCAGAATGACCTTTAATTTCTTCGAAATAAAAATCTGTGCAAATATGGTGAGTAATTCACATATACAATGTGGTATCTATTTTTATATCCATTCCAAATATGAAAGGATATTAATGTATTGGAGTGTGCACTTCCATCTGATAATATAAAATTTCACTGCAATTCAGCATAAAAATCCATCAGAAAATCTCATAACTTTCATAACTGCTATCTGTGTTTAATTCACACAGGGCATGGCATAAAACCTTAATCTGACATGCAAATGAACATAAATCCCTGCATAATACTCTCTCTACACAGTCATCATTGTAAACGTGCCCTCATCTTTACAACCCCAAAATAAAGATCTGTTCTGACAAGACAAAGCCCTGCCGATAACTTCTGAAAGTCAGTGAATGAAAGACTTTAATGAAAGTCAGTGTCATGACAAAGGGCTTCTTTTCCTCTGCAAGGCATTTCAAGCCCACAAGGTGCAGCTGTTAGCCCTCTTCTAGAGACAGTTTCATGCCTAGGATTCCTGGCTAGTAGATTGTTCAGCAACAGCCCTATGATTTTGGGGATTTAATTCTTACCCCATGTCCTACGTGGCTTGTACACGGAGCCCTATAAAAATGCACCACCTGAGTGGTTCCCAACGCATCTCCTTTCAGGAGAACTTTATATGCTGTGAAAATATACCACGCCCAAACAGCTCTGTTTGGTTGGGGGTTTTGTTTGTTTGTTTGTTTTGGTTTGGGGTTTTTGTTGTTGGTTTTTTGGCGGTTTTGTTTGTTTGTTTGTTTTTGTTTGTTTTGGTTGGTTGGTTGGTTTTGGGGTTTTTTTAATGCTGTGCACGAAGAGGCCAGCGCAGACACCATGCTTCACCCTATCAGCAGGTCAAATTTTGCTCTTTTTTAAATTAAGTCATTGATAACATGACCAGAACATTTAAGTAAAAGCACTGGAAGACCATTCCACCACTAAAAGGGAGAAAAAAAGATTGATTTAAATTGGCTCCAGCAAACCACCCCTGTTGACAGACCCATGGCAGAGGTCAAACCCTGAACAACTTGGGCCACAGAGGAAGGAACCCTGGAGACTACTAGAGTTTATCCTTAAATGCTCTCATATTAACAGGAACTCGCATGAGGGGAAAAACATGCTTCAGCTGAAAAAATGAAAGAAACTGAGATTTAACTGCAACTTCTGTGGGCACTGAGCTCAGCGAGAAGACTGAAACATGGTGAAGAAAGCCCAGTGAAAAACATTCCAAAATCTCCAAGCAATGTTAAACTGGAAGAAATAAAACCACCTAATTTTAAAGCATATATGTACATCATCACTTTCTCAGTGTTGCAGAACAATTAAAATGAAACCCAAAAATCAGTTGATTAGTACAACAGACACTTTCAAAATCATGTGACATGATAAAATCTCCAAATATCCTACTGTATCTATTTCTCATGTAGTGTGAGAAAATACCAGTTTAATTTATGTGGTGTGAAAGCTGACAATATGTTTTGCAGTTTTGTTTAAATAGCTAATGTTCTCACATTAGCTGTAAATGAATTTTGACACTAAAAATAAATGCAATAAAAATAATGTGAAATCCAGTAATTCAAGATGCTGCTGACCAGGACTCATTGCTGCATTACTGTTTCTAGTGCAGCTATGAAAAATGAACTTTCGGTAGAATTTTGGGATTTAACTAAAAATTTAGTTTAAAGACAATTTTTGAATTTGTACAGAAATGTATGGAGGTTTGATTCTCATTAAAAGATATTCCTTTTCTTTAAAAATATCACAGTGTTTCCTCTCATCTTTGAAACAAAATGGGTCTTTTTACAGTTTTGTAATTTACCATTAATTTGAGCTTCAAAATGGAAACACAAAAGAATGTTTAGCTTGAATTTCTCTTTATTTTGAATCAGAAAGCTGGGGCTTTGTCATTGCCTTCAAGATAACCAAATATGGTAATTTACATTATGTGCATTTAAAAACAAAAAGTGAAGAAAAATGTAATTTCAGAATGAAAGATACATACTTCATTCTTCTCAGGAAGGTTGAAAGTTCCATTTTGTTTTAATAAAATAAAAAGTACAACCAAATGCAACACATTTCTGGGAAAAAAAATTGGTTTCCACTAAAAGCACCTTGAAAACCCTTGGTGTGGACCTCTCAGTGAGTTCCCCAGGTTTGAGGCACCTTAAGAATGCTCCAGAAGAAATGCACAGTTCTGTGTCGTATCTGTAACTTAACTTCAGAAGCTGAAGAGACCCTGCAGTGAATGTGAGCCGTGGCAGTGAAATGTGTGAGAAAACCTGCCTGCAAAGCAGACTTTGGTGCAGCTCCTGCACCCTCAGCCCCCACTGATGCACCCAACTGCTGACCTTTACAGCATGACCAAGGACACAGCTCTGCACACTGAGGTTTTTGCAACCGTTTCTCACTGTACCACTGCAAAAATAGTTTCCCTGTGTGTTACACTTTGCTGACCAAAGCTCCTGCCCCCAACTCAACAGCTCAGTTTGGTGGCTGTCTGCCTCTACAGTGTTCTGCACCATTTGCAGCGTCAGGGAAAACATTATTTAAAAATACGGCGGTGTTGAAAGATCTGACTGCAATATAATGTGATGTAAGACAAGAAGTATATACAGCATGACCCTCGTTGGGCAATTTCTGGACACATCAGTAAACTCTGATAAGCAAAAAGAGGTGATTTGGGGGTGCACTCTCAGGCTGATGAGAGAATGTAAAGCCACCCAGGGGCAATCTCATCTGTAAGAAAGTCAATGCAATAACAGTCCAAAAAATGCAGTTACTCTATGCTAATAGGAATGTTACAGCACAGAGCAAAAAAAAGGAATCAAATGCCAGCTTGTCTGAAGAGCCAAATATCTATTTTCGAGCTTTAAAGTTGAAATATTATATTTAGAGTAATCAGAAAGGTCAGAGAGATGAGAAATGAAATAATCAGCAGGAAGCATAAGGCATGCTTCCCTTTGGATCCTCACCTTTGTAACACTTTTCAAATCTCTCTTCCTTCCACAAACTAGGGATAAATTACTCACTTGTCTGAGTCAGGAGTTTTCCTGCTGACTCTGCCAGAATCAATCTTTCTCTTGGTGCTTTCTGTCTCCACTGCAGATCCAGAAACTCGTCCACACACCTGGGCCATGCATCTCCAGAGCCTTTGGCTCCCTGCATCCCTCCACCTCTCCACCCCGATCGAGGGTGCCCCTCCTGCTGTGGTGCACGGTAACTCTTGCCAGCCTTAGCATTAGATGTGCCACCCTTGTTAGTCATCATCAGCACTTAGTGCTTTGGCAGGCTCCAGAGGACACTGAAAGGCTCTTTCTTTGTGTCCAAGTTCAGTTAGCCCTACTGTTTTGCTGATTCAAAGTGTTTTCTTTTGCATTTAGAAAGGATCCTCTAAGATCTGCTGGCAAAGCATCTTGAGAAGTGAAACTGCAATGTATGTATTTGTAAATGATGCAGGGGAACCTGGGGATCCAGATTCAAATGTGCAGAGTCATTTCTACTGTGGATGTCAATGGTAAGCCAAAAAAAGAAAAAGCAAATATTACATAACCTAAAATGCCTTAGAAGGGATATCCATTAAATTTCAGGACAATCCATATTCAAATGGATTTCTGACAACATCCAGTCTTCTGACTGTCCTCCTGTTCCTGTCTGCAAAGCACCAGACCAGCACAGAGGTACCTGCAGTTCCTGCTCCTCACTCTGCCATGCTGCAGGAAATGCACCATTTCTTCACAAGAACGAGAAATGCGCATTTAGCAAGTTTAAGCAGTCAAAAGTCGTGATAACCTCAATGACTCTGACCCCAAGTTTATTTTTAGAGATATGAAAAAACCCAAGATACTCTTCAGTTCTTCTCTCCTAGCGTGCTGTATGGCACAGCTGATGTTCACACAGCTTCCCAGGCGCTGCTCTAACCACCAGAGGGAGTCCCTGGAAACCAGCACTCGAGGAAGCAAAATTAAAATTCATGTTTTCTACAGAGATCTCCAGAATACTAATCAAGACCAACAGATAAAACAATCCATGCAAATCTGATTGACGGCGATTGCTTGGCAGGGTTTGGCTTTTTTGTCAGTAGAGGTGGAGCAGAATCTCAAACGCACCGTCAGGACCTGAATCACGCTGTGTCCTCCTCAGCTGTGCAGCTGAGCACGTACAAGGGCAAAGGCTGGACGCTCAGAGAACTAAAATCGCCTATTAGGAGATTACTTCCTTCCCGAACTGCAGGACGGCCCCATGCTGCTCCGTTCTATCACACTTGCAGTTTGCTCCCTGCTGTGTGGCAGGGACTGTGCAGCTTGTTGGGCCACCAGCCAGCAGCACAGGACTACAGCCACTCACCTCCAGGTGAGCCCTCCTCGCTCGGTGGAGAGGAAAGGAAACTGCACAATTATTGTAAACTAGATGCCTAGCATTTAAACGGCTGGAGTTCAGTTAAATGAATCCCATTTTCAGCTGTATTGCTTCATTAGAATTAACTGGAGAAATTACAAGTCATTGCCACAAGAGTCTGAGATTCTGCTTGCAGAAGGCAACACAACCTAGAGCTTTCGAGTCCCTGACCTGGTGTAAAATAAGATGCTGCATGACCGCAGAGAGTCACCTAAGAAGGCCATTAATAGACTTTGTGTGAGCTCCCCAGGGATTACCAGCCAGTAGGAGAAGCTGCTTTACATGCTTTGCTGGCAGCAGCATATGGCGATTCACACGGGTGCTGGAATTAAGCAGACTTTCCCCTCAGCTGAGCCTGCTGCTGGAGAGGGTTCCAGAGCTGTGCCCTGCCTCCTCAGCTGCACCACTGGCTGTCCCTGTGCAGTCCCCTGGCCCTAAACACTGTGCTTTGACCATGAACATGTTTTTGGTGAGTGCTGTTTGCACAGTGAACCATGGCACATAATGACAGCATAGTTTAAAAACAAAATTCAAAATACTACCAATTTTATCAGTGAAAAATCCTCTTAGCCCAGCAACTTATTCCTGACTTCAATCTATATATGTGTGAATATCTTCCTAAATCCACTTCTGGTACAAAATCAAAAAATTTGCATGCAAAAAGCCCATCTGTTTGCAGAGCTCAGGCAGTCAGAGAAGTGATAATCTGATGTGCACTGCTCATGTGAACACATATATGGACATGCACAACACATGTATTCCTGGGAGTTCTCATTAACTGTCCCAAGGAAATCCATGGAGCATCACTAAAAATATCACCTTATGCACATTAGTTTCCATGTCCCTAACTTATTAATGTTAAACTAGAGGTTTAATTATCATTGTAGTTACTAATTAATTACACCACAATTAGAAATCATTAATTCATTAATTAGAAAGTTTGGAAGAAGATCATAGCAAAATTGTCAGGAACCAAAGAAGGGCTCTTAGCAGCAATCCTTTACAGTCAGTGATGAAAAAGAGGGAAAATGGGATGCATTTTGCCTTTAGGGACACCTGATACATAACTGACTGTACCAAGAGCATCTGTTACTGTTCCTTGACCACACAGACATCCCAGCTCAGGTACACAACCCGGTGCTACAGATGCTTAAAGTTCTCCTCCCATTAACAGGAAGATCATGGTCATACAATTATTAATTGTTAGGAGTGGGATCACAGCTAGGGGAGTATATGAGTTACTGTGCAGAGACAAAATATTATAGTGTCTGGCTCTTAGCTGAGAATACAGAAAGTCTACTAAATAAAAAAAAGCAACCAAGGCCAGCCTGGATGGGGCTTTGAGCAACTCGATCTAGTGGAAATTGTCCCTGCCCATGGAACTAGGTGATATTCAAGGTCCCTTCCAACCCAAACCCTTCTATGGTTCTATGATAATTACCCAAACCTATCTTAATCCCTATACATTTTTGTGTCTCCTTTAAAGTTAATTGCTGATAAAAAAATTAGACAGTACACAACAATTGGCACAGGGTACCTGTGAACATTATAAATTCAGTAATTGGAGACGGTGCTAGAGCACTAATACTAGACCACATTATCATTATCAGAATGAACCATTGCTGCAAGATGATTCAAAATGAATACAGCACTCATTCCTGTGTTAGGTATATTGGATACTTATTAGTGCTGTAAACAGCTGGAGATGTCACTTTCTGTACAATCTCTCGTAAATTTCTGAAGTTCACTTTTCCAAAAATAAATACCATTTGGAGAAGCACAGCACCATTGTAAAAACCAGTCTAGTTTGGCTTATTCAGGTTTGGAGAGCCTATTAACAGTTATCACTCTTTGCAAATCTGGATCTGTGTAACCACCACCACAGCATACTGCCTGGTCATTCTTTTTTATATTTTTTTTTTGTTTAAGAATGAGGGCATCCCTTATTTAAAATAGTACATTTATTTTCAATATTCTTTCACCTCTTTTCTTCTAGAAAAACTTCACAGAATGTTCTATTCAATGTATTCTGTAACATTATATATTTTGAATTATACCAGTATTTGGCTCTAGAAATCAGTGTGAATCAATCCAAAGAGAGGGGTGAGTGCCAGTGTATGTACAGAGGTAAAGACAGCACTGTTGTGCATGGAATTACAGCACCTCTAACTCACGCAGGGTCTGAAAAGGAAGACAAACTGCCTTAAAAAAAGCAATTCGTGTTCTGACATAAAATCATGTTATATTAGAGAACACCCCAGGACACCAAGTATCGAAGCACTTTAAAAATGAAAGAAAATGAGCGCAAAACCTAAAGAAGGTTTGTGAAAAAATACAAATCTCTTCCAAGAAGCAATTTCTCTTTCACTAAAAGAAATCAGATAATCAATAAATAAATGTCCCATAGACTGTTCCTGGTGAGCAAAACAAAATGCACGTATGGCATTGGAAAAGGTAAAGAGAAAAATACTGTCCTCATCACAAAAAGCCATTTGTTCTTCATACGCTTCAGATTGTTTAGAGCTGTGAACTCTAAGCACAGACTGTGGGTTTCTGCAGGAGGTGAGAAGGCAGCCAGGTGCAAACCCAGACCTTTGCTGGCTGCCTGTGGAGAGCAGAGGGGCACTGGCAGGGCAGAGCTCACCACTGCCCACTGAGGAGCTGAGCCTGAGGGTGCTGGCAGCACAGGGCAGGTACTCTTTCTCTACCACATCTCTGGATAGAGGAGAGGAAGGGGAAGAGGGAGAGTGACATGGAGCTGCTTCTGAGTCACAGCATTTCCTAGCAAGGCACTTTTGCACTTCTGTGGCTCAATGCTGAGCTCCACTCACAGCCATTGCCTGGCAAAGGACATGATGCATACACAGTCCAGACTAACCCAAAACAGGGAGTCCTTGCCAGATGAAGAGGTACGTTCAACAAGTAAACATCCCACAAATGGTCTCCAAATGATCACTGGTCAAAATCTGGCCTATACTGATAGCACATAAATTACTGGACTTGTTACATTTTGATAGTTAAATTTTTTCCTAAGCTAATACATTCTTCTGCCACTTACTATACTCTAGTGAAAAAGCCACACTGAATCATCTATCATGAGCTCTGTAAACTTCGCCAGTTTGCACCACACTCAGAAAAACAGGGGTTTGAGGGCAATGGTGCAAGAGAATCTTGCTAGCACAAGTCAGCGTGTGCAAGTCTCTCTTAAATCTCTCAACAGTTTTTTTCCCTCCCCCAGTTTCCTTCCTGAAGTGGTTTTCATTTAATGCAGAAGAGTTCAGCACAGCAAAAAACATCAGCAAGAGACTCAAGAGCCTTTGGGTTTATAACGCTCTTCAAAGAACAGAGGCACCTTTTGTTGTTCCAGACATTCGACAGCGGCTCCGGCGCTGCTGCCGCTCTGAGCGGAGATACAATGGAGTCCTGCAGGAAAGTGGCTGAGATGCACACAAGCAACATGACATGGGTTTTTATTTGCATAACACTGCCAGAGCACTTCAGTGCCCTGGAAAACTTTCTGCTGTGGATTCCTACCATCTGGGGGACTGAAAAACTGAATTGAAAAAATGCCTACTTCTATAGAGCAGAATAATTAAATAATGGTTTGATACTTTCTGACAGATGAATAATAGCAATGATATTTACAGTTCTAGCACTGAAAGAAGTCTGTACTCCCAGTTTATCTATTCACGAATGAATCAATTCACCTCCTGTGCTCCAGTCAGCTGGAGCCAAGCTAATACAGAAGATTAACTAGTTTTACTCACTGTTTCTCCTGGCTGGGCCAGCTTCTTCCAGTTCTGGTTTTAAACATGTTCTCTTAATATGAAGTGTACCCAGATTCCTAGAAGTTGGTTAGAGCCTTGTGCTAGTAAAGCCAGGGTTGTGGGTTCAAGCCCTGTATGGGCCATTCACTTCAGAGTTGGACTCAGTGATCCTTGCGAGTCCCATCCAACTCACAATATTCTTTGATTCCATGAAATGTCATATATCCAGTTAGTAAGCCCAGGTTAACCTGAGAAGAGGGCACTTGAGCAGCTTGGCAGGCAGGGGAAGCCTGCAAGGCAAGTGCCTGTTATTTCAGGAGAAGTTTGGTTGTTCTGGAAAGATGGGCAGAGGGCTTGTGCCAGGACTGTCATCTCCCTAAGCATAGCCAGAAGAAGCTTTGGGAATTAGACACAATGAGTGGTCCTGCGGCTGAGCTGATGTTTTTCAGCTGGGGTCACAAGGGACTCCTGCCCTCACAGGGTTGGGCAGAGACCTGTCAAAGACGTAGTGGGGCACTGCCTGGGATGTGCCTTTCACTGGCTGCTTCGGGAAAATAAATTCCCGCCTAGTTTGCTGGGTAACAGCTCATCCCTGTCCAACTGACGAAGGAAGGAATTTATTTCTATAGTAAGCAATATACTAAAAGATTCTGGATGTCACGTGGACTTTTCTGGAACAGTTTCAGTGATAAAGCAATGCAGCAGATGAAAGGAAAAAGCTCATCATCTTATTTGAATTTTCCCTCCCTCTTCATTGACTTACAAAGCACAGCAATTTAGATCAGAAACCCCCCTCTCTGCAGAACATTTCTGAGTGACTAAAGTCAATACTGAAACTGGTGTAGGCATGAGGCTGGAAACATTGTGAAATTTATTTCTCTAAACCCTTTTCTGGTGTTTTTGAAAGATGTCGGTTAGAAAATATTTATTCCTCTGGGAAAATTTTTGGTTTTTAAAGAAGCAGAAGTTTTTTGTATTTTTCACAGGCACCCAATTAACCATTGCCTGCAGGCTGCTATTTTGGCTAGCACTAGGTGTCTGACCACATGGATCATATTTACACTAGTGAGTCCAAAAGTTTGTTGTTTACAAGTTCTCTATGCCTAAATTATAAATAGGAACGACGTCTGGAATGACATGGTTCAAAGACCTGCAGCAGAATGCATGCATACGGTTCTGCAATGCCTATGCAATCTGAAGTTACATGCGTCTTTAAATGTTATTAGCGCACTTAAAAGTAAAATGTGCGCAGAATACACCATCTTAGTGTTTTAAAATCTGCACCATCACACCTGATAGTGCGGGAAATGAGTCCACAGTGCAGCACGCAAAGCACCTTGCTTAGAACACAGATCTCTTTACCCCAGCACAGCTTTGGAACCAGCTGGCTGCAAGTGCGCATTGTGTTCTGTGGTGGGTCCCTTCCATTATTGATGAGTTATTTTATGTATTATGCAGTGCTGTAATGAAGAGGCAGTCTTTTGTCTTCCCACACTGTGTCCTCGGTGGTGGTGGGAAGTCTTGGGGCAATATTATCAAATAAAACAGGCACTGCTTTGTAGAAGATGAATTCAGATCAGTGAGTTTCCCAGAAGCTACACTTTAGTGCCACTGAAAAACTGAGAGATGCAGGACTAGTTGGCAAAACGTTAATGAAAAAATGAACTGAATATAACATTAGAAAAAAATATAAAACCCTGTGTACACTTTTGTCTGAAATCCAGTGCACCACAATCTTCACACACATCCTTCACTGACAGAAACCTTGCAAATACTTAGGGCATCTAACTAGGAGAGACAATGTATGGTACATTCTGCCAGTTTATCTGCTGTTTGGTGAATCAATGCTTTATTCTTTTATTTCTCCGAAGTGTTTTTCAAGGAACTTCCTCCCAGAAATACAGAAATGTCACTTCTGAAAAAAGATAAGAGCAGAATGACTGAAGGAATGAAAAAAGATTTCAAACTCCCAAGAACTTAATAAAATCCATCTTATGGGAAAGGGGGCTGGAGAAACACATGTCAAATAATCCACAGTGGTGGAAAAGGCAGCAGATCTTCTAACCAGAGGAAGAGGAGTGAGGAGCAATCCTTCTGACTACTAAAACGTCCTCTCTGCAGAGATAAGGCTGAGTCTGTGAAGCTGAAGGCACAGGAGCTGAACTCTGCACCCTCCATGACCTATGTCTGTATTGCATGGTTTGTAAGACACTTAGAACAAGAAAATGGCTTTCTTACAAGGCATAAATAAAGAAACAAATCACTATTAATTTTCTTCAAACCTCTCCCCTATTTCAAGCTTTCCTCGAACTTCTCCCTTCTTAGTCAGATAAGGCAGCTGACCTCTAACTATGATTAACTCTGCAGTGAGCCCTCTGCATAAGGCTTTTCAGCATGTAGTGTTTACATTTAGAAATACAATTTTCATACATTGTAAGTCAACAATAACTATGCAAGTCCCCAGGGCACAGACATTGAAAGAAAAGCAGAAGTTCACAATACGTTATATTCACTATGTCCCAGGCAGCATTTACCAGCAGCACAGACCAGAGTCTTAATTCTTCTCCAAGAGGTACCAAGTCTTTAAGCCATGGAAGCCCAAGATGCCCTCAGAGCTGGTCACGCCAAGCCACAAAGCTGAACCACTGTCTCCTTATGCAGCATGGGAACATGCAGGTGCTGCCAGCAACCAGCAGGGACTCAATGTCTGAAGCGAGCAAATAAGGAAGGAAAAAGATGAAGAATTCCTTTGCCTGTCCCCAGAAATTTGGGGAACAAGAAAGGAGAGAAAACAGTCTCATTCCTTCTCTCAGGGAAGTGTAACCACTCACTGGGAGAAGCACTGAGTGTACAGGCTCCATTAAGCCCTGCAGGAAGTTACCTTCATTACAGGCACCACTGGCTTTCCTACAAAATTATGGCAGGGAAGAACTTGCCCATTTTAGCTTACTAATGTTCTCACATTATGTCCTGCTCCAGTAACCATGCTGCCCTGCCACCGGTCATTGCATCTGGTAAATCTAAGAGGATGCAAGCCCTGAAAAACATGAAGCATCAAACAGCCTGTGGGCAGGATCTGTGCAAAATTTTTCCACAGTCTCCTGGGGCAGGAAGGTGTGATGCTGGGCCCTCAGTGAAACCTGGCTGCAGATGACAAAGTAAGCTAGTGACACACTACCTTGTACCAGGTAACTCAGGCCAGTAAAAGGTCTGACTTCACAAAGTGGACACCCGTGAAAGAAAAACAATTACATTTGAAGCTGTTTGTCATACTAATGGTCTTTAAATGACACCATTAAAGCACTGTAAGCAAGAGACTGGTAATGAGCAAGTCAGTGTTCTCATTTGCTCTCATTTTGCAGGTTGGCTCAGGACCAGCATTTCTCTTTTTGTTTGTAAAGGAGAAGAGGTTAAAGAGATGTATAAGGAAATCAAAGTAATTAGACACATAAACAAGCTGGCAGGTAAACAATTGTGATTCAGTGAGGCAACTGTCAACTTCTAAAGGAAGGATGGTATATATTTGTAATATTATTTTGGTTTTAGTCCCATTTTATCTCATTCCGGATTACTCCTAACATAACCACGAGCATCCTTACAAAGCACAAGAATGAGCCAGGTCTGTGTTCACCTCTTTCAAGGCTTGCTTTAGCCCACCCTGGGGATGTGCACTGAGAGAGGCTGCCACCACAGCACTAAGAACATGGACATATGTAAGGTGGCCAGCCCTCCCCATGGGTAAGAGTATGAGTGCATCCACTGCAGAAACACAACCAGCCAGAGAGTTTAGACTATTGCTTTTCTCCCAGCTTTGGCAAACTTTGGGATGTCACACTCCTGGGAAGACACCTGCCCCAGCACTGATCTTGACATGTAACCCAGGTAAACACAGGCTGGCTGTAGGATCTGATTCAGCCCACTTAACCTTTGGCATTTAACAGAGCCCTTGGTTTAGTTTTCACTCATGCCCCATGCAGTCAGTACAGAGAGATCAGTGCTTGTGGTTGTTCTTGGGCATTGTAGCTTCTGTCGTGAAGAAGAGGGACAGTACAGTAATTCCCATAACTGATTCATAACTCTCTTCATTTGAAAGTCAGCACTACCTAAAAATTATTTCCAACTCCCCAAAACACAGACCACTATCATTTTTTTGAACTAATTCAGCTTAATGCACTATTCAAAACCCCACACCATTACTTTGCACCAAGACTAGTTATTTTCCCAAATGTAACAGTACCCTGACTCCACGTCTGCTGGAGATATGATGCAGTCTCACATTTTCTGCTGTAGTCTACCATGATTAATTTTAGTTTATGCAAGTGGGTGGTAGAATGAAGGGAGAAGCAGCCATGGAAGCCAGAATCTATTCAACTATGGGAGGATCAGCAGTACTCAAACATCATAATGTCTCAGTGGGGAATATAGGAAAAAACTAAACATTAGAAATAGCACATGCCAAGTAGTGCACACAGCATATTCCAAGCTGTAGAGCAGCAGACAGGGTTTGCTGCCCTGTGAATGTGGCAGAGGGAGCCTCTGTCTAACCCTGTAGTTTCGGTTGAGCATTTTGTGAGTGTATGAGCAGTTCTGGGCCTACAAATGCACCCCTTAAAGCTGCCACCCATCTGCATAAGCACATGGGCAATGTTAATACATGGATGCATAGATATAATAAATACATTTTTTTCCTAATGATTTTTCCATATGAAAAAGCAGACCCTAATGCAGCATGCAGGCAGCAGAACGGATGGAGTATGCAGGCAGTGGCCGTGCCTGAAAAGATATATGGATATGTGTGTTTGTGTGAATTCCTATTCACATTAATCCATGCCCACAAAAGCTTAAGGGCTATAGAAGCCTGGAAGAGCAGATCTGAAAAACATTTTATACCTTATATCCATTATGTACTTTTGCTGTCAACTTGCATGCTGCAATCACTGCAGTAATGGGAAAACTTATGATGATATAAAAGGCGTCATCCCAATCTATTATCAGCGTGTAGCTAATATAATATTAAAGAGAAATACCTCTGGAAATGAATGTCATAATTTAAAAAAATGATAAAAATGAGTATTTGGGGAATTTGTTCCACAGAATCAATGTTGGGTTTTTTTTAAACAAATGCTGAAATTCTCTTTAATCCAAATTTCAGTTTTTGACAAGTTTAGCTGTAAAGAATGAGACAACTGGCAATCTTTGAAACTTCTAACACTTTATGTATGAAAGAAGAAGGGTTGCTGAAGACTGAATGTTTACCAGACCATTCCTTTTTCTCCAGAAAAGAAAGTTTTTTATCTGTGACAGAGCTCATGTTTTTGAATGCAACAGCTACAAACTCTAAACACAAGCTCTTCGGCATGGACTGGATTTTAAACCTGTAAAGTATCTAAAGCACACTTTTGGTGTGCTAAGTAAATGAATAAAAAGATACCCGAAAAAAGGCAAAATGCAAATTATTGCCTGCTGTATATGCATAAACTTCTCAGAAATTTAATAGACTTTTCAAGTACTCAAAAATACTTTCTTAAAAATACCCGTTGTTCATTGCTAGGGAGTAGCTAACATAATTAAAGTATCCACTTTAAGGCAGTTTCTTGTATTTTAGCATATGAGCAATAAATTCTTATCCTGAAACTTGTGTTTCCACAAGGCACCTCCCTGAAGCAAACTCAAAATCCTGCAAAATCCTCACTCCCTTTGATGGGAAGAGACAGATGGGAAAAAAAATCCAACCCAAATTTAAGGGCTTTTGAAAGAAAGGCAGACTCATCAGAGACATTAAACCAATCACTACATCCAGACCATAGTCAAAGTATCCAGATTTGGAGGTCTAAAAGGGCTGGGCACATCTGAGCAGCCAAAGAGCTCTGTACTCTTCACACTTTCACAAGTTTAGGACTGGTGAATCTTGGCCAGATTTCCTCACGAGGTCTCCTGCTGTGGCACAACTACAGCTGAAAACGTTCAAGCTGAAGAAGGCAGCATTAAGTCCTCAGTGCTTCTAAATATAGCCCAGAATTTAGATTATTTCTTGATTTTCGATGACTTTTGCATTTGCCAGCTTAACAGAACAGAAATACCAAAGTAAAAAATCTGAACTCTTATATTACAAGTACACCTTTTAGTAAGACATATTTGTGTACTGAAGGTTGTCAGGAGACAATCTCTCTCAAAAGAGCTGCTGTCCATCACCAGTGAACACTGCAGTGAAAACTGGAGGGCAGCAAGTGATGCAAACCTTGACTCACCATGTTTACAAAAGGAAAATAGGGCTGTGGTGTGTGTTTGTGCAGGAAAAAAAAAAGACACCACACAAGGACTGTACTGTTCCCAGCCCAGGAGCTGCAGAGAGGTCATAAGCATGTGACTGAGGGCGGTGCTTCATCCAGATACCACAAACGAGAAACAGGTTTCCACTGAGAAACCAGGACTTTCTTTTGGGCCTGTGTCAAGCTAATGTAATGACAAATTCACAGAACAGCAAACTTCACCACAAACTTCTCCTACAGTCAATATAATATTCAATAACCAAGGTGCCACACACTCCTCTTTTGGAAAGCCGACCCACAAGAGCCAACGGCTGGAGCTGGCCCAACACACTGGAAATACCAGCTCTGAGTCCTATCCTATACGATTTTGCTAATTTTACTCTAGCTTCTGTTTATTTAAAGTTTTATTCTGCCATCTCATATGTAAAACAACACATATGCAGATCCACGTAAATCAGTGGGGCTATCTGCCTGCTGAGGCATTCCCAAATAACTATTGATTCCCTATGGTGAGTTCAGGCACCATGAAAAATGAGCAGAAAGGGAAATAAAATCTGAAAACATGTGCAATTCATACCATAGCAAATGCTGATCTAAAGGCTGTCTACTGGAAGCTACAGTTTTTTATTATAGTGTGTTTTATAATGGCATAATATCCAATACAACTGCACTAGGTGATTGGTAACAAGCATTTTAAAATGTCACAGATTAAGAGAGATTAATTTACCTCCATCTTGCGAGTTCATGATATTCAGAGCAAACAGCATTGCATTGGAGAACGTGGTAGCCTCTTCTTTGCTTGCAAAATTCAAGCCATAGACCTGCCGTGCGTCGCGCCATTGATGAAAGGTAGGTGTTGCTTGATTGTACTTCAGTCCTTTCACAATTGAGTAATTAATCACTACCTGTGATTTGAAACAGAGGGGTAAGGATTAAAAATAGTTCTGTTTTCAGCGGGAAAAGAACCACCCAACACTTGTGTAAAGTTTACCTAAATGGGTAGAGGCAGTTCCTATGGCAGCTTCTACATGGCTACAAGGTAAGGCAGTGTTTGTTTTGATGACAGAAGACCCACATCTGGGGGTGAGATTTACAACAGCTCAATGCAGCCTCGGGGACTTGCAAGCCAGTTCTGCAAAATCTATTACCTGCTTGTGTTTTCTACAGCACCTCCACAGGATGCAGCTGTGTAGATGCTGCAGACAGCTGTCAGGAGCCAGTGCCAGCAGCTGTTTCCATCTTTTGGAGGATGATCGTGCACAATTGTTAGGAAAACAGCCAGACAGGGCTCTTGGCACTAACCCTGCCCTATAGCACATAAATGTTAGACTCATTGCACCAGTTCTGCCTTCCTCCTCTCATGTGCTTGATCACCACCAGCTTCTTGTGCTTAGACTTTTTCTTTAGAATCAGTCAGGCAATGACAAAACCAGACAACCATTGCTCTCCCACCGTCTCCCTTGCTGTATGTGTGACGTTTTCCAGGTAAAGGGCGACTGCAGCAGAAGGCTGTTTCTTTTGAAATTTAATCTGCTAAGTAGAATGCCCTGTTTATCCTTGGGCAGGACACTGGGACACCCAGCTATACAGCACAGCTGGGATCCAGACAGAAACCTCCAATCTTGGAGTGTAAGCTGCTCTAGCTGAGGGTGGAGAGGCAGGAGTATCCCCTGCACCACTGGACCACTTTGTACACAGAATGCATGTTAGAGGTGGTTCCCACATACCAGAAAACCTACCAATACATTTTTTTTGCAGTCTGACCAGCACTTTGGAAAGTTTTCTGTTAACACTATGATTGCAATTAAAAAGCTTCAGTGTATTTAATTAGTCCAACAATATTTTTATTAGATGACTGACAATTCTTAATTATACGGGCAGACTTTTAAAACTAATTTCAAAGATTAATGACTCCTAGCTCTGCGTTTTAAATTTTCAGTGGATTGCCAGTTTAAATTGGCAGAGAAACATTAGATGAGCACCTAATAAAGAACAAATTGTTTTACACACGTTAATATTTTTGAAGGATAACACTGTCTCACTGATATAGTTAACAGATGTCTTGTAACTTTACTATAGTCATATACAAAAAATTACGGAAACCATAGCAAGAAGCACAGAAGCCACTACACCACTAGATAATTACAGATATACTCTTATTTCTAGGATGCATTAACTTACTGAGCCAGCATTAGAGAGTGATGTAAAAGATAGTCTTTGAATACCTAGTGTAGCTTTAGGCAAAAATATGATGGTCCAACTGTTGCACTCAAACCAGTATCATTATTAAGGCTCCATGAAAATGCACTGAGAAGCAATCAGGCGTACACTGCTTTTTTTGACACATTTCATTGAGATTCCTGAGCAGTGAGCCAAAGGAAGATGCAGGCTCATTGGGTACGCAGGCTCCCAACAGTTAGTCCCCTAGAAATGGGAACTGTATCACCAACATGCTGCATGGGAAAACACCCACACCAACCAGAATGAAATGGAAACCGGTCACAGCAAAGGCACTGAATTTCCTCTTGTATTTGACAGCTTGAATAGCCTTTTTTCCTTGAAAAATTGTGACATGACCCCCATTCTTCCACTGAGCATTGGGCGAGCCTGTACCAATGTTGCTCACACTCAAAGAGTCTCTTGAGCATCAAGTAGACTCATGCCTGGATTACTAAACCAACAGTTTTAACATGGACCAGTGTTTAAGTCTGCCAACCCTTTTTGAGTTAACCAAGGAAGGCACAGCCAGTGTCTTTGAGGAAATGTTTAGAAAGATTGTGAGCTTCTACCAGGCTTTCAAAGTGAGTCTTTCTCACCTACTAACAAAAACCTCTGTTTCAAAGGACACCACTATCAAAGCCCAAAGAGCACCAGAGGGTGCAGTGCAGCTGTTTAACAAAAGACAGAAATCATAAAAACCTAGGCCAAAAGTTTTGTACTGGAAGTCAGGCAAACTGTTCAAAACCTGCTTCCGCAGAACACTGACCCAAGGAACTCCAAGGATCTGCTTTGTTCTGAAGGTTAGATCCCTTTAACTGAATAAAGACAGAATTTGAATGTTGACCTTCGGTAATCATCAGGATGCCCACACATGTAATACCTTGTCTTCAAACTCAAATCAGAGAGTTTAAAACCGGAAAATGAAACTTAAAATAGCCAGAGTTTGATTTTTATCTCCTTTGGCTCATGTTTATAGAAAATGGAAAAAAAGAGGAGGGGATCTCCTGCTGTTGTTAAGAATGAGTGCAGAAAGGTGTCTCGTACAGATGGTGTGGAGACTCTGCAAGGCACATGATGATAATGAAGTGCTTCAGAGCAGTAATTAAAATAAAGAAGGTCTCCCTGTTTGAAGCAGAGGGGTTTTTTACAGGTGCTTCTAAGGGATCTTTACTCTAAAGCTTCGTATGTCAGTAAGAGAGCACATCTGCCAGGCTGAGCAGACCAAGAGTTCATCTTTTCATCTTCAGTTGCAGTGTACAATAGGTGAATTGGAGAAGCTCACTGGAAATCTCGCAGAAATAAATAATGGATTTGTCCATGGCAAACAATTCTTCCTATAACTCTTCGTCTAGAATTTGACTTAAAAGCTGAAACACAACAATTTATATGCCACTGTTTCTCTTTTCAACCTTCCTTTAGTGTTTTACATCCTGAAACAATGTAGTCTTGTTACTGATATAAAGGTCTGTATTGTTTTGAGGCCTGTTAAATTCTGTATTTCAATGATCTCATATGGCAAGGAGTTTCACAGACCAGTCATGCATAGCATTATGTTGACACCTTTCAATGTTCCCATCACTATAATGTTAAAAAAAAAAATTTGCTTTACTTCTACCCAGTACTCTCCTTCACCCTTTCACCTGAGTTTCAGGTGCAGGCTCCCTGGGACTGGCAGGGAAGTTTAGGATCTATATAAAAGCTCAAAACCAAGAAGCCCTTCCTTTTGGCTGTGGAGCTGTGAGCTGTCGGCAGTGATGATGGTGGTGGCTGATGGGACTCAGGGGAATGGGGCTAGAAGGGACTGAGTGGGCTTCAGGGCAACACCTGAGGTGTAAATACAGCCAGGATCATGGGAAGAGTTCCCACACAAGTCTCACCACCAATACTCTTGCTTACAGAACCAGGACAAGACAATTGCTTGTTTTTCCAGAGCATTAAATGGTTCAGCAGGTTGTTACCAGCTTGGGCCCTGCCATGCTGCCAGTGCTAAGGCTCATCTTACGGGGAGCAGACACGACTGCTAAAACAGGGAGGATATAAAAATTGCTACAGCTGAGGCCAGCTTCTTTACTTTTGCAGGCAGGAGCAAACCTGATGAACTTCTAATAAGTTACAACAGTGATTAATTGGTTCTTTCTTTTTCAAAAATTGTGGTTAGCTTATATTCCAGGAATCCCATCCCTGTTTCAGTTTTGGCTTGGGTTCACATGTAAAATGTCTCACCTTCCCCAAGGCCCTGTTTCTACATTCACTTCTCAGCCACATGAACACACCAGCTCCTCAGGAAATGTGATTCACTTTTGAGTTGCACCCTCCTCCCTGCCTGTTTGTTCAGCACGTGCCTTTGGGTAATGAGATCATGCTGAGCTGACATCACTTGATGTAAAGTCCTAATTTTATACCTTCAGTTGATCAAGACTCTGGACTGGGGAGCTACTGCTTTTCAGCTAAGCCATAAAGATGGACCACTTGTATGTTTTTAGCTTTGTGAACTTCTTGCATGGTGACTGAAGCTCACACATGTCCCCTTTACAACAGGCCAGGTGACAACAACAGCTGGCAAGTTGCAATGTGGGTGTAAAACATATGGTTGCAACTGTTTGGCTTCAAGAATCACAGAATCATAGAATTGCTAAGGTTGGAAAAGACCTCAATGAACATTGAGTCCAAAATGAAGGCTGCAAGGAAACATCAAAGCTCATGACGTTAAGCGATTGTAACACTGATCTGGCCTTAGCTTCAAAACAGTTCTGGCGTCTCTGGCGACTTCAAAGCTTCAAGACTATACTTGTGGTTTTCTGAAGGCTCCTGCTCAGGCCAGCATGAACCTGTGCAAGGCTGCACTTTGTGCAGAGCAGAAAGGGGAGCTGAGGTACAGCTGGTCTGTAACCCAGCGCCGCCGCCACGCGTGGTGAGCACCTCACCCAGACACACAGAGGGAACGAGATCTGGGGGCCACTTCCTAGGGGGAGAATGATGCTCCAGTTCTGTCTACAAACCATATTTGTCTGTGCTGAACTTTTCAGACACTGTCAGCTAGAGAAGGAGAAAAGGAGATAATGAGATAACGAGATAAGATAAGCAGAATGAGAAGGCAGCGTCATAAGCTAAAGCACATGCACCAAAAAAGGGCTAGGAAACAGAAAGGCAGCTAGACAGAGACAAGACAAGGAATCCACAGAAGACGGTACGCAGAAAATTAAAAAGAGGATGAAAATTAAAGAAAGATATTATTAGAGGTGTATTATAAAACAATAAAAATTAAAAGAGAAATAAAGGCAGGCAGAGATGAAGCTATGAAAACTACTCTAGTCTGTGCCTTGCCAAACAGTATGTAAGAAAAGTTAAAATTGTTCCTTCATGGTATTGTTGTATTACGTATTTTAAACTAGTTTCTCAACTCTTCAAAAATCCGTGTAGCTTCATTAGCTTCATCATATGCCAAATCACATATCAGCTGAAGATTGGTCCTTTTCAGATAAATACGCATTTTCTCGAAAATCAACAGTTCTACTAAAGCCTCAGTTTCAGTGAGATTTAACAGAACCTGAGAGCAAGCATGAAATGGCTTGAACAGAGAATTATTTTAACTGAAATTCATTTCTATTCTCTTTAAACGCAAATACTTAACAAGCCTAGCAAGCTTATGATTCCATGTGAGACTCATAAAATATATTAAATTCTGAATCTTGAGACTTTCAGAGTGTTCCTTTGAATATTACTATGCTACACTGTCTTGACTTTATTCATAATACTGGATTTTTGCAATCATATTTAAGATGAACTTTGTTTCAGGCAGTTTTAGGTGACTAAGGTAACCTACACTTCCTGTTTATTTGAAAGAGGATTTTTAGTTTTTAAACTCTAGAATAATATATTCTTCTACCTGTTTCCTTCTAAATTGAGATGATTTTTAGATAGCATGCAGCCTCTTTATAAATTGGAACGTTTGCAAGAAAATAAAATATTACAGTTAATGCAAAGCATGTTTGAAGTGCAGCTTAAGATTTGACATTTTAATATGTCCTACTCTTTAAACTGCATATTCTGATTAAGACAGACCTCTGGCACTTAGCCTGCCTTACATATATACATGTTGACTTTATGACTTCTGCTTGTTTTACACCAGCTATTCAGTCCCATCTTAGATTGCAGTCACATGAAAATCATTTACATTCACCTGCTGGCAATGTAAAAGTGCTAGAGCATGGCCTAGGACAAAGCAGTACTGACCCTTCACAACTGACTAAGAAGCCATTGTATTTAATTTATTTTTGAAAATATTCTCCTTTTCTGAATGGAACTACATTCATATATTGCCTTTGCCCTACGGAGAAGGATAAAAGCAGTCACAAAAATTTGGCTGATGTTTCAGAAGTGCACTGCAAGGAGCTGAAAACCACTGTGCTCAAAACTGACCCATTTCTGTTCTGCTTTTCCTTTTCCAGAGTGATGACTCCGTACATGCACGGCATAGCAATGTCATTACCACTTCCCGTAAGCAACCTGAGTAACTTTTCCAGTTGGCCCAAGCATCTTTACAGCCGTCAGCTGAGGATCATCTGCTTTTTCATAAGCAGATCAATGCATTCAATGTTTGTGCTGAGAGCTGAGAGGTGGTGGTGTCCTGGCTCCTGCTCTCCAGGTTGGCCTGACCTGGCTCAGCTTGGCTGGACTTGCCCAGCCCCTGTCCATCTCTCACACCAGCAGCAGTGCTCACCTCACCTTCCCAGGAGGCAACACCACTCCTGAACCAAGAAGCAACCAATGGCCCACTTTTTCCTGATCCTTGTGCCCCACAGAGGGCTCGAGGTGAGCACAAGAAGCGGCGACTCCCAGCCAGCCTCATGCCAGTGCATGAAGGGAGCCCTCAGCTCTGAAATTCCTGCTCTAAAATGCAGGTACTGCACAGCTACTCCACTCAGGTAAACTTCTGTTTAGGGTCTAATTGTGACACTTGGTTAGGGAGCTCTGATGGCACGTGCTGCCCAGCACACCACAAACCAGGCTGCCGGAGCCACACCGTGGCAGCCCTGGGCTGAGCATTGTGCTTTGGTGGCCAACGGGGGTCTGATCCCAGTTCTGATAATCTAAATCCCATATAACTCCTTTAATACCCAAGGAGGTCCTGCAGAATTAGTCCGCTGTAAATCAGATCACAGTCACCTAAGGATTTTAAAGTGCATTACAATGAACTAATTGCTTATCACAGCAATGTAACAACCACACTTTGTGGGACAGCAGTGCAGAACAATTGATTTTTATTTCTATTTTTAATATAGTACTAAAACCAAATAAAAAGTAATTTGAGGGGAGCTGAGAGCAAAACTTGCAGAGTGAATAAGACTCATTTCACAAGCAAAAATGGAGGGGGGAAATAACACTCAAATCTCTTTGGCATCTACCAAACATTCTTTTTTCAAATAAGCAGTAATAACTTATGATACATTCTGTGTGCAAAAAATTATACAAAATCTGAATGACTGGAGTATAAACAGACTAGCAGGCACCTTGCAGGGAGCAGGAAATGTTGCATTAGGTATAGAACTGAGGTTACCAAATGAGATCAAAGGTTAATTTACAGGAAACTCAATATTACTCACTTGTTGATCCTGCAGTTTAACTCCAACTACCCTGAAGGTGTTCGTGGCTGTGTTGTGGTATATGTTGATTCTGCTGAATCCCTGCTGTCCAGGTTTGATTGGCACCCATTTCTTACTGGTATCGTCATAGACCATAACTGAAGCTCGGGCTTGGCAAATACTCTGTTCACTGGGGAGAAAAAACAACAAAATCAGGAAAGAAAAGAGTGAATTTACTTCTTATTACATAAAACTTCTAAAGGAAAAAACCAACAGAAACTATCAGTACTAGTTACAACATATGTTTTATAAGAGATCTGCTAATCCTTTGAATGCGATCTGTTAAATTAAAGCTGACATGTATGTGTTCACAGACTTAAAAAACCTCCTGTATGCTGCTGTTTTGAACCGATAATCTATTTTATATAAAACATTAATCCCTGAGAAATAACCTGCATCACATAAACATTATGAAAACTGCCCAACACTATGAATGCTCTATTTATTTTATACATCTATTGGCAAGTGACGCCTTTCACATTTGCATGAAAACCTACCAATATTTTACAGCTTACTGACGGAACAAACGTGACACCCACAGCTGAGTTATACATTTAAAACTGGAAGCAAGCAGACCTTGAACCAAAAGCCACATTAGGTAAACTGAAGGAATCAATTAAGTTAATCCAGCTGACGCCTAATACCCAGACCTGCTGACGCACTTGGAAGTCCCAGAATACAGGGTGCAGAACACACAGGAACGCTTTTTTCCTTCATCCTAGTAGCAAAGAAAGTTGGGAAAGGGAATCCACAAATGTGGATGCATGCCAGCATTAAAGTACATAACCATTATTTTGTATAGTGTTAATAACTATTTTTCTCCTTTAGATTCACAGAAATTACTTAATACATTACCTTTTGTTTATTAGTCATATCCTGACTAATATACTTCACGAGCAATAAATGCCACTGGCAAATGCTGTGACATGTCAATACAGGTCAGAATTTCAGTTCCACTCTCCTGACTTCCCAGTCACTTTTCTCATACCAGAGGAAATAAGAGTCCCTTATATGAAGAAAAAAAATGAATCCTCCAAATGTTGAAGATCTGAGATTTTTAAATGTAACAGGATTTTCAACAAGCAAATAGTGCACCTTATGATGCATTTATGATTCAGTTAGTGCATCTAAATGAAACTGTTGAGATCTGTGTCCTGCAAAAATTTTAAGTTCATGACTGTCCTGTTAACTTTAGACCTATATATAGATATATGTACCTCCCTTCCTTAGCCCAAGCTATATTAAATAATTTCCAACAATGCAGTATCAAGTGGTTAATCCGCTTTGCACACAAATCCTTTTCCCCTTCTTTGTTTGCTTCTGCCTCCCTAGCGTGCATGCACACACACACACACACACACACACAAATAAAGGAGAAGCTCCTGGGTGATGCTAAACCATATTGCTGCACTGCTACTGTGCCAAATTACACCACTTGTAAATTATACCAACTGCTGCACACCCAAACCTGCCTGACCCCATCACTGTCATCATTTTAATGAAAGGGAGCACATTATTGTCACCCCAAGACACAAGTATTAAGAGGATCTGGGTTGATTACAGCAGCAATTTTCAATTTTTTCTGATTTGTGGGTCTCAAAAAGATTTCCAAGGCAGATGTATCCCCCATAGTACACTAAAGCCTACTGACTCTGGCTTGTTTTGTCAGTCACTTTGCACAGCCTCCAGGGAGCCCACAGACCTCCTCCAGGATGTGGGTAAGAGCCTGGAAAGTCCTCACAGCATTTACAGAGGGAGCAATGATGCCGGCAGACACCTCTATAAAGAACAAGGTAGGAAAATTCAGAATAAATTGTATTTTTATTATGTATCATGGAAACAGCTAAATTCTGCTACCAGAGCAATATATTCAGATCAGAAAGACTAAACATTATTTTGTTTATATCGTTCAAATTTATAAAATCCAGCTCATCCACCAGTTGCTGTTGCTTTGCGAGATACCTGGAGAACAGCTGTGCCTTTGCTGATGTACTTACTCAGCAAACACCTCTCCCTCCTGTTTTTTAAGGTAAGCTAATGTCTTGCGGCAGCTCCTTCATATCTGACACAAGCAGCTGAGGGATTTGAGCTCCTTCCAGCCTGCCTAATCCTCCAACTGGTGCAAGAGCTGCAGCCTGGCAGCCGTGGCAGCATTGCCTGCATCCTCCAGACCTGCTGGGGGATGCTCAGTCTGCCTTGGATTCACAGACAGAGAGGATGGGAGAGAAATATACCAGCAAAAAGGCAGGTACACTGGATTACCTCTGTCATATGAAGTGGAAAGGCTAAAAATAATCCCCCGTGCAGTCTTGTGGATGCATGGTGGCCACCTGCCTTTGCTACGAGGTGTCTTGTGCCACCTCCATCTCCAGAGGTGGGGGGAGCATCAGCTGCCCAGGGCACAGCAATCCCCTGCCCAGTGAGCCTTTGGGCTCCAGGAAAACATTGTCCCTGGGAGAGTCACACTCAGCCAGTGTGACACCACGTCTTTCTCCTCAAGCCTTGCCAAGCAGTACAAGCCTTGCTGTACACTAAAGTAAGCAAGACCATGTCTCTGGCTTCATCAGAGTAAACCTGGAACCCAATACTGTCTCCATTTCAGATGAATTTTGGAATCCACAATTACCACGAGCTGCTAAATTAGTCAAAATTAATTAAATTATCCTTACTTACAACAAAGAGAATACACCTAACCATCCAGACATGAGGGCCCTAACACGGCATTACTCATAACGCCATACCCAGATCCCAGTAGATACGGCAACTTTGTCTTCAGGCTTTGCTGCCACCAAAATCAGCAGCAAAGGACCTGCTACTGTCCTGTGACTGAAACACAGATACAGACAGACCCCAGGAGCAGTGTTTGATGCTTGACAACCAATTGTTACTGTAACATAAAGAAATAACACATCAAGCTCGATCCCTGCTCTCCTGCAGCCAATGGAAGTTTTTCATCATTCATTTAAATGGAAACAGGATTGAGCCTGTTATCTGGCCTCCAGTGAAATAACAGAAAGGAACATAAAACAGCACACGAGGGGAATCCTTTCCTGCAAAGCACTTCAACAATCTTTCAACATCCAAAATGCCTCCAGGGACCCATTGCTATCTTGCTGTCTCACCCTAAATGGAGGTGTAATTCTTTATCCTGAAGACTTTTTACTCTTCCTGTGCATAAAAGGCACAACTTTCCAACTTAAGAGGCTTCTCTGAAAACAGCCCAGAAAATGTTCCCTTTATAAAGGTCACTGAGAATCTCTGTATTACTCTCTGTACACTATTTTAAGTACAAATCAAGCACCAGTGGTTTCACAAAGGTCCAGCAAAATTTTTGGTTATTTTTAGGACCATACATCACTAATACTTATGTCGACTACACATGACGGGTAATAAATATGGGGCTTAGTAACACAATTCTGAGTAGCCACATTCCTTCTCCATGATAAGAGTTTGTTATATATTAGCATTTATACACAAAATTATGCTTGCACACTTCTAGAACTTGCTTTATTTTCCAAATACACTGAAGTTACTGAAAATTTGGTATTTGTTGGAAGTCCATCAAATTTCACACACCACATCAAATATTACGAATTCCCCTACTCATATTTTATTTTACATTAACATGCAGTCAGACTCATCCACCTGAGTTCCCACCATAGGTAATTATGTATAAAAAGATATAAAAATTGAATCATAGAGAGCTCTTAATTACAAATTTATTCAGGTTTGTGCACAACATCTATTCCAATATGCTACACTTTACTATGGGGCAGATTAAAGACATCTTATTTAAACGTGGAGGGGAGTGGGTTCTTCCTAGGGACCCCAAATCCTAATATTCCTAATAGTCCTTGTTTATTCTGAAAGCATTACATTGGTGGGATGGCAAACCTGTGCACTAGTACCACTTATTTGCCTGAAATTAAAGAAAGTCTGCTTAGCTTTGTTCACAGGTGATTTCTGAAATTGAATGTTCATCATTGAGATTTATAGATTATTGTTTCAATACTACAAAACTGTAAATTAAAAAAAGGTTGCAAATAATACTGTTTGCTTCATCCTGTGTAACACATTTTGACCCACTCTCATCCATCTCTTCTGTCTAGGATTCATCTTCAAAAATTACCAGATCGGCTAAATTGGATTTAACCCTTCTTGAAAGAGTGTCAGCATTGACCTTTCTTGCCCGGCCGTGGTGAGAGTGGGCAGCCACTTTGAGACAGTGCTGCAGGGAAGGTGCCTTCATCCTGAAATAACATTCCTCTCCTCTTCCATCTGTTCAGAACCTGAAAAACAGTCCTTTCTTCCTGGCTTTTAGTAAATGTATGATTACCGAGATCTATAGACAAAAAAGAGCTAAAAATGAGTATGGAATTGATAACACCAGGAATCTTCGGGAAAATACCTGTATTTTTTGTGAATTAGCACATGAGACTTAATGCTGTGGCTTGACATGACCTGGCTGACTGCAAGTAATTAAACAGGAAGAAGAAATACAGGAGGAGAGGGGGAACCAAATGACAGAAATTACTGTGGAGGTTGGTAGTGGAGGAGCAATGGATCAGATAGAGAAAAGTCCTCCTGGCTCCACTCTGCCTAGCCAAGTGGGTTATCCAAATAGACAAGCAAAAAGCTCAGGCTGGAACCACAAAAGACCTGTCACAGAGAATAAACAGGAAAAACAGAGCAAACCATAATGTTTGGAGGAGAGTCTGTGGCTCTGAAGGGTCTCTAAGGCTTTTCCCTCTCATTCCACACTGAGAAAAAGTCGAGTGGCCAAGCTGCACTGTGCTCCTTCAGTGACCTGTTTTCTCTACTTACACGGTTATCCTCTTATGAATAAAACTTTTGCAGAGCTTGGTACTGAGTGACTGAGCCACCTCTGACCAGTGGCCCCGTGCAGAGCCTGCCATGGGGCAGGGTGATCCCAGCCCTACCTGGACCCCCTGTCCTGCACCAAACCACTCAGAGGTCACACCTCTGGGGGGCAATGAGAGAGGTTTAAAATACTTTCTCCTGGAACCAGGACAAGGTCATACAGCTTTTGGAGGGTCACCAAATCATGCTCACAAAAGGTGTAACAAATGTCCACAACTAGCTAACTTGAAACACTGAATCCTGTGGGCTTTACTCCAGCATGCCAGGTGGACCCGGAGACTTCAACTGTCCTTCGTATTTACAGACACTGTCCCAGTGTGTGTCCTTAGGACAGACATTCCCTTAGCATAAACTCCGAAAGCTCCCTGATAGAAATCAAGATCTCATGCTTTGAACCTGTTACGGATCTACCTTGTTTCAAGCTGCTCATGATTCTTTGACCTTCAAAGAAGCTCTTTTCTGATATTCGTAGAAAAGGCAAACAGCTATTTATACAAACATTTACCTTATTTTTCATTCCCATCTCCCATACATCCCCCCAACATTTAAATTATTAATAATTACAGGTTATTTTAGACTGATCTAATCATTCTTATTGGTGTGAGAAATTGTTGATATTACTCAGCCCCAGGCTTGTCTTACTTGAGAACGAAACCTCAGCCCAGAGAATGTGTGAGATAATGCACAAGTCATTTAACACATCTTACCTCACTCGTCCACTGAGTCTGCCACAGAAGTCACACTTGTGTGGTTAAACGTGACATGCAAGAAATTGCTGATGCTAATTTAAGAAGCTGGCAGAATACTCTCAATGTCAGCTTAAACAGCTAATGTAAATCAAAAATCCTGTATACAGAGATGTGTGATCTGTGCAGTACAGATCTGTGCTAACCTCACAATTAGCAAGCTACAAGTCATGTTCTTGCAGCATTTTAAAGTGCACTTCAAACACTAATAGACTAATTTGCTAAACATTTTAATAGCTTTCACTTTATAAATATAATAATGACTGGGATGCAGGAAAAGTGTTTCAGTAGCAACCTCAAACAATGGACATTTCTCTCTGACCACTGGATTTAGAGAACAAAAAACCTGAAGAGACCCTCTGAACACAAGACAGTCAGATCATTTGGGCTTATATAGACACCATAGCTGAGATCTGAGCTCATTACAGATAAAGCTGCTGTAGTGCAGTGGCTCTCCAGCCTTCCCACCAGAGATTCACCACCAGCTCTGCTCATGACCCCACTTCTCCTTGGGAGCCTCATTTCTCCAGCATGATGTGAGTCTTACTCGTGACTTCTTCTGGGACCCCCTGTTTCAAAGTCTACTTCCCTCTACAGCCACAGTTGCAGCATAGCCAGTGTCACCATCGTTCACCTTTGTGCCAGAGCCCTGAAGAACTTCCTCAAGCAACGCAGCAAGACCTCATAGAGAAAATACAGCATTTAGCCCCTCGATCACACCAAAGGGCAGCCCCATGGGGGCTTTACATCCAGAAAGGCGCTTTTAATCCTCAATGACACGCAGATGCTTGACTGTTTTACAGCAGATATTTAAATAGTAGCAGTCACACTCATATATAATGTGGAGGTGCCACAATGACCATCTCCATTTGTTTTCTGAGCTCCATTTCCTGGCATCCTTTGAAAAACCAACCCACGGACCCAGTGGTCAAAATTTCTCAATTTGCACTTGCTCCTGGTTGCCTGCCCGTGCAGAGAGACCTACCCAACAGTGCTGCCCTTGCCCTAGTCAGCCTGAAGGGAAGCCCAGTTCCAAGAGAAGCTGCTATTTTTTGGTCTCCTGCTCAGCTTGCACATTCACGTTGAAGCTCTGCCTTTGGCGCTGGGGTTTGGCTGCACTGCCAGCAGGAGATGAGCCCTTTGCCCTGAGCATCTGCTGCAGGTGCCTGGCCATCACCTTTCTCCACTGTTAAACTCCAGCATCTAAACAGTTTAATATTAAATAGTTACAAGAAAATAGTAAAAATACGAAGCCTCCTTCATAAGCAGCTCTCAGAAAGACTGACACTGTTAAATAAAGTCATGACACACCTGCAAGACAAATACATGTTTTACAGAGCAGGAAATGGAAATGCTGGTACCTACAGTGCTATCAAGAGTAAGATGAACACCAGTTCACCTCCATAAGGAAGAATATTCAAAAGTTACTTTCTGTTAGGAATAAGACATTAATTTTGAAGTCTCCCTTACTACACTGGCATACCCAGTATGGGTATATACCACGGAACTGCCTTGTCCAGTATCTGCTGCAGACACGCACAGCAGACACATCAGCTGGAAACCAGAGAAGAGACAGTTTATGAGGCACCCAGGTTGCACACTAAGCCAGGACTTTGGCAGATGAGTTGCTAAATTTGGGAACACGCATGCAATCCAGGCATGACCAGAGAACTTGCATAACCTTCTGTCACCCCTCAGTGCTCTTGAGCATGGGAAAAGTGAGTAGAAATACAAAAATTATACAGTATGCAAAACATGACTGCAGCAGAACAGATGTTTCACCTGGACCTGACTGTCAGTCCAGAACAGCTCAGTCCTCAGCACTGCCAGCCACAGTCCGTAGAGAGCCCTGACCTCTCGGTGTCCACCACGGCACTTAAACAGCACATCTGCCAATCAGTGGAGATCTGGGGCCAGCACAGAGGCCACAGATTGATACCCTTGTAAGCCAGCACATCTGCTTAGTTTATGTTGCTGAGACTTTTAAACCATGCGGTGTTGTTAATTTTAACCCATCCCTTTTCTGGTAAGTTTTGCAAACTGAAGCGTAAGAATTCAAATGACTCTAAGGGGAACTCCAGCTATCAGTATCTCAACTCAGCATGTTAAGAAGTGCTTAAAGAGATCTGCTTTGCAAAAGGCACTTCACTGAGGAAGTGGTGTGATTAAGAGAAGTGCCATTGCTGCTGGGCAGAGAGACTCCCAAAGCCAGGCCATGCTCCAGGAAACTTTTCCTTCCAAGTTCCAACAAGTGATTGCTAATGGAGTCTCCTAATGGAGGAGCTTCACTGCTCCATTAATGCTTTGAATCATGTAAAATTTCTTTCTATGAAGTGGGGTTCACTTTCTGATTTAACATAACACCTTGAAGATACACTTTGGGAGTTCCTAAAAGAAAATATCAAGTAAATGCTTAGAACTTCCTAAAAATGAGTCAAGTAAATGGCCTGGAGAAACACTAGGAACTCAATTAGTCAAAAACAGTAAAAAAGCGACTCGACTGGATCAGGTTTCTATTAACACAAACTATTTCCCTTCCCCCTTAAATTACAGAAAGAAAAACAAGAAGTACCTAATCCCATAAAATATGAATTATGCAAAACCAAAAACTGAACTGTCAAGTGAAAATACATCACTCATGGGCCAACCATATCTGTATTTCAGGAGAACGATACCTTAAATAAAGGCTTTGAAAGATCATAATCATAACTAATGACCAGGAAAGCCAGACTCATAAGTGAATAGAGGAAATCAACACAATGATCTTTCATTAATGCTGGCATCACTTTGCCTTGGTTTCCCTTCAATCCCAGAAGAAATGTAAATAAACCTGTGACAATTCCCCTCAAGCTGATGGAGGCAGATCAGGAATGAAGGAACGCTTGCTTCATGAAGTCAACTTCTCCCTCACTGCCAGGGGATGCATATTAATGTAGCATTGCCATAAAAGCTTAATTACCATTTTACACAATTATAAATTATCCTACCAGGCTGTAACCAAAGCACAAACCTGCGGTGTTTATCGCAATACGTGCTCTCCTTCACATCCAGTCACATTAATTTTGGTCAACAAATTCCCTGCCAACAGGCACAGTCCCCAGATACTTACGTGCCTGCCATGAAGAAGGACCTGGTCAGGCAATCCCACAGAGGTATATGCTCAAATCCGGCACGTGTGATCAAATCCAAATAGTCTATTTCACCTGAGCAGAAGACAAATTTGGCAGGGAGACAAGCCAAGAGTCTCTATGAAAGCTTATAACCAAAACAGGAAAGGGAAGCGCTATTGAGAGAGCAGGAGGGCAGGAAGTAACACTTACACAGCAGGGGCGGGGAAAAGACTTTAAAGAAGAAATGTATTCTTTCTTATAGCTGCTTTACTGAGCAGAAGTACAAACAATATAGATTAAGATTAGATGTGCCGTCGTTGCCTCATTGGAGGCATGGATATTAAAAACTTTTGCGTATTTTCTCAAGGCACGGGTTCACTGTCCAATAAAAAGCAAAAGCAAACAAAGCTCAGACCCAGAAAAAAAAAATTGCTGTTATTCATTTATGACATGGGTGTTTACACAGTGCAGAACCAAACCCAGGGGCCCCGGTGGTACCGAGGGCCCCGCACTGCCTGGCAGCCAACCCGGCATCCTGCTGAGGTCCAGCTCCAGCCCAAAACTTTAAGTGGCACAGCACAGTGCAAAATTTTATTTCTCTCACCTACTTTGATGCCTTTTGCACATCTGCCCACACTTGACCTGGAGCAGAGGATACAGGGTGCAGACACCAGGCAACTTCCCAAAGCACCCCACAAACTGCAGAGCTTCTCAGCTCTTGAAGGACTGCTGGAAACATGGCCAGAAGCCATGATTTTACCATGGAGGCCCACGGGCTTTCTCTGGGAGTCAGCACCAGAGGCTCTGAAGTCTCCACTAATGAGAGCAAAACCTGCAGAGCCCCGAGGAGACCAGTCCTCAGGAGAGCACACGAATCCTGACGTCCTTGCAGTGGTTTCAGAATGCAACATACATTTGTAAAACCTTAGATCCCTGTTTAATATAGCAAAAAGAGAGATGTGTAAGAAATAGGCTGAATTTGGCAAGGCACACCAGCTACACAAACCCTTCAGTGCAGTTTCTGCTGGGGAGCAAGGGCTGCAAATGCCGCTCCACCTAAGCCAGGGAGCAGAGCGCTTTTCACCTTCACTGTTTTTCCTGTTACAAGAGATTACTTTCATGGTCCAACTGAAAGACCTACAGAAACCGCTGCTGAAATGGCACCTAGTGAAAACATGGGTGTCAAAATCTGGCTGCTCTCACAGTTGGTAGTACATTGCCTGTTCAGCTGCTGCTCCTAGTTCTTCTGCAGAAAATCTCTGTATGACTGAAGAGTTTCAGTTTTCTGGTGGGGGGAGTTTAAAAGCCAACAAAACCTGAAGCTGTCACTGACATTTATGCACAGATGATTTAACCCTTCTTGAAAGAGTTTTTGTTTGTTTTTTGTTTTTGTTTTGTTTTTTTTTCTCTTTTAGTTTTTTTTCTGTTTAATGAAGCATTTTATTATCACTTTCTTGGGATTTCAGTTTGGCTGCATTTTCCTGACACTACATCTTTCTGCTTTGAGATCTGTGTGGATGTTGGGCACTACCTAGTTTCATTCAAAAAATCCTGCTCTTCATGAATTTAAAATCTGACATTATTTGGGGTCAAGTGGCAGTTCCTCTGTATAGCTCACACACTGCTTATTGTAGAGTAAGTCAGTGCAAGCAGTACTTTACTGCATGTATTAGAAAAGGACATAACCTGAAAAATGCATCTCCAAGTAAGTACGGGCACAAATCACTAATGGCCCAGATCAGCCACACTGACTCCACTGTTCTAGGCAGAAGGATACAGGAAGATGGACTAAGCAAAGATTTGAGGAGCCTTTTTATTTCTCTGCTGTCATGTGTCTGAGATAGATATGGTCACTGATTTGGGGGGAAGGAGACAGCACATATGAGATAGAATAGTTTTCCTGCTAAACCAAGCAGATAGTATTTCCCTCACACACAAGTATCAGCTACAATAATATCAGCTAGAAAAACCTGGTTTTAAAGATTTGGTTCTCCTGAACAAACATCTTCGAGCACACCTGGAAACTCCCAGCCTCCCCCCTCCTGCTAGCACCATGCATGCTGAAAGCACAGCAAAGAGCAGGTCACTACTGACACATCCAATGTCACCCTGGGAAATAGTGACAGTGAGTAGGACAAAGCCCAGGACTGCCTCTCCATGCCCCTGTCATAAGCCAAATTAATTTCATTAAGCACCACAGCATACATTCCAGTAGAAGTGCCTCTAATCACCTCTTTGCATTGCTAAAATGCCTCCATGGCCCTGGACTAGAAAGGGAGCACTTAGAAGGACACAGCACTCTGTGACAAATGACACATAAGACTGAGTAACTGCCATCTATCCAGTCCTCACAAAGAACCATATGCTGGATAAACAGATTATTTCAGTCATGTGTTGAGATCTGTGTGAGCAGATCAGGATTCCTAAACACAGAAGCAAGGCTTTAGTTGCAGTTAAATGAATATTCCCATAGGTTTCCAGGCAGCATGTCTGCTGGCCATGTGCTCGGCTTTCATGTTCCGAAGACTCCCAAATATTGTATTTGCTTTCTTTTAGAGAGTTTCATTACCAGATGAATCGTGATTTGTATAAGACAATAATGTTATGTATTTTCAATCCTTAGAGCTATAGGCTGAGCCAGAAAGGTGAGTGCCTCAGCCTCAAAATTACTCATTTCCAAATACAAAACCCAGGCTATTTTTAAGAATGAAATGAAGCACTGGAGAATGTGTTGCTCATACTATTAAAAAAAAAAAATCACAATCATATTATAAAACTGTACCCACTTAAAAGTTATTTGAAGGTAGACATGATTAAAAATAATTTTTTCTTAATAAGAATGTTTCACACCTTCCAAATAACTAATTATACTTATATATCTGTTGGGTTTAGTTCTGTGTTATTCTCAAAAGGCATCACGCTATATTGCACAAATTTCAAAATCTGCATATGGCAAGTCTTTCATTTAACTATCTCATGATTAAGAAATCTGGAAGTTCCCACTGAAACGCTACACTCAAATTTCATAAACTACAAGACAGGTTCATGAATATATGCACAAATGATATGCAACGGCATATAAAATATGCAGTTATAGATTCAGATTTGTAAATCTAATTTCACAGCTGTTAATAGTCTTTGAATGTAAGACATTTCCTTATACACTGAGATTTGCAACTGTTAAACATGCTGATGAGGCAAAAAAAATTCCTTGTCCTCAGAAGGTTTAACCCTGTAGGTTAATATATGCTCTTGCTCTGACAAATCTTTTTTTCCATGCTCCCCACTCATTTGAGAGGAGTAAGAGAGAAACCAGAGAGGAGAGTAGAATATACTTACTCACTACTAGAAGAACTAAAAATGTGCAGTGCGGTGAGGTGCCAGCTGCCACTTCGACAGCAAAACAATTGATCCTGCACTGAGCATATTTTACAAATTGGTCTTTTTGGGACTATTAATTGAGGGTGCAATCCCATCACTGCTGAGGTACAAGGAAGTCTTTCCAAGGACTTAAGAGGGACTTGATTTAGGCATTTGTATAGATCCATTCAAGTAGTGATAAATAAACATATGGCAGGAAAAAAATTCCTTTAAAGGCCACTAGTTATGCAGGGTTTGGGAAGCCCTATTTTTTCCTTCTGGGAAGCCCCTGGCTCTCAGTTCATGCAGTGCCCTTTGCTAAGATGATTTCATCTCACCCTCACTCTGCAGAGGGAACAGTCAGGACTCACCTGCTTCCAAGGGGATGTTTGGGCTGATGCAAACAGCTTAGGTATTGCCTTAAGGAAATAACAGCATTGCAAAGAATTAACTCCATGGCTGTCCTCAATTTTCCTCTCTATAAACTGTGATGAGCAATGGGCAGTAAGCCCAGACCCCACGGTAATCAGCATGGAACAAGTTATAGACCATATGGAGAGAAATAAACTGCCACTTCATACACAGGATATCTATGATGCTTTTTTGCTTGAGTCAGCTAATTGCACATCCTCAAATCAGCACATTTATAACAAATGGAGCATTATGATGTCATGGGAACTATGTAATATGATCAAAGTCTGCCAGGAAAAATTCCCCTGAAATTATGAAAGTACTTAAGAGTCCTGAGTGCTGGGGACATTTTACAGTCCTTATTAAACAAACATTTTCACATTGTTTCATGGCAGCTGGTGGTACCAAGGGCTGTATCTTCTAAGCCTCCATGTCAGCAGTAACACTGCAGCCACCAGCATGGGCATCTCCCTGCTGCAGGCAGAAGGCACCTCTGTATCTATAGTTAGAAACAGCCACACCACCCGCAGCTGCTCCAGCAGCAGGGCAAGAGCAGCTACTGCTCTCACCAGTACCTCAGATGAGGCATACCATCTCCTGTCTTTTCCAGAAGCTCAGATTTAGAGTGTTGCAAACCCTCTTCTGTACTGCAGATTTTAAGGGGTGTACTTAGCTTTTCCACATAACATTTTTTTTATGTTAAAGCTTAGCAATGCCCTTTATCTAAAGAGCCATTAGACATGGTCTGAGTGTAAATATAAACTTACTTGGGGTATCAGCTGAAAAACATTCTCATATTTATGTCACCAAGCATATGCTATGCCCCAACATTGTTCCACAGCTGATGTATTTTCACCTTCAGCTGGCATTTTTCCTTAAACTTTAGTAAACATGATGAGTGGTTTTAGCAGCTGTAAGCAGTGGTCCTTTCAACTGCCTCCATTACTTCTTTGTAGCTCTTGATTTATGGCGTGGCTATATAAATTTCTGGGGTTTGTATTTGAAACAAGAAATACCAACTTCACAATAGTCCCAAAGGAAGACTAGGAACTTCTCACTCAAAACTAGCACTGCCTCAATTCTGGTACTTACCCTAGCTGTTTAATGCTATCCACCACTAAGAAATGCAATTCAAGCATCATGTTTTACTGAACAGATAAGACACTTGTATCACGAGACACCTCTATAGCGTGTTGTGGGCACCATAAGCCCGTGGAAGTGTTTCTATCACAAGCCTTTCAGAGGCACATGGGTGGGTGAGATACAGCCTAGCAGGTGTGAAGATAAGGAGAGGTTTTCTGATGTAAGGGATGCTGGAGTGAAGAGAAGGCGTGTAAACACAGTTTAAGAGACTGGAGGGGAAGCAGCTGACCAAGAACTGATCAGAAATCACACTTAACTGTATTTTTATCACTTGCAGTTCCCTAAAGGCATGTGCCTGTCTGATGTTCAGGGCTTATCACTTGATATTCAGGGCTTATCACTTGATATTAATTTGAGAAAGCACTTCTCAAGACAGCAACCTCATCCCTAAAAAGTCAGGGCTCAAAGTTAAGGTTGTGCAGGCTCCAGAAGGATGAGGGCTAGGTTCACACCAAGATGAAGAATGTGTTGCCTTTTTTCTAACCTTGTTTCTGATATTTATGTTTCTTGGAACAGGACAGGTTGGAAATAATAGCTGACTTACAGGCAAAGGGAAACTTCAAATTGCAGAAGGATCCCTGAAGGTGGAATGGGTGGAGTCAGCAGTTTTTCATGTCAACTCACCACACCTTTCACTGCCGTGTAACACAACGTGGTGCACACAGGCAGGGAAGCTCTCTCCTGTAACAACAGTAAAGCATCCATATCCCTTCCACATTTTTTCATGTCTTACAATAATCCCTTATAGCATTTAACAGGATGCTGAGGTAGTTTTGCATGAATCAATTGGTGCTTTATCCTTGCTGAAGTTGGTGGCAAAATTCCTGTTAGCAATTAGCCTTTCCAGCTGCAGCAGAAACTTATTTTTTTTATCATCTGTGTCATGAGTTAGGCAGTAAAACAAGGTAAATTATACTGGTCTATTGAAGCCCCATCTTAAATCCACAGTCTGCACTGATGGACAATGACTGTGGCCCTGATATTTCCAGATATGCTTTGCCTGGGAAGAATAACAAATTATTGCTGGGCATAAACAACAAGCTGCACAACTGAGTCATAGTGTCAACTTAGATTAAGTATCTTCATTCTGATAAAAAGTGAACATTGCAGATCTGACTGTTTGTAGTGTTCCATCAGGGAAAAGGTGAAACCCTCTTCAAGGTGGGCATAAAATAGCACTAAATGTCAATAAACTCTACTTCAAAATCTGTATTAACTGTTGTAATCAGTGTGGGGGGATGTCTCCTAAATTTCACAAGAAGAATAATTTTCAGATTATTTTAGTAAAAATAAACACAAGGAGAGCTAGTGAATGGAGGTGTGAAGTACTCAAATCCTTAGTGCAAAACTACTGACAATACTTATTAAAACAAAAATTATCCTGGCAGACCCTTCTTTTCCCCCTTTCCCTCCTTTGATTATTTATTGGCAAGGATTTTTCCCCATTTCCTGGCAGATAAAAAGATTTTCTGAGTGCCAAAACTGAAACAGGATCCCTGAGCACATTTGTGCACCAGACTTGTTTGTGCTCAGTGTTTGTCAAATAATGGCAGAAGTAGTCTTGCTTTACCACGATTTTTACCCTTTTTCTCCTAGCAACCTTCCCCCCTTATCTCTTCTAAAATTATTTTCTTGACTGTGTTATGTCCTTTGTGACTTTCCCATCATCATGCAGGGACACCATAAAGTGCCACTTCTCAGAAGTTGAGCATCTACTGAACATGTGCGAGTTGGCAGCAAATTGCTGCTCAACCTGACCATGTCCTGCCTTTACCTCATGAAGATCACCAGATTGAAACCCTCTCCTCTCCATCCACTTGGTGAGTCTCATAAACCAGTGACTTTTATTCCTCTGTCAAACTAGGCTGACACTTCTGAATCTGCTGGTCAGCTACTGGGAAGGTGGTAGAGAGAAGGAAGAGGATGGGTAGATAGGTGAAGCAACTGCATAAACCCTATTTTCCTAGGAAAGCAAACTAAAGACAGGTTGGTAGGGAAGGCTTCCCAAAGAATTGCTTCTCACTCCACTGGTACCCTCACCAGTTTGTCCATCTGATGACCCACAATGGCATGCACAGTCCCTTTCAAAATCAGCATCAGAATTACAGACTTTTTCCAAAAGTACAGCTTTCTAGTTGTCTGGCATTATTTTCACTGCCTAAAACATGTGGGGTTTTTGTCAGCACTTCAGACTTGTCAAAAGATAACCCCTCCATCCAAAGCTTAACATAAAAGTTTAGCCCTTGAGCCATTACACAGAGTGGGAGCGTTCAACAGCCTCTGTCTGTGTCAAGACGTGCTTTTCATAATAGCACCCTGGCTTTATTAAAACAGCACTGAAATATTTAAAACTGTTCTTTCGCATTACTGATACAAGGTTTTTGGAAAAAAATTTAAAAAGAGAACCGAAAATGACTCACAAGTCAACAAATTACGGAAAGGACAGGTAAGAGAAAGGATACAGAGAATGGGGAAAGTTTCAGTAGTAACTCAGCTCGCTGTTCCTGCTAATGGCTTTCTGAACCTTCTACAGCTCCACCATCTCCCAAGATCACAAACTGAAGACTGAGGGAAGGTCACTGAGGATTTCTACAGAGTAACGTAACACCTGCAGTGCATCTTCCACTGGGCCAGTGTTAAGGCAGCCCAGCCTCCACAGTAGTGCTAACAGCCACAGCCAGGTGGGATCAAAAGGCAAATTCCTGTTTCAAGTGCATCAACCATTATTTCTCAGCCCCAATAAGAATGCAGCATTGAAAGCTGCATTATGATTGAATTTTTAATTTAAAAAACCCAAAATAACGCAAGAGCTTTGAAGGGTTTAATAAGTTGCCGTAGCCTTGGATGTCTTGCCCTACATCACGCCCTGGCTTCTCTCTATGCCCCGAAGAGCTTACCAAAGTCAAAAGTGATACAGCAGAACCCTTCGGTCAGCTCACAGCAAGATCCCTCACAGTGAACTTTATAATTGGTGTGTTATCATCTGAGCAATGTTACAGCATTATTTGGTCTGCTGAAACCAACTCCCCAAAGTGCAAACAGAACAGAAACCAGGCAAAGCTCTCAATCGTCTCTTGGGCTGTGCACTCAGTTTAGGCAGTTACAGCTTAGTGGATAAAGCACTGACCTCCGAGAGCCCAAATCAAATCCAGCTCACATTCCCATGAAGGGCACTGGAACTGGGTTAGGGAGCATAAGCTTCAAAGAACCATTTTCCGTAGAACTGACTGCATTTTTTGCCATGGACCTTTCCTCTTCAATATTTCTGCCTTCGTTGCCTGCCTCATCTGTTTCTGCTTGGGCTGACTGGCTCCTAACACCCAGACCATGGTCCTTATTCACTTGATAATACAACCACAGCTGGAAATCAGACCATGGATTTGGAGAAAACTTATCTGAAATACGTGATGTGTGACAACAGAACTTCCCTGCCTCACTGTGATGGTACAGTAGCCTACACAGGGAGGGAATGGTTTCCAGCTCCCAGCTTGGGGTTACACAGCTAGTGGACTCTTTATCATTTGCCTGGTTTTCCATCCCTCCCCATATCTTTTCTGGATGGAGGTGTTTTGCTCTTCAGTACTCATCCCACCTGTCCCAGAATAAGAGAAAAGAGAAAATAGAATAAAGCAAGAGCTACGAATTGGTGTGCCAGCACTGTCAGATGCCTCATTCCTCTTGGTCTCTCACTTCCACTGCCACTTAGAGTTAGGTTCACACCATTTAAAAAATGAGAATAAGAATAAAACATGCTGATAAATGAGGTTTTCTGTATCTTGCTTTCTATGCAGGCTCTCTTGGTCTGTGCCATGCCTGAGGCACTGTGCACATTGTTGCCATGCTCAGTGCCCAGCTCTGATTTTGGAGTCTTAAGGCACTGCAGTTTTTAATAGAACCCTCCCAGAAAACAGGCAGAATACTTCTCACTCAGCAGCATGCACATCCACACTCACCAAATTGGCTCTGGGACCCAACACTCCCTGCTACATCAGTACCACACTTGCTTTGTTAGCTGGTGCAGGGTCAACTAAAAAGCCTCTGGATGAGCATAAGGCTCAGAAAAGATAGGGGCTTGTCGCAAATTCCATTTTGCTCATGCTATTTCATTCTATTCTGTTCTGTTCTATTCTATTTGCACCCCTTCAAGACAGGTTTTGGGGATCAGTCTTTTCAAACTTAGCATCACCATAGAGTGATCTCAGACAGATGCTCAGACTCATGCTTTAAATGTGCCGGTGCTTTTCTTAGACCACAGACATTATGCAAGATGGAGTTCAGTGGATGGAGCCCCTTTGCCCTGAGCAGCAGAAACCATGGGCAGAGCTCTGCCCGTGGCTGGAAGCAGTGTGGTACCTTCCTGGCCATAGCAGCACTTGCAGCTCCAAAGAGGGGAAGCAGACCACGGTTTTATCAGGAGCAATTAATAGTGGCCTCTTGATTTAGTCGGTTGCATAAACGTAGAAAGGAAAAGGGAGTGTGATGCAAACCCTTGGAGGTCTCTCGGGAGTGAGTATGCTCTGCTGGAATGGAAACTTTCTGTAAGCAGAGGATGAGGGCAGAATCCCTCTGTACAGCCATGACACCAAAGAGCCAGGAAGAAGAGGGCGGGCTGAATGACTGGAGAGAATGAGAGGGGGTTTGTAGACTTAGATTTTCCTTCACTTTTTCATCTGTACATTTTATAAACATTTGCAATTCTATCATCCACTTCAGTTGTTACAAATAAGTGCCTTCACTTACATTTTGACATAACCCAGCTTGACATAAGGTTAGCTTCCAGGTGCCAAACTAATATTACAGTGTTCCTCAAGCTAAATTATGGCTCTGTTTGTAACTGTGAAGCTTTAATGAGCACCCAGCTCATTATAATAAAGCATAACACAGCGTGCAATGAAGTGTGCCTTCAGAGACACTGCGTGGAGCTGTGTGAGAGCCAGCACTGCAGGGCGAGGAGAGGAATGCTTTCCCCTGATCAGGGTTACCAGCAAATACCAGGGTACAGCCAGCATGGCTAAAACGTTATCTTCAGTGTGAAACCTGTGGAGAATTAGGTTTCCAAAACAGCAGAGCTCCCCAGCTCATTCCTAAAGCTACTGGCCAACTTGGTAGCCATGTCTGACCCTCTCTGTGTCTCCTTTGTTCAGAGGCACAGAGAGCATCAATTTGACCAAGAGTCAGGATAACCCTCAGGAAATACTTGTACCGACTCAATAGGAGCCAAACTATTATGCAAACTAAGAAACTTATATTTATGTATGATCTCCATATTAAACTTGTTTTATGTACGCACAACAGTCAAAATTATTTCATGCTTTTCATCTGCAGTGTTATGGTGCACATATAAGGACATTCTTATTCTGGAAAAGAAAAGAGGAAATAGTATGCCTTAGTCTTTCAATTTATATTCAATACGAAGTGGAAAACCTAATTGAAAGTCATTAATTCATAAGTCTGTGCTGCAGTAATGAAAACAAATTAAGCCAAATTCCGTTATTTCAGTTTCATTTGGTTTTTAGTGTTAAGAGTGGGATTTCTAAATATACGTTAGGTAACACTCTAAAATCCAAGGGAGACTTGGCACCTGGTATCCTCTATCTGAGCTTCATTATAGGAGCAGTGTTTATGTTGGATGTGTTTTGGATGGTTTAATTCCAGCCTACTGAAGAGCAGCCTCCAGGTCACAGATCTGCTGCAGCTAATTTGGCAGAAGCAGCACTGTCTCTTCAGAGAAGGGCAACATAAATCTGCAAATACAGCTTCTGTCTCGGGTAATGAACAGCTTTAATTTTCTGCAGAATGACAGTCACTGAGCAAATGTAAAAAAACCCAAACCAAACCAAAAAAGCCCCAAAGAGCCATGGTAGTAAAGCACAGATCCTCCAACACACGGAAAATCTCCAGAGCTTCAACTCCCCTGAGATGTCAGTGCTGTGCTGAGGGCACAGCAGAAAGAGAGAAGAGACTTTTTGCTCTGCAACTCTGCAAGCACATTCAGCCATTTCAGGATTCCACCTACCAATTCAATGTGATGAGCCTTCCCCCCACTAGTTAAAGGCATGTTTCAGCACCTTGCAGGGGTGTTTAGGAGGTGGTTTCCTTTCCCAGATAACCCCGGGAGAGGCAAAGCATTTGAGCAGTGCTTTTGGCAGGCAGCAGTGGGAAGGCAGCAGGCAGAGCCCTCCACACCATCCTCTTGTGGAGGAAGCAGCATATCCCAGCCCATACCCCAGGGTCCAGCTACAGGCAAGTCCTTGGATAAGGCGGCACCAGACAAGCAAGAGATGCCCACCAGTGCCCACCGGTGCCACAAGGCTTTGGGCATACTGTGTGCTCAGGATGGGTTAGAGGAGGGATGATGGAATCCTGTCCTTTATGGTCTCCATGTGCTTCAGGTTTGCTGGAGGGTAGAGGCCAATGAATATTTCATCTGTAAGGAGTCACTCACAGCATCCTGATCTGTGTGGTGGCACATGGCATTGTAGGGAAGGGGAAATGGGCAGGAGAAAGGAAGCACAAGTGGCTATGTCAAATGCTAATGAGAACAAAACACAGAGAAACAATACCCAAAGCATTTACTGTCCATCTTTCCTTGGCACTGTTCTTCAACGTGCTTGTCTCTGAGAAGGAAAGATTGTTGTGATCCCCTCTCTACTGCTGGCACTCTCCTTCCAGAGAAACAACTAGCTGAATTAAAGCATATACAGTAGCTCATGCCAGTGTTAGCTGTTGACTATTAATTACCCTAAGGAAAAATCCTGCAGTTCTGAAATCTGAGAATTTCCCCTGGAGACTCACCAACTACTTATCCACTAAAACCCAAGATCACAGAGATAAAAAATATTATATAAAAAAAGAGTTTATTAAAAATATATTTAAACAAAATTCTAAATATTTTTTTAAAATTAAAATTAAAATGTTAAACTCATAGTCTATTTAAAAATAATTTTCTATGTATTTCCGTAAGGCAATTTCAGTTTCGAGAGATGCATATTGCATTGGAAGAGAAGCAATCAAAGACGTCAGAAAAACAAATGGGATGATCTGTAAATACCAATCATATCTTTTGGATATTCAAGACAGGTCTGTGACCTTGATCTTAAATGGAAGACTTATCATTATGGAAATTATGCTAAATTCTACTTAAAAACAAATCAGAAAAGGCAAAACCGAACTGGTGCCTCCAGCAGAGAACCCAAACAAGCACGATGGCAGTTTTTCTTTGCATCAGTTTTAAGGGACAGCACTATATTTCTCTACCTTTATAACCTTCTACAACTTACAGTACCATCATAATATAAACTCTCTGGGAACATACATTTCTTGTGTTTGAATAAAACTAAAGCAATGCACTCTCTCACACAGGCCAGACCTGTGGGGAGCTGGGATTGCTTGGGAAGGTTTGCTTTGCAGCTCAGGCGGAAGCTGAATCGGTGGAGGGACAATCTCTTCTGTGTATTTCCCTTTCTGCAGTCAGCAAAAATGCCCCACTCTGAAAACAGCATTTGCAGGTTGCCACAGGATAAAACAAACCTCAGAAACATAAATCAAGCTTAACAAAGGAGCTTCTTCTTTACACGGCTAATGGCTCGGGTTCCTCTGCAGACAAAGACACTGTTTGACCTACTGCTCTAATTAGAGGAGTAGTGATGTTGACATTTGTGTTGTATAAAGCAGACATGTTAACAGCCAGAGGGAAAGCTGTCAGTGCCTCTAAAGATCACAGCATTCATGGCAATGCACAATTCAGCCTTTAAATATTCAAATAATCAATTCAATGCTTAACTTCTTCTACTGATAATAAGAAACAACTCTAAAATCAGAAAAAACCAAACTAAACCAAAAACCAACCTCAACTTCAATCAGTGTTAATGTTGAAAGATTAACAGGCAATACATGAATCAGCTTTATTCTGCCGAGTATAGTGTTTCCTTTCAGGTTTATATAATCCAGTTTTGTCATGAAGAAACGCAAGCAATTTATACTCTCTGGGCTTTTCACTTAGTATTAAAATAATACCAGCCACCAGAGACTGAGGTTTGTACATTCATATGTGTCAGGTTCACCAAAGCAGGAAAACGGATACCACTGCTCATTTATAAATACATGAAATGTGTTTTAATTTAACTTTGATCTATTGCATCCCATTCCCTTGGCATGAGATGCACCACTGCAACAGACAGGCACTTCATGTCTTACAGATCAGAATCCCTGCAGTTAATCCACTCTGTGAGCACCCAAGTACCCCAGAATGACAGTGAGCCCTTAGTGCTGCAGCTCAGTTAGCTCCAAACCCCTCCCAGATTTTTTTCCCCAACATGTGATGTTCCCAAGCCCACTTTTACTCAAGGTGAAGCTGAACACAAAGTACAACAGACTGACAGAAGGTTTTGTACAGCAGTCGAAGACTAAAGTTTTCCACTCTCACCACCTCTGTCCCAAGGAAAGGAGTCTCCTACAGGCACAGAGATGGAGAGAGGCTCAGCATCACTCATCATATCCCACAACATGATGCTGGCTTGACAGAACCCATCCTGGACACTTTTAGAGCCTGTTTTGTAATTAATTTCTGTAAGTGGATAATTGACTCATTAAGCTGAATTAGAGCAATATGATAATGCACAAACCAAAAATGTAACTGTTATTTATCTCGCTGTTCAGTCCAGCCTTCAAAGCCACTTCAATACTATTGCTACTGCCAATGACTTCTGAAGGAAACAATTTAACATGGCAGGCATCGTGCTGTCCAAACTTAAAAAAAATTATGAAAAAAGACATTTAAAATGGTATACATTTTGTTTATATGTAGATTGCACAAAATGCTTCTCTTTACTTTCTTAATGCTTTTAATTTTTTCCCCATCTTTCTAAGGCTGTTCCACTATCCTTTGCATGACGTCCCATGTGGCCAGTATTGCTCTAAGGGAAGGCACATGAAAATCATCTGTCTTCCCCATGCAGCTCCAAACACAGCACAAGGACATATATATATGTGTGTGTGTGTGAAAGGTAAAAAGATGAACTTAAAATGCATTATGGTGAAAGGATCTGTGAGCCTGCAAATGTGCTTGAAGGGTAGATTATGAAGAGAGACACCTCTGAATGGCAGCAATGTTTTGGGTTGCTTCACTACAGTAAAATCTATACCTTCTTTTTTCATAATCAAGAAAAATCAAGCTTGAAATTACTCTTGTATAAAGAAGATAAAGAAACAAGGCTACAGTACACTATACATCCCAGCAGGCGAGGGAAAGTTAACTTCATGTCATTCACTCTTCACTGCACAACTGCTGCTATTCCCTATCGATCTCCACAGTAATTGTAAGTAGCCACAGAAAGCCATTTCCAGTGCCAGGACAGTGCTTACCAGAAGCAGTTTTGCTGTTTACAACACTTTAGGTAAAAAGATGGAGGCATGCAGAGGAAGGAAGGAGATTCTTCCCCCTCAAATTTGTTTTCTACTGACAGAAATCTACTGATTTTGTAGGAGGTTTTTTCCTTGTTTGCAAGGACAAATTCCATTCTGTGCTGTGAAATTCCCTGCACCAAAAATCAGACTACTTAAGCATAATTTTGAGGGCCCAGAGGCAGATATAACAAACACCAGCGAATAAGGTAGACACAGACATGACAGCAACACTACATGGGGCCACGGCAGAGGGTTGGCATCTGGCTGGGCAAGAGAAGGGAGCCAAGGTGGGTGACACAGCAGGTACATCAGCACTGAAGTGACCCAGATGGGTGAGGTCAGAAATACAAAACTCCTGCTGTCCGTGGAGTCACTGCTCTGCTCTCAGACGAAGGTCTTCTGAAGAACAGAGCTGAGACCCTATCTTTGGAGAAGAGGACAAAAGCAACAATCACTTTGGAGCTGACAGAGAGAATATTTAGGTGGAAAGCTGTAGATGAACACTGCAGTAGAGAATTTAAGGATGATGTGAACCTTCCCTGAACATTTTCAGGAATCAGCCTGTGAAAGGACAGAATCAGCCCACGTAATGCACAGCTCAGTTAGGACATTTAGTCAATGTTATGGTGGTGTCTGAGACCCAGCTCCCACATGTCACCAGTCAGATCTCTCAAAGCCACAGCAAGCTCAGCACTAGCAAGGAAAGAAAAACAGGCCATAGTTATCCTAGAACATTTGCAGCTCCTGATGAATCTAGAACATACTATGGTGAAAAGAAATAAACACTATTTTCCAGTAGTGCAGTTAGCACTTGCACAACTAAGTGTTATAATATGACACCTGACATGATAGTGCTTTACATAGTCCTATGTATGAAGGGACAAACCACCACCTGGAAGAATACCGGGAGGAATCAGCCCCTTTTTCAACAGGAGTTCCAAGAGAATGATACCTCAGTGAGAAAGCTTTGGAAATTAATTGAACAAATCTGTGCCCTGTTTGCTCTTTATCTGTTTAGCATGTGACTGGCACACAATTTCCAGGCATTACTATAAAGCAATTAATTTCTCTAGACAATAGGAGGGAGCAGTAGGTTTCTCCAGAGCCAATACTGCTCCTGCTTTTAGGCTTGGCTAAATGCAGCCCATGCAGACTGTGGCAGCTGGCAGGCTCAGCCGCAGACCCTGCTGTGTATTACTGCTAACAAACACATTTGGGTTTATTAAGCCTTTCTTCCTTCTCCAAGCGTTATAGTCATGACTCTGGACTAATCACAGGCATTGTTTAGAAGCATTTGGGGAATGAGTGTTTGAAAAGCCCTCACAAGGTTCAGCTCAGAGCTTTTCAGCTTAGGGATCTACCGGCTGCACCAGAGAGGTACCTGCAGCCTGTAGGGTCTGATGCTTCAGGAGGGATTAGCCTCAACTGCACAGTCCCCAGCTGCTTCCTCCAGGTTGTCCCCTTTTCCTGGCAGGATCCCCACCCATCCCCTGTGCCCTGGCAAAGGTCTTCCCTGACAGAAATGAATGTTCAAATTCAGATTAAAGTGCAGCAGCTCCCACTGTGTGTGCTTGCAGACCAGCTCAGATACGACGTGGGGACCATGTATGAATGGAGACCATGAGCCTGCAGCCAAGTGGGAAGAGGGTGGGGGAATACACAGGAAGAGTCACAAGCAAACAGGGCTGAGGAGGAGGGACTGGTGCTGCTGGATGGGGTGCAGGGTAACAGCAACAAGGCTGTGAGCCTACTGCCCTGCAAATGGATCTGCTTCTCCTATTGTCCTGAAATTTCAGGCTTGGTTCATACCATGTTTAATTAAGGTTTGAAGCTTTCTCTTTTCTTCCCAAAAACCAGTGTTGAACAATAAGGCTTGTGATTAGCCAGTGAAAGAGATGACTGTGCTATTGGATTGAAAGCTGTAAGGCATCTGTAAAGTCTCAAAAGGTACCAATCTGCGTACCAATCTGACGTAGTAGAGGAAAATACGCAATTTCAGGCTCATATATTATAGAGCCAAAGCAAATTACCTGCTGCTGCTGTCTTTTTATAGCATTGATGGTGGGGGTGTAGTAATGGTTGCCAAATGAAAACCCGCTCAGCCTTGAGAATCAGCTGATGTTCCTAAAGCCAGGAATCATGTTGTTGATGCTCGCAGCAGATGGAAATTGATGACTGTAATCTCCATGAGGAGGATGGTGGCTGCACTAAGGCACCCCTGCTCCCCACCCCATGTGGCATGGCCATCAATCTGATGAGTGTTGTTAGCACAATTCAAAGTTGCAGACTATTGCTGGAGAAAGAAATAAGAAGTCCACAATGAGCAATTGCTGAGGGAAGCAGAGAGAGAGGATGGCAATTTTTGTCAGTTCACTGGATGAAGATCTGACCCTTGAGCAGTTCTGAAGTTAACACCTGGGTACTGGAGGGACACGAGGATGTGTTCCTATAGCTGCACGGTGTGGTCCTCCCTGTCTGGCCACAGCACCAGTGCAGCTGCTTTTCACAATGCTGGGTCACACAAAGGGGGAAGAGCGATAGCGGAGGTGACCTTTAGTGTGGCACCAAAGGTATATTTTGAAGCGCTGCGTTTCCACTCAAACCCTGCTCAGCTGAGTGCAAGATGGGTCTGTGAGACGCTGACATTATGAAGAGTGATGGCTGGTGCCGGGCAGGGGGTGCTCCACGCCGTATCCAGCTGCACGAGCACGCGGAGCACGCCCACGTGCCTTGCGGTCGGCACTGCCGGTTCAGGGGACTTGGGGTCGCCTCCGTTTCTCTGACTTTCTGGAAAAGACAGAATCAGGCCAACTAACTTTTTGCCATGTGCCGTATTTGCTGCCAGCAGATTTTCTAGCATGTGCACAGACACAGCAGCAGCCAGATTTTGCTCACCCTCCCCTAGCCCATATTTCCATGGATAAATAACCTAGCGTACATCAAGATAAATTTATCTTGGGTGTAACCTCTGGAATGTCGCTGTGGTAAAAACAGAATTATGTGGGCCATAGTACAGATGAATCCATGTCACAGGAGAAAATAATTGCAGATGCATTTCTCTCATAATTAATAGCCACTAACTTTTTCAGAGGAAGGAGATGTTGAGAAAATTTTGCTAAATGCAAGCTTAAGAAACAATAGCACATTGATTTTAGAGAATAATTTTCAAATACTTGTAATGATATGATACTGATATGTTCTTCTGATACGTAGTTCACAAAACAACCCCAGGGCAGCGTAGGTGGAGACTAACACTGATTTCATTGAAGCAGACAAAGTATGCATCCCTTTGAAAGCTAGCCTTATCCTTTCCCTTTTTTCAGTCAGTAGCAGAATGGCATAATAGGAAAGAATTTTTAAAAATATCCAGTGTGGCTGATACAGCTGAAAGTATGTTCTGAAACAGCTCTGATGACATAGAGAGTGACAGAAACACTCAGAAGCCCAAAATAAGACACACACTTAGGTTTGTGTTCTTTCATCTTGGTGTTGGTAGACACTGCTGCAGTATTAATCCTTATCATGAGGGGATGGTTTGTCTTTTCCTCCAAGCCTAGCAGCAGTGGCACATTCTGCTTTCAGCAAATGGTCCTGGAAGGCTGCTTTGCTCTTAAAAAAGAATATGAAGGAACTGGAGAAGACCAAATCAGCTTGTCCTGACACCATTTTGTAGTGACAATTTGCTCTCCAATTGCACTGAGATGCTGTTGTTGAACCTTTTCCAGTGTCACTCTCCACACAGCAGTCCCACTGCCAGGGCTGACTGATCTTGCTCTCCGTGTCCAGAGCCAGGTGCAGCATCAAATCCAATGCATTATTCAGCTACCAGATTTCACTGCAGATCTGGCAGTTTGCTAAGGTACAAAGGTTATTCAGCACACATTATTGCCTAGGGATCATTTGCCTATTCATAGCATGTCATTTACATTTTCTGGAATTGTTAGCAAGGTTGTTCTGCGCATAGTAGATGTTATAATAAAACATTCAATACATGTTGAAAAGTCATCAGCTGTTGTTTTATTTTTGCAGATTGGAGGGTACATTTCAGGACAGCATGAGGCAGATGTGTCATTTTTTATCCCTTGCAGTGGTCTCAATCAAAGAGTGAATAACCATTCTTTAAATCTAATGGCAAACTCTATCCAGCAACAAAGACATCCCTCCAGCATCGGAGGCACTTCTGAGGATGTTGCAAGATATCCCCATCGATGCCCTTTTATACCCAGCTCTTCTCCTCAGAGATCCTTTTGCCCATCTCATAATTCATTTTGCATCCACCTCACACATCCACAACAAGTTCAGTGTCTGAACCTGCATCTCAATCACTCTGCAGTCAACAGAAAGGCTCTCCCCCTCTCCCAAACCAAGGCTGACTGATATTTTCATCAAGCTAAATTTGTTTAAGTGGAAATTTTAGATATAAAGCCACAAATAAGAAGTCCAGAAAGAAAATCACAGCAGTGCAGCATCATTGTGAGGTGTGAGGTGTGCAGACTAGTCCTAAACTGCAAAAAACTGTTGTTGTACAGGTCATGAGTCCTTTTTACGAAGTAGAAAGTAAAAAGTTTACACAATCCCTCAACAAAATCCAGTTCCTCCTGTGAAATCTTAAGTCTTTTAATGTATGCTCTCCTCTCTGTGTGAGCTCCTCTGCCTTTGTGTATGGGTTTATCGCCGCCTCACATGCCACCAGAGCACCCCATGTTTCCAATGGAGCAGGAACTCTACCACCAGCAACCTTTCCAGGTACGAAATCTGTCCAAGTGCCTGATGGCCTTCTGGAGTTTTTCCTTTGGAGCCAGCTAGAGTGAAAAACTGCTTCTGCCACATGCAACCTCGTTTTTTTAATTTTGTTTAAATTAATCTGGGGCCAGCACACAACACTCTGATAGCATTTTCCAGAAACAGAGCGGAAGAGAGAAGAGAATCCTTCCCCCTCTCCTAAATGCACAACCATCCATCAAACAGGACTCTTCACTGTTGACACCTCTCAGGGACACAGTATGGGAATGCTTTTAATTATTTGCCTCTTGGCTGATGTGTTACAGTCTTTGCTTGGGAACAGCAGGTAAAGAAGCATGGGAGAAAACGTGGTTTGTGGCAGTTCTTGGCACAGTGGTTTCACTGAGGGTTGTTTTTTGTTTTGTTTTGTTCTGTTTTAATGAGTCTCTTCTGTCTTGCTGTCAGCTCTGAAGCAAGTCTTCCTGCACCGAAAGCCTAAATTTTCCATTGCACAGAGACAGGAGACTACACCACCCAGGACTAAATGCTACGTGTGGTTATTCCCAGCTGGTGATGCCGGGAAACTCACCCAAAGCCACGGCACGGGCGAGCCAGAATCAGACAGGAGCTCCAGACCAGATTATAGCACAGTTCCTCCTCTGCTCACCCTTTTCACTCAAACCCCTCTGTCTCTGTCTCACCCCAAGCCCTAGACAGCTACATATGGCAGAAGGAGAAGAGGAAAAGAGAAATATAAGTACTAACAGGCGACAACTACAATGTCTGAACTTTTACAGTCTGCATGCTGTAATTCCTAACAAGGCTCCTCCATAAAAAGAAAAGTCTTTTTAATGATGCTGAGGATTAAATCCCAGTGAAACCTGACAAAGAAAAGCTTATTCAGAAACTCTGATTTACTTCTTGGGCATTAATGACACTTGAAAGCAGAACAAACCATCACACCACAATAAACAAGCATAAAGAGAAATTAGCACATAATGCTGATTTATTTCTCTGTACAGAAAAACTGAACTATTACAGATGAATCAAATGAAAACCATCATTTTTGGCTATAACAAACCTTTTATTTCAAATTAATGTAGCAACTAAGCGTTACATTCCAATGTGGGATACTTTAAAACCTTTCTAATAAAAGCAAAGGCCAGTTTCACAGGGGGACTGTGAAACTGTGAAACAGGGGGACAGAGCGTGATTTCACAACCGCTGCGGAAGCTGCCTTGGGTCTGTGCTGCAGATCCCTGTCCTGGCCAACTCTCTTCTCTGGAAGTGAGAAAGTCATGCAGAGGTGCAGTGAACTGGGGTGGGTGCTGCAGCCTGAGTACCACCTCCCTCCCCACTGCCCAGGCTCCTTCCAAGCCCACCTTCATTTCCAAGTGGGCCCACAAGTTGTTCTTGCAAAAGCAGTACGTATTAATTATGGTGTAAATCAGTAAGACTAATTAAAACAGGGTGTCCTGCATTATTGCCATTTTGGTTTGCATTTGTGCTTTTTTAAGCTGTTTTCCCAAAGGAAATTCTTACTGGTTAGAAGAAACATGGTGCATCCTTAGGTGATCAGCAGAATACATTATTCAGTATCGAAATGCAATAAGCAATTACACAGATTAACCACATTTGTATTCAGAATTTTTAATTTTTACATTAACTTAGGCAAAAAATGAATGACGTACATTTTGCATTTCATAGATTTTTTTTTTCTGGTTTTGATATGTCACACTGTGTAGCAATGGAAATTTGAATTTTAATTCATAGCACACAAGTTACATAACTCCCTAAGTTCCATCTAAAAATTAACTTTAAAAATACCACAAAATTAATATAAAATATCATCTGCCATAACACTGAGCTGACAGACTTTAAGCTTGGTCTCCTCCACAGCTTTAATGCTACCAGGTTACATTTTTATTCATAATTCTATTCATAATTAGAACACGGAGGGAGAGAGAAAGCAAACCCCAAAACTTTATGTTCATTCTATTCAGTCTGCAAATTTTGAATTCACATTATTCAGCCAGTGCAGGAGAACTAGCAGGAATTAGTGCAGTCCTCTCCATACTTCTGCAGGAAGAGGCTATGGTGGTTCAACACTTCAACACAAACTACTTTCTGACTTCTACCTCTTCTTTAAGTAGACATTCTTTTTGACTTCAATAGCCAGCATGAAAAACTTACTAAAATACTCCTAATTGAAGGTATATTTTAACGATTCTTTTTTAAAGATATAAAACTAGCAGAGAAAAACCTTCATCCATTATTCACAATTAACAAAGACGCTGATGTTTGATTTCATTCACGATTTTCCACCTGATGCTGCTTCTAATCACGTAGAACTTTCTCCCACTCTCTGAAGGCTGCTCAGCCATACATTAACATGCAGCTATAGAAGTATCTCAGCATCTGTGCAAGACTTCAAGGAGAAATCTCACATCTCCCACCTTTTCCAAACAGTGCTCAGAATAATGATCAGGTAATCAGATCCATTGAAGGCAGAAAATAGTCTAATATTGGCTTTCTTGGCCTCCAATTTTTCCAACATCTGTTTTTCCTGCTGTGTTTCATATTTCAAACCCCTTTTAAAATAAAAAGTCCTCATTTTAACCACACCTGCTGAGTATGCCATTAACAATGTCCCACTAACAGAGACACCAGGATAAACACAAATAATTTAATACACACTATTCGAGATCAATTTTTAATCTCATTAACTCCATTACCTTTCCTGTTTCCTGTTTAAATGTCTTCTTTAACTGTCTGCTCTTTTTTTTTTTAATCCAATCACAATAAATCCTGAAAATAAAGATTTTTCTTTTTCTTTCTTAACTCAGTCACTGCTAGAGAGGTGATACCCTCCCATCTGAGCAGACTCATGCAGCAATACACTTGATGGATGTGCAAGATTGTTCAGTCCCCTCCAGGAATAACTACCTGGAATAACTCTAACGGGTCCTTCAGTAGGACTTGAAGATGGAGTTTCACCGCCAAAAGGCAACTGCCCAGCCAGCACATGCAGTCCAGGAATGAGACCTGCCAATGTGCTGCACCAGGGTCTTGTGCTTCTCAAGCTCCTCCCAGTGTCACATGCTGGAAGATCCAGAACCACAGAATTACTCCCACAGTGCCATCCCAACACTTCTCCTACACCACTCACTGGTGCCAGCACAGAGCTGCTATAGCCACGTGCCACAGGAGTTCACCCACCTCTTGTGGGTTTTCCACCGATCTTTCTCAAAACCGAAGACAGCACTTGCTTCCTGGAATATCTAAGTGGCAAGAAGGCAAAATTGTTCTGGGGTTACTCCAGACTAGCAACTAGTGTGTTTGTAGTTCTGATCCTTGTGGCAGGAGGAAGAAGCGAAAAGATCAGAAAAAGAGTTGGGGAAAGATGAGGGGGCAGGACAGATTGCTGAGAGACAGAAGAGAAAGGAACATTGCTGGTTAGAAAGAAAAGAAGTGGGGTTTTTTTGGTGTTGTGTTAATCTAGTTGTCCTGGGTCAAATCCAGTGGAGGCTGGCCAGCTGCCATTAGCTGAGCAGCCAGCCCACCGCATGTTCCGCTTGGGGATTGTTGTCTCATTTCTAGAGGTCTTAAAGACACCTGCTAGGGCTCTCTGCTCCCATGGCCAAACATTGCGTACAACTGAAAATATGCTTTGTTTATTTAAATGGAACTTTAACAGACTGAGGAGCTTGTGGACCACTGTCAACAGCAGTGAATCTGTTTACCCAGAAAACAGGTGCAATGGAAGCAAGGGCTCTGCCCTCCCTCGGCACATAGCAGGACACTGGCAGCAGAAGGAAAGGGAAAAACCCACAGGATAAGAGAAGTCTGAAGGATCAATAAGGCCAAGAGGGAGATATTTCAATCTGCTCTCCCCAGCCCCTTTTTATCCCAGAGGATAAGATCCCACATTCACTCCTGTCTGTGAGATGAGATGATGCTCTTTGGCATTAAGATCTTGCTAAATGATACATTTTTAGGAGATTTTCCGTGCAGTAGTCTCCTTCTGGACCACATCCCAGCATTTTTCCTGCTCCATGGCCCCACACTCCAGCCGTGCTGGATGACTGGTCACACATCAGCTGCAACTGTGGGATCCCAAGCTGCGAGAAGCCTGTAACATACTGTCCAAAGCATGAGTCACTTGTTCCCCATGCAGGCTGCACGCAAGGGGACAGGCCAGCCTTCGTTATTCTCTTTAACCACTGCAATCACTTGCTTCAGTTTGGAGTTAGCCACCTCTTCCACAGGCGGGCAGCACATCTTGCTCTGAGATAACCCATGCTGGCAGACAGATGTGTTTGGGAGGAAAGGGAAGGAGCAAGAAGTCTCACCTTGCAAAGAAGATTTTGTGACTTAAGTTCTTTCCTCCAACATGATCATTTGGAGGGAAACACAAGTCCAGAGACTCCATGTCTGGTCCTCTTTAGACAAAAAGCCAAGGAGATCCCAGGAGCGAAGTCCCATGGCTAGCAAATCAGAACATAAGTTCCAGGAAGAAAGAAGAGAGGCTGTGTGTGTCCCCACAACTCCAAATATAATACCCACGGGACTCTAAAACATGCTGGAGCAAGAGTATGAATGGATGTTTAAATAGACTGTTGTCATCTAGTACATCTAACAAATCTAATCAGAAGTAACAAATACTGCTAAAAGCCCGCTGCAGTGGCATCAGATGCAGTATTTAAGAGTCAATTTGCAAAGGCTATCAGTTTCTTTCTTCCTTTTCAGATGTGTTTTGTTGATGTTTCGTATCAGGTTCTGCTCCTGTCCTAATCCATGTTTACTTCAGTTTGTGACCATAAAAACACCTCTGTCTGTCAGATCTCCTACCTCCCAAAGGCAAAAGGGTAAGATTCACTGGTAGGAGGTGCTCAAATACAAACCTAATGGATGCAGTGTGAAATCTCAAAAGTTAACAGTAAACAGGACAATTTCCTGGCAAGTCAAGAAATCTTTATCAGAACTGCTGCTGTGCCTCATGAGGGCATGTGCAGGCTGAACGCTGTAGTGGTAACAATCACTTGTAAGCAGGAAGATGCACAGGAAATGTCAGGCACACATTTGGATGTGTGTACAGTTAAGGACACAACACAAAGCCTGCTGCAGCCAATGGGTTCTGAGAGCAGTCTTAGAAACCAAAATTTAGGTACCTTGTAGGGAAAAAAAAAAAAATGTATTTGTGATTGAAGACTGAATACAGCTAAATACAGCTAAAGGGAATGGCTTTTCCTAATTATATTTATCAGGAGAATCTTTTTGATTTAAACACTTGCATAGCTGTAACAATGTTATCTAATTTTGTCAGAGTAGAATGGAGTAGACTGACTAAAATTAGGTTTGCAAACATGCACTAAGAGACACAAGGCTTCACATGACTCATCTACTTCTCTACTAACTGCCTCCCTGATAGACTAATGGAGGGATCCTCAACAAGGGATCCTCAGCAAGGATGATAATTTTCTCAATAAAGGCAGAAGATTTAAAGTAACCATATTATGAGCAATAAGAAGATACTGCATTTGCCCCGAGGCAGAACATTCATTTTCAGGATGTCTAGCAATAGAAAACCTCTTATGTGGTACTTCTAAATATTTTCCTGAAAAGGTAGTTAAATCTGAATGGATGTGTTAAAGCCTATATATCCTCACCTCCTGCCACAGGTGGGCTTTGCTGGGAAGTCACATTATAAAACAGTCTGACATGGAAGTACAGACATAACTTTGTCCAGGAAGGGTCATTCAAGAGAAAAACACCTGAGTAGAAGCTGTTTCCAAAAGAAGAGTGTTGTGACCTTAGTAGGTTTACACTCCAGGAGTCTCCCTATCCCCATTTTGTAGACAGCGAACCTTTTGTCCAAGAGACCCCAGTGTTAGCACAAGCCTAGGAAGAAACCCCAGGTCTTCCCAGGCCCTGCTCCCAATCTATCCACCACATCCCACCATCTTCTTTCTGAAGCCCTTCCTGGCTCTGGGTCTCTATAACAGTGATGGGAATCAGAATAAATCTGACAATGTTCTGCACTGAAATGGTTAAGTTGCTGAGCTCAATACTTTCTACCTTCATCCTTCCAGCTCAGAGAAGAGCTCCTACATGCCATATATGCCTCATGTCTTATAAGGGCTGGGAAGACACAACACTGCTAGAACAAGGCTCTTCTTATCAGTGCCTCCAAGACCATGCAAGCAGGCAGCAGGGTTACAACACTCTCAGACACAGGGGGTCTCTGTGATGATGCATTCTAGAAAATGCAAGCAGTTAATCAAAACAACACTGGGTGACACACATTGGTATAGGAAAGACAAATTGTTTCACTGACAAGGATGGCAGAAGGACAAACACTGCGCCGCTCCTGCAAACAAGAAGTGTGACTTCAAGTTCTGTGCATACAACTCAGTCAAAATTATTGTGGCACTGATAAACTGGGATCATGCCAACGCAGACACGAAGTTCAGCTTAGTCGAGTGCTATCTGACCAGATGAGCTCCACAGTCTCTGCACCACCCCTGCTACCAGGAAGCATCAGACAACAGCCTACTCATACACAGGCGACCACAGCCCCACTGACAGCTGCAGGTCTGACTAACACTTTAAGTCAATGATAGGTAGCTGATGGGCAGGGAAGGTAGGCAGAAATGCCAACCCTGGGGCTAAAAGTGGTGAACCGGCAGTTGGAGCGGCTCAAGGAAGGATATAAAATAGTCTGCACCAAGGGAGGAAGCCTCAGAGCCTACGGAAGAGGGCAGAGTGGTTTGTACTTCAGTCACAGACTAAACTTTTCATGCCTCTTACCCACCTGCCTTCTACTCTGGGCTAGACTCCTGCAGCTTTATTACAGTAATGGCTTTAAATTGAGCAGCCAGGAGAGGGAATAAGAAAATACCCACAATTTCTTGTTTCACCATATTCCCACAGGTTCAACTACTCTGGTGCCCCTGGTCCTCCCTCTCCCCTCCTGGGTGTCTTCTGTGAGGAGCTCCCACCTCAGGACCCAGACAACACAGAACGGCCTTGGTGCTTGTATGGCCAGGGCAGGCTATGAAGAGCTTCTGATGCTGGAGGCTGCACTAGAGAACAAGCCTGTGTAAAGCAGGGGCCTTGTGATAACAGGAAAGTTACTATTTAACTGATTTAATTGGTTTAATTGAAGGCACCATGCCTCATTTTATTACAGGAAAATGAAATTGTCACATCTCATTCTCTCTCCCACCTTGTACCCAGAAACATAATGGCACCAAGATTGGACTGACTGGGAATAGCTCCATTTTCTCTGCATGCAAAAAGTCAAGGAACTTTGTATTTTTAAATATGAAAACTGAGATTAGACTTGACATTTAGAATCTTCCAAAACTGGCAGGCCCTAGGGCCAGGGACTTTGCAGTCCCAAGAGGGCAGCTGTGCAAATTCAAAGAAATGAAGTGCAAGGAAATTGCATCAGTTGACCTCCTCTTCTGTGGCGGGGAGAGAAAGCCCAACACTTCCATGCTTCACTGGGCAGGCATTCATGAAGATGAGTAAAATATTATGATCAAAAGCTGTCTCCACAAGGAAACTCACTGAGGCAGCTGGTCTCCATCCCAGCTTAAAAATTCAACTCTGCTGGTCCCCACAGAGGAGCAGGACCCTGACACAAGCATGTTACCTTGGGCTTTCTTTCCTTATATGATTTCTCAACACTTATGTCTGTAGATGAATGAAGCCTCTTTGAACAGCCACTGTCATTTCACTTGCAGACTCAGGCAGCAAACTCACAGAGCAGAATTGAGTCCAGCAAGCAGTGAATGCATCTTTTCTGTCTTAAGGAACTGCAACACAGCATTTTCTGCCAGAAAGAAGGCTCGGTTGTTCAGCACCTTTTGAACACATGCTTCCAGATGAAAAATATCTGCCACTATAATTAGGGGTAGGGTGCTTAACTAAATATTTCTTTTGTCAGCCATTCATTTTAAAATGAGAGTTTGTTGCCACATTATGCCATTTCAATATTGGATTGCCCTCAACCAGAACATCTGTGTACTTCACCAGCTGCTTTAAACAACTGCCTTCTTTAAAACTAAGTGAAACAGATTATGTGTTTTATTATAGTCAGATTTCACTGTGAAGTTCATTGTCTCATGTGCCACAGTTGGCAAGAAGAGAAGTATCAATTCACTTCCAAATTAAACAACAACTAAAACCCAAACCTCTCTTACTAAAGGGACAGCAACTGCCACCTTATAATTGCGATAAAGATGTTAGCACAGGAACATTTAACATTCTTTACATATTCATCTGCTTAATATTTGCTAAGACATTTGGAAGCATGCCCCAGGAATGACACAAGTTCAGTCACTCTGCAGCTGGCAATACCAAGGAAGAAGAGATCAGCTTCTGGGACATGCAGATAATTGTAGCCTTTAGTTCAACATAGGCTTGGTTGGAATAACTATTGGCTCAGGATATTCATGTGCACTTTTCAGTGCACAGCAGTATCTCTCAGAGATGCAAAAGCTTAGTCAGGTGTAATAAGCGATATAGGATTTCTTGTCCCAGAGCTCTGCTTTTAAAACAAAAAGTTATCAGTTATCCTTGTGACAAAGAATTTAAAATGCAAACTGGCTGCAATGGGCCCATCTGCCCAAGTTTTCAGGAAGAATGAACCATGCTTAAGGTCCATCCATATTCCTTGTTATTTCAATGGTTAATGAATTAGAAGCCAGTGCAGGAACAAAGTAGTACTGCATAGAGAACATCCCCAGCCACTCTACAAAAAGCCCAGCAATTTAAGACTTTGACAAGATCATGTAAACAAGAGCATAGGAATTATTTCTTGAAGGGAATTTCATTTTTAGTGTTTGCAAACTACTGCACCAGTGAAACCAGGCTGGTCCAGGATGACATTTAAAACAAAACACTTCAGAAAAACAAGTGGTTTCAGGCAAATGTCAGCTATCCCAGCTTCATTAACTAATTGAATCAAAGCATAAAGGTAGTAACACCCAACTGAGATGACAAAATTACACATTGTCAATGTAAGTCCCAGACCAGGAGAAGCTCAGATACGCTTTGACATACCCACTTTTGTGTTTCAGGTGTTTAATACACCAGGAACCTTTTGAAATCCCCTGCAATTCTCTCCACAACTTCTCCAGCATCCCAAAGGGCAGATAGGTAGAACATGTTCTCAGTTTTCCTCATTTGGATGGGTTTTACTATCCAGGAAGAGGTAGCTCTTTAGACTTTTAAATACCTCTCCCTTGGAAATCTTCATGACATCTCAGTACAGAATTTCAGTGGTTCGGGTGCTATTACATACACATAATAGAGCCAAAGCACACAAAATCACAAGGCACATCATACAACTTAACACAGAGAGAAGGATTTTATAAATAGCCTGTATGGATACACAGGAGCACATTAACCTAAGAATACTGATGCAGTAGTGCTTTGGGTCCCCTGTAGAAGTGGTCTTCAGATGGCTGTGTAAGCATCACAGGTACTGCATACCAAATATTTTCAAGGAGAATTTAAAGTAAACTGAAAGAAAAAGAACATCCCAGGTGATGGGGTAAGAATCAGGGTAACAATGAACAGGACCCCTAAAATGCTCCCTACAAGAGGGCAGTAGGTGATCTTGTTGGAAGAGGTGCTTGAACCCCAATCAGAAGTCAAGTTCTGTCTTGACTAAAATCATGTTTTACAAGGGAGCTTATTTACTCCTGAAATGAAGAGATACATTCAAGCAATAAACCAAATTCAAAGCTGTGGTCTCACCCAAGTCCATGAGACAGTACCTGAGTCATTCCCATGTTTGTACTCTAAAACTGCAGTTAAATCTAATGGACATAAAACACAGGGGCCAGAAGCTGAAGTAAAGATAAAATGAAAAGTGACACATGCAAAACCCCACTATAAAAAAGATAAACTCCTGTAAGCCACAATTGGAGCCAGACAAAATATCAGAGCTGCTTACACTCTTCTGAGTTCTGCTTCACCTTGTCCAGTCCAGACAACCTCTAAGTGCCAGTTCTTCATTTGGGCTCCCTTAAAATCAGAAGAAATAAAAGTGTTTCTAGAGCATGCTTCACCTACTCCTAAAGTAGGTGGCTAAAACAGGTCAGATGAATCACGATAGCAGCAGTTTTTTCTCTCCATTGACTACACAAGGAGCCTACAGGGACCAGGACAGATGTAGACATTCAGAGTTAGGAGAAATGAAGCTCATCTCAGGCATCTGCACAACTGCATCCACAGCACTACTAAAAGTGGGGCTAATTTCCACTGCAGAAAAAAGACAAAAGTAGAAGACAACCAGCTTTCTGAAGAGTGATCTCAAATGTGAATTCCCAACATGGCAAGGTCTTTCCATTTCAAACATTTGGATTAAGCCCATGGGTTGAAAGAGTCTGAGCCTGTTCCCTATTCCCAGCACTACATCTAATCTGGAATCTGACCTTTGGCATGTCATTTAACCTTACTTTTCCTACTAACAGCAAAGTAGGGATAATTATAACAACTCTGCCAGAACGCTGAGTTACTTGATGAACATCTTTAAAGTGTTCTGGGATTTCTGTGCTCCTCATCAAAACAGTCATACTATATAATAGTATATAGTATGATATATAATCATACATAAACTATGTAATAGTTTATATGAACACTAACATGATTACCATTACAAAGACAGCATTTTTCTAATATTTAGCTTTAAAACAGCTGATATTAATTTTCATGTGCTTTTCTTTGAACAGTCCCTCTCAGTCATATTCCCTGTTTCTCTGGGATTTGTATCTTCTGATCTGACACTTTGCAAGTTTATCACCAAGTTCCCTTTTCCTGTTGCCTGTTAAAATCATGTCCTAATGAAAAAAATCATTCTTTTCTTTCTGCCTAAATATGTCTACATATAAATAGATCTCTCCATAGATATAAAAGCCCACACATTCTGCCATTAAGTGTAGCAGACAAATATATTTGAATTGCAGTAGTGTAAACAAATATGCAGCCTTTTGCCAAATCTAATGGACAGTTATAAATGAATCCTGTCTAGAAGCCACACTTGAATCACTGTACACAGTAACTTGGGCTAGAAATCAAAACAAAGTGTCATTGTCTCCATCCTCTATTCTCACAACCCCAGCAGGGAAAGTTCAAGGAAAGTGCTCACATAATACTAACTTTCATTTACAGACCAATGTAGATATACACACACAAAAATACTAAAGTATGTTTATGTACCTGTATACACATACAGTCAAGTTTCAGAGGAAAAGCATCCTTGGACAAGGGAGACCCATAGAGCAGGGCTTGGAGGGATCTCACTCATCAGTGCCACTCCCACGATTTAGGACACTCTGTACCTCAATTTCTCTGCCTTTAACAACTGGTCTGGGGACAGCCCCCCATGTCCATGAGCACACAGGTACTATGTCTGGCAGCACCTGCACTAAATCCCAGCATTAAAGACAAATCCTTAGCTCTATGGCACAACTGCCACTGTCAGATTTGATCCCCTCTTGAATTTATAGTGATTTTGGACTGAAGACTAGAGTCTGCATTCTGGACATTGACTACAGAAGCCCAGATGACTCCTCCACCCCAAGTTCCTGGATGGATGGCTTCCTGTGACGCACATTTCTGGGGATTGCAGCGAGAGGCTGCAATTTCAGCTAACTCAGTGCACCTGCACCGCCCCACTTGCCCACCAGCTCTGTCCCCACTTGCCTCACCTTGCTTGAACATCGAAGTAAAACTCAAACTGACAAGCAACACCTGTTTCCACAGCTATTTTCCACACCCAGCTACATCTAATCCTTGCTTCACTGCCTCCTTTAAAGTTTAATAAAGGCTTCAGTGAGCGGTCTTAGTCAAGTTTCTGACTCTTTTACTTAATGCTTCCATGGCTGAGCTCAGACATCTGAAGGAATCTGGGTTTAAGTAATCTGCTCACAAAGAAAGCCCTGGAAATATGCTTTCTGCTCGTTATCACCTTAAACCACAAGTGCAAATCTGCAGTATGGTGTGCATTTTTCCTATGTAGCAACACAATGGTATGGTTTTGCTTCCTTTGCATTGGATTTTCTCAACAGCTCCTCACCCAGATAGACTCAATATAAATCAGGATGTATGTCTCAAAATGCATTCTTAAAATTCAAGTTTCTATTCATGGTACCCAACAAAAGTCTTGGTATCATCCTTTTGAAGCACTGAGAAACAACTAAAAGATGCAGCGGAGTTTATAGATTAGTTGCAATTTACAAGCACGCAATCTGACTATAAAGATTTGAAAACCTCAGAAATTCTGAGAAAGCACTAGAAACTTTAATTTGGTGAAGCATGGCCAGCTGAGTGCTGATCACAACACATACTGGGGAAGGTGATGAGGTAAAGCCCCAAGAAGTAAGATCACAGCAGGCTCTCGGAGTTTGGTGGGACCCCAAAGTTGTCAATCCCTGCGTGTGACACCAAGGCAGAGCTGGGGCTCTCATCCTCGGCATCGCCGGGCCAGACAGAGCAACATCAGATACTTCAGAAAGAATAAACAAAAAAGCAAAGGAAAACACATTCCAGACCTCAAGAGCCAAATTGTGCATCTACAGGGAAAACTGGTCCGTGTCTGACCCCTTGCCTTCCCCTCACCCACACACACAAGAGCAGCCAGCTGAAATCCCCAGTATTTGGCAGTCAAGGTTATCCTGACGCAGACCCGGAGCACACAAGTGTGGCTGGAGCTCAGAAGGAACATGGGAAGCTGCAGGAACTGAGCTCACACCCACACCCAATGCTTGTGCACTTGCAGGCACAGATGTGACCCTTTCTGGGGCGAAAAAATTGTATCTGAAAGGAGTGGAACTGCAGTGGGAGCTGAAGTGATGCCAAGTGCACTGTGTCACCTCTGAACAAACCCCTCCACTTCCTAAGTCTTGGTGCTAGGAAATCACATTGTATTTCAGGATTGATTTTTCTCTTACTTCGACCTTCAAAACTAGGATATTGTTACATCTTGGTCAGCGATGTCAGGATTTTCCACAATAAATCAGACATCGTTCTCATGCCAAATTACCTAGATGCCTTACATGGGCTGTACCCTGTGAGTACTTCACTTTAACCTTCTGTAACAGCACACTTTCTTTCTTCTTCTTTTCACACTGAACTTTATAAATAGTTTAAATAAATGCCTATCTTTGTTTAATGAGCTTGTGCTGTCTGAGTGAGCTTTGAAAATACCATTGGTTATACGGAGTAGCTAAAAATTACCATGGGGGAGCTACTGACATGAGTGCATTACCTCTTATTAGTACTAATAATCTTGCCTAACAAGCCAGTACAGTCTTTGAAGTGTCATCCTCAAGCTGTGAGAGTGATCCTTTGCCAAAGGTGGTGGTGGTTTTTCCCCTATCCTTCATATTACTAGTACTTAGGACTCCTAAATCCTTTGCTGTTTCTCTTGCAACAGAATTGTCCTGATATCATAACAGGACCAGTCCAGCTGCACCGTACAGCACAGTGTCAGGGCCAAAATGCCTACTCCCCCCATTCTGCAATACACACAGACAAGCTTAGAATCACATTTTCCACACTGTTCATCACCAAAAAACAAACAGAAACTTTCAAATAATTCAAATACTCCACATCTATGTGAGCCTTTAAAGACAAAGGGCAATTTTCTACATAAATAGCATCCAGCTGGTCCTCCTCCCTGGAATAATCAGAGCCGATACATCCTCTTGTGAGAAACTGATCCATGTAAAATGAATTTTTCTTCATTTTTGAAATATGGTTCTTAGATTTCCATTCCCCAATTAAAACAAGAATGTGACCTTGATCTCAAATAATTTGCAATGCATGTCAAAAAGAGTCTTATCTGTTACTTCCACTTTAACATCACTTTATAAGAAACAGCCCCTTGCCAAACAGCAGCTAAGCTGTGATGGCTGGGCAGAACAGTGTCAGCTACATGAAATGGCATCAAAAAGTGCTGTCTCATGAAGCAAAGACAATCTGTGGAGGCAAAGCTGGAAGGAATTTTTATTATAACAATTCTTACAGTCAGAAGAAAGAACAAGCTTTTTGATACAAAACCCTCCTTCAGTCTGAAAAAAAGTTTCAATCATCTCTTTCGCTAAATTTTTACCCGTCTTTTTCTCCTTTTATTTCCTTTCAGTCTGTTTTTTCCCCCATCTCCTTCCCTCCCATGGACAAATTTAATGGGAAGTTAGTCTGTGGCTTTACACCACTGAAAAGAAAAGCAGAAGTTTTACTTCAGAGGATTATCTTTTTTCAGTGCAGCTTTGATATTTTCTTAGTTTCTTAGTGAGAAACTTTCATTTCAGATCCGCAAAGGGTTGCGTAACCATAATCTTGTCTGGTTTTTGCAAGTTATAGAACTTGTTTTAATAAAACATTCCCTCTCCCTTCAAACACAGTCTCATTTAGATCCCTAGATGATGACCACTACAACAGCACCGGAATAGCATGTTTTATGGAAATACATGCTTACAGTTTCCTTAAGACAGCACAATCTCTCATGCTCTGTAGCTAAATGCCTAAGACACTTGCCTAGGATGTGGACAATCCAGATGTAAACCCACGCCTGTATGATTGTATGAAGAGTTTTTCATCCCAAGTCATCCAGAATCAGGCAAAGTAGAATTCCAGTTTAAGCCTTCATATCCTGAACCAAGGGGACACCAAACTGCCGACCCATCCACACCAAAACAATCGTGCTACAGCAGAGCACTGAAGTGTGTATTTTCACTACAGAAGATCAGGAAAAGCTTTACCCACACTGAGTTTCAGATTAAAACCCTTAACTCTATATCTGTGAAATGAAGCCATCACCCTCGAGCTCAGCCTAGGAATCATCTTTGCTGGGCTGTTATTCCCAAATTTCACGACACTTTGCAGTATCAGCTCCATCTGCTACATGCATCTTTTGTTTGGGGAAGCTTTCTTCTACATTTCTCTCACCCAGGTCACTTCCTTTCCTCTTCAGAGCTCATCTTAGCTTCTGTTGCACCTAAATAGAAAGAAATGGGCTATTTCACAGATTCTTCAATCTTCTCACCCTCCCCTGCTCTACATTAACTGCAACGAAGTAAAACCAAGTCTCAGCTTTCTCTACCTGCTTTTGAAAAGTAATACTGCAAACACCCAATGGACAATTTTTTCTACTCATAACCTTACCTGAGCCATATTATTGTCTAGGAGGAGGGGCAATGGTTTCTAAAGGAGACAGACCCAGCTCCCTATGCTGTCCAAAGCATGAAACTAAACCCATGTTCCCCCAGTGAGGCATGAAGAAGCTCTCCAGCTGCTGGTCAGTGAGTAACCCGCAACTACAGATATCACCTTTAAAGGAAGAAACTAAACAATTAACTTTAATTCTGTATAACCTCATCACAGCACATTGATATCAACAAACACAGCAGCACACTGATATCAACAAACCTCAACATTTGTTTTGAAGTTTTTCAGCTATCCTGTCACCTCCTTTTTATTTTTCCGTGTGTGTGCTTTAACAAACTTTCATGAAGCCTTCCATGAGCCACTTGAACTATGAAGTTTTCAACCTTATTTTACAGGTTTCTGATCTAAATCATAAGTTTGTATGATCCCAGTCTGAGATAAGTGAATGGACACATCTTACACAGAAAGTCTCCAAGCACAAAAAGCACCAGGCTCGCAAAAATCTTACAGCTAAAGGAGGGTTTGAGATACAGCTCTGGGCACAGCTCTTTTGTAGGAATGGCAGGGAGCAACTTTTCCTAGTTTCTGCCTGTTATCACACAAAATCTCAAAGGGGAAGGGAAAAGTTCGTTCCTAACAAGAACAGTGAGTTCCTCAGATGAAAAGTGATTCTAGCAATGAAGCATCACCTTTCGTGTCAGTGGTTTTTTCCCCCTTAAGCACTGTATTTTCTCTACCTTAGGTTCATGAACATAAAGCTTCTGAGGATGAGGTTTTGCAGTCAGCCTCTCCTAGCAGCAGATGTTGGGAGGTCCTACCGTTCCTCCTGTGCACAAAGAGAGAGGCACAGGTCACCCCATCGTGCCTCCTGCAGGAATCAAACTGGCTCCCAGGAGAAGAAGGTCAGGAGTCCAGCCCTACTTATGCTAGAATAAATAGAAAAAAATGTCTTCCCCTTCAAAATCAAGCAATGACCTTTAAGGATTAAAATGTATCATAGGAAGAAGCCCCCATATCCTGTATCCACCTTATGAATAGCAGAAATAACAAGACCAGCAATTTGATCCATCTGGCCTTGTTGCACAAGAAAAGGCAAGAGGGAATTAGGACATCCACACTGCCCTGCAGCTGAAGATATGGGCAGAGATAATGAGCATCTCTGGGAGACACCAGGATATTAAAACCAAGTATCCACCCCTACAAAGCAGGCACTGCAGGTAGGAAGCAGTGAGCAGCAGCTGTTTTCCGTGAAAGTTTAGCTGAAATGCTTCAAAGCTTTATAGACTTCATACTAAGGCTTAGATAACACAGGGCTGAGAATGACTTGCTCTAATGGATGCCCATAGGTGGATTTAAAAATTAGCATAAATTCTGTTATTTAAAGAAACCATCTATACTCATGTTTGTTTTCATTTTAAAGATTGACATCAATTCCCATGTGTCTTGATAACTACCTTCAGTTCTGAAAAGTGTGTCTGGATCCTCATTAAACAACAGCAGACACTTCTTGTTTGTAAATATTGCTACAAGGTTGGTTAAAAAAAGGAGGGGGGCTAAACATGTTTTGGGGATGAGAGAGAGAGTTTAAAAAAGGGAGAAGGGGATAAACATGTTTTGGAGATGAGAGAGACGAGAAAAATGCAAAAACAGGTTATCATGCCTAGAAGGCAAAGGGAACAGAGAGGAAATTCCTTGGGTTTGGAAATGAATTACACTGCAGTAGATCTCAGGTAGCTGAACCAAGCCTTTGGCACCAGTGAGACTGGCGCTCTGTAGGGTTTACAGTTCAACACGAGAAAAGATGGGAACACTCCATACTTCCACAGACAGCCCCCTGTTTTAGGCACTAAATACACACACCACAGACAATTTACACTGATTTAACTGTGACTGGAAATTACCTCCTAACATAGACAGTGGAGCTCCTCCAATCCAGTGAATATCCTGGGATAAACCTCCTTTCATATTTATATTTGGGATAAGATTATATGCCCAGGCATGAGACTATTTTCCCCTTAAAATCTGGCCAAACCTGACTCCACCACCTCTAACAAAGAGTCTCTACCTATTTTCCTCTTCAGGAGAAATATTTCGACAGAGCCACTAAGAGAGTAGTACGTGCTTATCTTCATTTCCAGCAACAGCATTCTCGCAGTACTTTCTTAAAAGCATTTCTCTCCTTCTCTTCAAACGTCTCTGTGCTAAACCACTGAAATATGTGGCAACTGCAGTGTCAGTTGTCACAGGGAAAAATATGTCAGCAAAAACATTTGATTCAATCTGCTGTTTAAGGAAGCAACATTTCCTCAGGGTGTATGCCTTGTGTGGATAAATAACAACTGTCCAAAATCCAAGGATCTGAAATCAATTTCCAGTATCAAAGAGCAGATTTGAGGCAATCACCTTCAGCAAAAGAGAAATGCAAAACTAGTTCCTTTTCCTCCTTTTTTAATTTAGTGCAAGTTTGTTTTGGAAAAAAAAATTATAAAATTTAGTCTCTCAGTCACAAAATGAAGGGTAAAAGATTATGCAAAGGGCATTACAGATCTTATTGGGACCATAATTTGCCCTGCAGGCTTGTGCATTTTCTCTGATGAGATGCATCATATGGAATATTCACATTTGCATATTGAACGACTAGACTTGCCAATTCCTGCAGATAATCAAAAACTTCTGTCTCAACAATGTATTTTTATCAAGTTTCGCATTCAGCTCTGAGGCTCCCAGCATAAGAAGGACATCAGCCTCTTGGAGCGAGTCCAGAGGAGGCCATGAAGATGATCCGAGAGTTGGAGCCCCTCTCCTACAAAGACAGGCTGAGAGAATTGGGATTGTTTAGCCTGGAGAAGAGGAGGTTCCTGGGAGACCTTATAGCACCTTCCAGTACCTAAAGGGGCTACAAGCAACCTGGAAAGGGACTTTTTACAAGCTCATGGAGTGATAGGACAAGGGGGAAGGGCTTCAGACTGTAAGAGGGGATGTTTAGATTAGGTATGAGGAAGAAATTCTTTACTGTGAGGGTGGTGAGGCCCTGGCACAGGCTGTCCAGAGAAACTGTGGATGCCCCATCCCCAAAGTGTTCAAGGGAAGGCTGGATGTTGTTTTGAGCAACCTGGTCTAGTGGGAGGTGTCCCTGCCTGTGGCTGGGGGGTTGGAAGTGGATGGTCTTTAAGGTCCCTTCCAGCCCAAACCAATCCATGATTCTGAATTTGCACGTACCCATGTAAGGACAAAAGGGAGGAACACAAGCAGCTGGTTCACTGGTGGACACCCTATTGCAGAGAAAGTATTGGGCAAGCAGAGATTTGGCAAGCCTGCAGCTTCCAGGTTCACACATTTGCGGTTATTTATTAAGCACCTACAGGATATTTTGAACATCATAATACAATTGGAGAGTTCAGCTATGCAGGTCAGAAGATCCTGCAACTAATTATGGTCTGCCAAGATACCATCCTTGAATTTTCTCCATTTTAAACTTGCTTTCTCCCTTTCATTTTAACACCTTTTGAACTCAGAAACAATTACTCCACAGACTTTTTTCCCCTCCTGTCAGAAAAGATTAACTGCACCATTTGGTGTGTTTTTCACTAGCTGCTCCATCTAACCTGGAAGGTCAGAGTCACCAACTTGGAGCAACAATTTGTTCCACTTCTGCATAGTGCTGCAATCCCATTACACCTCTAAACAGAAGCTACACTCCTGTAGCAACTTGAAATAGTCTTTTGGCAACTCTCCTGATGCTTCTTACTCATCAACATGATCATATTTCTTGCAGCAAGGAACAGAAATCCTTTTCTATTGTCATAGAGTCATAGAATGGTTTCAGTTGGAAGGGACCTTAAAGATCATCTAGTCCCAACCTCCCTGCCATGGACGCCTTCCAAGTTCTTGGGATTGCCCTGAACCAGATGCAGGACCTTGCACTTGGTCTGGCTGAACTTCATGAGGTTCACATGGACCCACCTCTCAGGCCTGTCAAGGTCCCTTCCCTCCAGTGTGTTGACTGCACCATGCAGCTAGGTGTCATTAGCAAATCTGCTGAGGGTGTACTCAGTCCCACTGTCCTTGTTGCCAACAAATATGTGAACAGTGCCAATCCCAACACTGACCCCTGAGAATGCCACACATCACTCACCACTGGTGCCCACTCTCACATCAAGCTGTTGACCACAGTTCTTTGAGTGTGACCATCCAGCCAATTTCTCATCCCTCGAGTTGTCCATCTGTCAAATCCATGCCTCTCCAGTTTAGAGTCAAGGATGTTGTATAAGACAGTGTCAAACATTTGGCACAAATTCAGGCAGATGATGACAGTCGCTCTTCTCTTATCCACCAACACTGTAACCTCACTGCAGAAGGCCTCCATATTTGTGAGGGACGATTCCCCTTAGTGAAGCCATGCTGGTTGTCACCTCACCTACAGCTTCCTAAATCTGCTTGGCTATTCAAACTGCAGTTTCACTTCTGAAAATTAGGATTATTTTAAAGGCCTCCTTCTTATGGAATTTTCAGCAGGAAAAGCTACAGGAGACAGGCCTGCATCCTTTCAGAGCACCAACCTTTTGTCCCTTTGATAAATCATCTTGCTGTTGGGGAAGGGGGAAGGAAAAGTCACCTGCCTTTTACTGTAATATCCGTCTTTACAAAATGATCATGCTTGTCCTTTATAGTGTTCTTTAATAAACATGCCATGTACCCTGGAGATATCTAAATTGTCAGAAGTGAAATCACAGAATCATAGAATATCTCATGTTAGAAGGGAACCACACATATCACCGAGTCCAACTTCCTGCTCCTCACAGGACTGCCTAAAACTAAGCTATATGACTAAGAGCATTGTCCAGGCACTCCTTGAACTCTGACAGGTTTGGTGCCATGACCACTTCCTTGGGGAACTGTTCCAGTGGCCCACCACCCTCTCATAGAAGAATCTTTTCCTAATGTCCAGTGTGAACTTCCCCTGATGCAGCTTCATTCCATTTCCTTGTGTCCTACTGCTGGTCACCAGAGAGAGGAGAATGCTGCAGTCGAAGTCAGAGCAGGCTTTCTGCCACCAGAATTCATTTTTGTAGAATCATATTAAAACCAAAATTCTTCACTAATTTGGGGTATTCAGGTTCTTCTTGCTTAGCAGCAGCAAAAAGAACTTAGACATCATAATTCCTGTGTGCTGATCCAATTTTGCAGCTAAACTCAGCCATGAAATGCTTATAGGTACGATAAACTCAATGCCTTTGTCTGCCCAAAGGCACAGGGGATCACCCGCTCCCAGAGGACATCTCCTGATGCTGTTGCTGCTTTGGGGATCATCAGGTGAGAGGCTCCCCATGCATCATGGCACCCAAATGCTCTACGTTCATTTTGAGCTTTGCTTTCTGTTCATCAGTGGGTTTCAATTCCTCTGTTCAGAGCCAGCTCACTTTGAGAGACTCATTTTCCTTCCTGTAGCGTTCTCAGTTTTGCTCGTTGGATGAGGGAATAGAAGATGTAGTTAAAAATACTGCGATGCTGTGGTGGGCGGTGTAGCAGAAATAGACAGACACCAGCTCACTGCGAAGAATACCAAGTAATATCCCAGAAAGATAAAGGCATAGCAACAAAAGAAAAGAAAATGCATCTGTGTTCTGCCACTAGAGAGCTAAATCTGGGTGAAAGATACCAAATGAGGAGTACTGCTCGTGGCCAAGTGCACCATCCTCCTGATGGCTTCACGTGCAAAGTCATCTTACAATAATGCGGTCAGCAGCAGATCATAAAAGCACGGCTTATGCACTATCCTGCCTCCAATTATAACCCAAATGTACATGAGCTTTGGGGTTTTATGAAGACAGTGCAGAAATCAGCAATAAAATGGGCCCAACCCGTAGCACACAGAAACCAGAAGCCCATATGGACTGAGAAGGGGCTTAGCTCCATTAACCCCTGCTTTAAAAACAATCAAAGTTTTTCAGAGGATATTAGGTTCTTTCCAAGAGGAAGATAAACCAAGCTTGGCCGATACAAGGAGCTATGAGATTATTCGATGGATTTACTCCCTATTTTTTCAGAGGCTTAAGTCTCTCCTCATCCAGCCAGTAACCACACCGGTAAGATTTCATCCCAAAGGGCTTTACAAATAAGTTTTTCACAAACAGTACACCAGAGTCACTTACAGTCTTTAAGTGAGACAATTCTTCAGAGAGGTCCAGCAGCTGCTTAACACTTCACAAAAATAACGTGGCACCATTTCACCAGGGAAGTGAAGAGCATCAAAATGAAATCGCCGGGGGAACTTGGGTGGCCTGATTGCAGGGAGGCCTCTTGGCTTGGGCTCAGGGTGCCACAGCCCGCACCACCCATCTGGGGAGTCCTGCAGGTCTTTCAGGCCCAGTGTGGAGGCAGAAAAAAAAAATCAGAGTAACACATACAGAGAGGTCATGGATGGGTCTGCATGAGCAGGCACCACTTGCCTCCCCACTTCTGAGGACACTTGGGTACTCAAGGCCTGTGGGTGCACTGGAGGATGGAAACAACCCTGCTGCAGCAACTCACACATGAGCATCCACTTCAGGTTAAAGTCAAGGTGAGAGATGAGTGCAAGCCTGGGTTTTGTGCACATGGAAGACAGGAACCTTTAAAAGAGAGGGGACCACTCTGGAGCAGGGGCCCTTAGGCCAGAGAAGAGTGCCCTCTGCTGCTACAGCCACTTTGCTTCCAGGAGCCCATGGGAAGGAGGCCTCCACCCCACTGCTCAACTAGACCCCTTGTTCATCTTTATCTTGCAAGATATGTTTTGATGCCATCAAAATCTAAAATAGCCACAGGCACGAGAATAATCATACCATGAAAAACCCCCATCAACATGCAGATGCAACCCTAACAAAACACCACGGAAATTCCTAATAAAATAAATGCCATTTAAGTGCTGCTAAACAGAAACGCCAGCCCTGCCAGTGCAGAAAATTTAAAAGAAAATGTCTAGCAGTCTGCACATCAAATGCTAATACTATTTTCAAATCAAGTCTAAGAGAGGATGACAAGTAATTTAATAAGCCTAATGGGTGTGTAATCAGCATTTGACCATTCCTGCCATAAAACTAGGTGTCTTTCTGGCCCACTATGTCTAGGAAAGCCACTGAAAGACAGCTAAGGCTTTTAAAGCAAAATTTTAAAAACATCCTTTTTTTTTCTCATTGTAGACTTATTGAGAATTTCACTCAATTAAGAATAGGACCCAACCAACTGGTTGAAATACAAACAACTCTGTGGGCATAGAAAGTAGCACAGTAAGTTTGGGGCCCATTTGCACCTTAATTTACTGCCAACAATCAACAATGTCAAGATTCTGAGCATCTCCTGACAGCCCTGACAACAGCAGTTACACAGCATTATCTGGTCTTCCAGTAAAATCTTTCCTCTCAGACAGCATTCATGCTGCATTTCACAACAAGAGGAATATACACAGTCAGCCTGGATCCCTCAGCCCTTGCAGCTGGAATCAGAACATTTTGGGGAGTGGGGGTGTCCTGTACCTGCTTTTGCCGCTTTTGCCACCACTCACACACAGAACTGAGCAGCAAGTCACAAAATAATGGAAATTGCCAATATATTTGCCTAACAAAAGGCAGAAATAATGCTAAAAATATCTCATCTGAGGGTAGAAAGTTTAATTTTAAGGTATTTGATAAAAAATGCTCATTGTTTATAGTAAGAGAATCCATCATCTCCTCTAGTTACATACTTGGTCAAACAATCCATTTTTTGAATCAAGAAGAAAGGGTATTTTTAAGATACATTATAATAATGATACACAGACAAACATACTGTGAGGTGATGCCTAGTGCTGTTTCAACATTGTCACCATTTTATCTAGACAATTTTATGACACAAGTTAGAAGAACTGAACACATTAAGCAAAAAATTTTTTTACAAAAAGTGAGACACTCCCTACCCCACAACTACTGACCAGAATTTTTTCAAGTCCCAAACTGCATAGAAAAATAATTGTCTGTTAGTGAGGGTAGAAATTCTGTTTTATGTCTTCAAATATCTATTAGGGTTTTAATAGACCTCAATACTTGCATAAGGATGGAGTTATACTGGGGATGGGGATGGAGGAGGAGAGGGGGCAGAGGCAACACTGAGCAGAACCAATATCAAATAAAAACTGCTAATTTTATATTCTAACAAGCACTGTTGCTCAAATGTTTGCAAACAACAAACCAACCCCAGCAAACGTAACAATATTCTTATTTTAAATGTAATTCATAAGGAATTCTGCAGCTACAAGGTTATGAAAAAGACATGTACTCTCTGCAGCAGCATAAAATATAATCCTATGTACAATCCAAGCATTAATTTTCTCTTCTCTATCACCATCAGTATTTTATCTTGAAGGAGCATCTGTCAGATTCTCCAGAACTAAAAATAGCAAAGACCCTTTTAAAGAGAACAGTTTCTGGTTTATATTTATAACTACCCTGTACTTGCTGTTTCTGGCTGCATGGCTATGAAATTTGTGCAAGATATAATCAATTACCCAGCTTTGCACTTCATCATGCAGTTAAGCTACTGTTACCTGCAGCGAACCCTTCAAGCACTTCTCCCCATGCACAGGGTAGAGATTCTAAAACGCAATAAATATCTGCACACTGAAGAACTAACTGTAGAGCTGACTGACATTACACAGCAAAAACCTTGTGAGAACAAAAACCAAGCACACTGATGTATAAAACAGAGAGCCTACCTGAATTCTTCAAATGCATACATGGCCTAGCAACTACACAAATGCTCTGAAATTTAAAATAATCTTCTTAACGTGCAGGAGGACCATTTAGTTTGTCAAACTGCAGCAAAATGCATAATGATGAGACAGTATATTTGAAATATTCTGAGGAGAAAGGGTATGCAGATACTGGCCTGCAGCCTACAGCTCAGCCAGCTGCTGACAAGCAGCAGCTAACAGGAAAAGGCGATAGAGTACCATGTGATCATTCCTGCAAGTCTGATTAATGCAGTATACTCCAAGAATACAGGCTGATATCTTTATTATTCAAGCCAAATAAGTCAAATATGGTACGCGACAGGCTTCACAGCTAAATTATCATTCACATGCTACATCAAAATCAGCAAGCGCAAGCAGAGGATACTAAAAAACTAAATATATATCGTAACCGAAGAGATTAATTAGGCCCATTCAAGCTGATTTTCTTACCTTGTAGTGATATTTTAGTCTGTGTTTTTATTCATCTAAACCATCAGTGATGGAACAAAAGCCTGCATCCACAAACCTCCCCTTCCATGAATGCCAGAACATTTAAAGTAGTTTATCTGCTAGAAATCATTTCCTCTGTAGTCTATCCCCAGTCACTTTAACTCCTTCAGCCCTGAACTCACTGCCATAAACCCTAGTTGCAGTGCCATGCGGGCTTTTTAGGGTTTACAGGGTTAACACCAAGAAATAGCAGCAGTGCAACTGAATGAAGTGGGATAAGAGCCAAAGGAGTCATATCTGCGAGATCACAGAAGGGGGATAGGAATGAGCAAAGTTGAGCATTTCGTGTCATTGCAGTGTGCAGGCGAGGATGCTTCAGCTGCCTAGCAACAGCGCACGCAATCTCCATGGCAACAGCGCAGCCAGCGCAGGGGGCAGAGCGTCCGCTGCGCACCCCAGGGGCGACGCACGGGGACAACCTCCCCGGCACGGCCACACCACCCTGTCCCGGCCACACCACCCTGTGCCGGCCACCCAGCACCGCCGGGGGAACCGGGGCTCTCCCGGGGGAGAGGGAGCCCCGCACTCCTGGGGGAACCGGGAGCCACGAGGCACCCCGGGCTCAGGTGGGCAGCCTGCACCTACTCTGTGTGTCCCACTGCTGCGCAGTGTGGAAGCACACGGACAAGCTCCTGGAACAGCTTGGCAATGGACGGTACATCTGCTTCCCTGAAAGAACACGGCCCAGCAGCGATGCATGAGGAGGTTGAATAAGCACAGCTCACAGCGCCGGGAAACACACCTCAAACACCGGGAGCCAGAGCTCGCCATCCCAGTAGCAAATCCCTTGGAAATTCTGGACGTGCAAGAAACACAGATGGATGACTCCCATCACCAGTTTGCTTAGGGATTGTATGGGTGTTGGCTATGGGACAGACTGGGGAGACTTTGCCCAGGATCCAAAGTCGGCAGCGTCACGGGGAGGGCCAGGGGGAGGTTTTACCCTGGGGCTGTGTGCACACCAGAGCAGCCTCAGCATCAGTCAACAGCGTGGGGACACCCAGGGGTGCCAGCACTGGCCAGAGGGGGGACAGGCTCTGCCACTCGCCTGCTGGCTAGAGAGTAGGTGAAAGGTGAGGACTGCTGGAAATGAGGGAGGTTCAAATCCTGGGAAATCAACCCTGGGAAATGAACCCCAGCCCTGGGAAGGAGAGAAAATGGGGCAGTGGGAGAACATGATGCCTGGGAAAGTCACAGGGAGACAGCAAATTCAAAGTTACCTCTGGGGCTGCTCCCCACCTTGGCTTGCCACTTTTACTGCTAGGGCTGGTTTCTAGCACAGGGAAAGACATGGAGGATTTTGGCTGGAGTCTGAAACATGCAAACCCAGCTACAGCTCCTGAGGTTCACTGTGCTCTAGGGCAACGGCTGTCCCACTGAGCTGCGGGATTTGGAGGCTGAAAAAACATCCAAAGTGTACAGACTGCCACATCTCCTAGACACAGTGACTGGGGACAGGCCACAGTAACTGTGGCATCTGATCTCACAGCTCTGAAAAATATAGGCAGAAAGGTCTGGAATGAAAGGAAAAGGCACTCATGGCAAAAAACCCCAGCACTGGAAACAAAATCCACATTTATTTGAGACATGGTGTTTTTAATGTAGTAGTGACCTTGGGTTTCACTTTATTTCCTTTAAACAAATGTGATAGTGTTAAGTGACAATAAAGACACGCTGTAGGAACACTAAAACACATGCAGTCACACCATCTGACAGAAATTAATTCTTCCACAAGCATCCAGCAAGAGAAGGACTGTGAGGTAGCTGCTTCTGGCTACAGCCTAATAAAAGATTAAAATTGGCAGAGAGGAGAACAATGCAACCATCAAGAGAAGCTGCCTTCCATATTTAGGCTGAACTTCACTACAAGTATGCTCACTGTATACAGCACCCAAGCAGCTGGGCACGAGAGAGGTACCCCTTGATAGCAACTGTTCTGCTACTGACTTTGTAGGAAATAGTTCTATACCTTCAGAGCTAGCCAAGATCCCTCATGGGGGAAGGATGGAATTCTGAACTTCTGTTTTCTTGCTCACCGCAATCTTCCTCTAACTTGAATCAAGTGGAAGAGGGCTGGTTTTCACTTGAAAAGTGTTTCTTTTTCACGCTGTAATCTAAAATAAAACCTTTCCACAGAATTAAGAGCCAACATACTGCTTCTCCTAAGCATTCTTCTTGAAACAAAGTTGACAAAATCACTATCTGGTCTTCCAATTTCTGCAATTTCTCAACAGCCACTATGCAAATAAATATTCAGCTGTTCAAGTCAAGGCTTCTGTCATCAATGAGTTCACTGTGGAGGACTAGAAAAGCAAACATCCTCCTGAAAGTTTTCATATACAGCAGAGGTCAGCTGTTGAAAGCTTTCATTAGGATAACAGTTTAACTTTTTTTCTTGGCCAGCACTTTTACAACAGCTGATAGCATTACAGACAGAAACAGCAGAACTTCTGTCTGGTGAGACAAGCAGTAGTCGCAATACTGGTTAATCAATTACTAGGATTCCCATATTCAACAGTAAGATCTGAGACCATCATGCCCTACTGTGGACATGAATGAGGCTCAGCATGAAATTTTACCAAACAGGACTCACAGGGGCTTCACAAAGTCACATGAACATATGCAATGGCCAAATACATAAATAAATGCAGGGCTATAATACCTGCTTATAACTTTTTAGCAAAGACCGTAACTTCTTGTGCCCTGAGCCAGACTGAAGGTCTTGAGAAGCAGACAGAAATTATGTCAGAAACCACAACCATCAATGAAATTTTTTACAAGAAGTTGTTTATTCCCTGCCTGGCAGTAAAAACAGTCCAGGCCTTTGATGACAAATGTCCCACACTTTACCAAAAATTGAAATTATGTCACATGGAAGAAAAATTTACTAAACATTGGGTGGGACAATTAATATAGTGGGAACTGTGGGACCCAGACTCCACCTTCCGATCAGAGGCCAAAAAGATGTGACATTGAGTGTCCCTCCCACTGAAGACAATCAGTAGCTTTTGGGAAACAATTTGCAGTTTTAATGCTGGGCTCTAACAAACAAGTGAGACTGTAATAGAAGTGGTTATCCTTGATGAAAGCTTGTCAAAAAAGCAAAGGATGCAAAAAAAGCCTGGAAATACGACAAACCAGAACAAAGCAGAGGATAGTGGTGAAATTTCTGGCTTTGTCTAGCATTTTACTGGCATCCAAGGGCCTTGTGCTGATACTCTGCTAAGAGCCTGGTTTCCCCAAGTGTAACATCTTGCATTATTGTTATTCAGTGTATCAGTGTATCAGTATTTGTCCTCTTGACCTGAGATTCCACCAAAGCCTTTGCCACATGCTTGGTGACATTATCCGATCACAGACTGAGATATTTTAATGAGGTAACTACTTACTCCCTTGCTCAAGAAAGGAAAAAGCCACAAACACAGTGGACTTCTGTCATTAAGCCTGCATTATCATTACGCTGAAGTGATATTCAGACCACTCTAAAAAAAACCCTGTGCTGAAAAATTCAGCATTCACTTCAATTCATGAGGAAGAAAACAGAAAGGAGAAGGGAAATGAGCCAAAGAGAGCATATCTAATGAGTGTTCATTCACTGCAGCTCCAACATTTCTGCAGAGTGGAGAATGTGGCAATCACAGGCAGCATCCCAGAATATGCTGAAAAATCTCCTTTCAACAGGATTGTCTCTGAGCTCAAAAATCTTTCTTGGGCTTAAGAAAATAAGATTTAAAATGTTTATTGAAATAGAAAAGGATTGGCTACCTTAGTTTGTTCAGGTACTGGGAAAATTGTGAAAATAATTGCAGTGCCCGTAAGTTTACTGAACAAGGATGTATTCACTATTGGAGTATTCACTCAAAGCTTCAGCTGTTAAAGGGAAGGATGGGTGGGGCAAAAATGAACATTTTTTTCCTCCTTTTATCAATGGGATTTCTGTTATGTGTTGCCTTAAAGTACAATGTGATTTTTGATGCACAAGAATAATCCAACACATTTCAGGCTTTTCCTTTCACTCTCAGGTTTTCAGCTTGACCATGAAAGTTTGACTCTCTGATGTCAACCTTCACCAAAAAAATCCTACCTCATTTATATAGCTTGGAATTATCACAGCACATGAATATTTGCACAGAAAAAATCAATTTTTTCCCTCTCAACTTTGGCTCAAGTATGCTTCATGCTTTGCAAATCTCAGGGTTTGAGATTCCTGATCACAGGATGGCTGATGCCTTCCCCACATTCTTCTCCCAGGGCTTTACTCCTATCATACTGGGAGTATCACATACCAATTTCATGAACAGATACCCTGTGCCAGGTGCAGACGAGCCCAAAGCAACTCACAGGGCTGAAAGGGGATGTTTTTCCAAATACAGCCTTATCTGCCTTATTCTAGTGCTTTAGGGAAGATGCACTGGAGTGAACCAGAGAGAATGGGGTTCTTACTGATTTTCTATCAGCCCTTGGGGATAGCACCAAGTCACAACTAGCAATCCAACAGAACTGAGCCAGTCGGGGTGAAAACTAAAAGCTCCATACGGATTATTAAGTTATCGATCACTGCAACAGTAACTAAAATATGCAGTCAAGTGTAGGACTATATGGTGCTGACTGCCATAGAAAATGGAAAAGCAGTTTACATAAACAACAGACAAGGATATATGAGATAAATTCAAATTAGTAAAAGAAGAAATATGGTCAAACTGCCAAACATCCAAAAACTAATTCAGTCTGTATAGGTTGCAAATGTTAGTTGATATGACCAAGATTTGGGTATTCCTTCCTTTTTGTGAGAAATCATTTAAACTTATACAAAATGTAGTAACAGAACAAGGGACAACTGCTTCAAACTGAAAGGTCAGTTAAGAATAGATATTAGGAAGAAATTCTTTACTGTGAGGGTGGTGAGGCACTGGAATAGGTTGCCCAGAGAACTTGTGGATGCCTCATCCCTGGAAGTGTTCAAGGCCAGGCTGGATGGGGCTTTGAGCAACCTGGTCTAGTGGAAGGTGTCCCTGCACATGGCAGAGGGATAGGAACTAGATGGTCTGTAAGGTCCCTTCCAACCCAAACCATTCTATGACCATATTGATTAAAAACAACAAAAAAATCTCTTCCAAGGAAAGGGACAAGGCTATACAAATTTGAAGTACAAGGCAGTAATGTATTATTTTTCCTAGATAAACAATTATCAACCTTTTTTTTTTCAGTTCAGCACAAATAAATTTGAATCATGCTGCAGACAGAAGTCTGCTTTGTAATAATGAATTACACTGCCTCAATATTCACCTGACAGCCACAGTATCTTACACCTGCTACATCTTTGCTGATTAGTATCTGTACAAACACAGAGCAGAACACAGAAGACACTATCAGAGAAAATAAAAAGAAATGTATGTTGGAAACTTCCTTAAAGCCAGCTGAAAATAGTCAATTTGACTTTTTCCAAGTTGTGAGGGATTAAGTGGGGAAAAAAGGGAAGTGAGAGGCTAAAACTCGACCAGCATTATCAGCACTATGAAATGAAATGTCAGTGGAACTGAAAATAGAGTCTGAATAAACCATGGTCATCCACTAAAAGGCACTTCAAAATAAAACATTTGGACACTTATATGGGGTGTATACATCACATCTCAACAAACACACCTGTGTACTTCAGACATGAACACAAATACACATACCACCACAAACACCCTGGTTGCTTGTCATCTCCAAGGAAGACAATGGCCTAGATCTTATAAGTGTTTCAACTGTACAGTGGCATGCTTGCAGTAAAAAGTAGCAGCCACCATGAACCAAGCAACTTCCCCCACACAAATGGGCACATTATTGCCTGAATTTGTGACTCATTATCAAGTATACTGGCAAGACAGAAGTTATTCTGCATGGAAAATATCAGTGTCTATGAGACATCTTCTCTGGTAAACATTAGAAGAGTATTCCTAGTAACAACTGGGTCTTCTCATTGTGAGAGACTGAAACAGTTAATGGCTTAAACATTTCTAAAATCATAGAAGGGCTTTTGCCCACTGGAGTAAACTGCAAAGAAACAGCTGTCCACCTGCAACCACTCCTGAAGCCCACACCTCCCCAAATATGCCTATCAACTGGAATTTGGACTGTGACAGGAACATGAGATAAGATAATGGGGATACTATTGTCTAATCATCCCAGGTCTGGGGAGAGGAATGTATCCATGAGTGGTACTGGAAGAGAAACTGGAATGCTGATGGCTCAGACATTCAGGGGGAAAGCTGCCGATGTGCAAAGTACTCGCCCAGGTGCAGGGGGTGAGCACACCCCTGCAAGCTACAGGTGGTGTTGAGCGAGGTAAGGAAAGAGGCAAACCCCGCCAGGAGGATCCTGTCTCCTTGTCCTAACTCAAGTGAACTCAGCTGTGGTAACTCCCCTGCCGGGCAGTACCGGCACATTCACACATGGCCTGAAGGTTTTCATCTCTGCTGACGAGCCATAATGGGCCATAATGGACTCAAACACTGATGTAACAGGCAGCTGTAATATCTCAGAAGGTGTCAAATACTTCCGCAGTGTCCTGTGATCCTCAACATCACATCATCTGTTTAAAGTCCCCGCCCCAAGGGAGGTACCTGGGTGTTCCTACCTGAACTTGAGTCAATATAAACCCAATAGATGGTGTGTGTTGGGGATTTTTCTCTGCTGCCTCTTTGGAATTACCTCCACCACCTCCACCACCTCCACCACCTCCTGATGGAATCAGTCTGCGACCATCCCTTTGACCAACAAACATCAAAAAATAAAACAACCAAGCCTCAGTGTGAGACCTGTGGGTGGTGAGATCTTTCTATTCTTATCCTTTCTTTCTTATACATTTCCTTAAGTGATACTTTTGTGCTTTCATATTGCTATAGATAACAACAACCGAAGTGGGTTTGGCTCACCTGTTTTCCTGTGCAACTAAATTGTTCTACAATGAACCCTGCAAGTGTATATTTACAAACACTGCTCATTCAGTGTCCTTTCCCTCCATTCTGCCTCACGGGATCTATTAACAAGAGCCTGGGTTACTCTTGCCTTCTAGGGTGGATTGTAACACTTAGAGCTCCGCACTCTCTAGTTAGATGGTAGGATGTAGACAAGAGAAAAATGAAGGCTAAGTTTTGTAGTTCTGCTTCTTGGCCAAAGGTACCTCACTGCAGTTGATAAAACTCCATGGCTAAACTATCTATCGAGCAAGCTCTCTGCAACACGAGATCACAGCACCCTTAGGAGCTATTGGCTTGCAGGGATTTTACATACACATAACATGAAAGCTCAGATTGGAGCAAGACCCGGAATTTCACCTGGAACAAAGAATTATAGAATGATCTGGGGTGGAAGGGACCTTAAATATTATCTCATTCCAACCTGTGCAATGGGTGGGGACACCTTCCACTAGACCAGGTTTTTCTAAGACCCATCCAGCCTGGCCTTGAACACTTCCAGGGGTGACGCAGCCACAGCTTCTCTGGGCAGCCTGGGCCAGTGCCTCACCATCCTCACAGTAAGGAATTTCTTTCTAATATCTAATCTAAACATCTCCTCCTTCAGTTTGAAGCCATTCCCCCTTGGCCTATCACTACAAGCCCTTGTAAGAAGTCTTTCTCCAGCTCTCCTTTAGGTACTGGAAGGCTGCTACATGGGGGTTTATCCAGTGTAAGGTGCTGTTGATGGAGGATCTGCCAAAACTGAGCTGCACTGCTATCACCTTAGCGTGTGTTCTCCCCCTTCTTCCTACGAAAAGACCAAAAAAAACACCCACAAACTTTTCTTTCCCTTGCAACTGATGCAAAAGATGTTAGAATAAACATATGCAGGAATTATTCACACACACTGTGGAATTCTTTGATCAGAAAAAGCTTCTGACAGCAGCACCAGACCTAAGCTGTGGCAATTTCAGAACAACATTACCTCACTCCCATGAGAACACACAAAGTTCTGATTCCTCCAAGGCTTCATTACAGCCTAGCACTCATCAGCACTTTTACACACTAACCCAAATGACCTTGCTGGCAGGAGGGAGTTGCCAGTGTGCGGTGCCACTGGAGCTGTGCTTCTACCCAGAGAAGGGTGACACCACTGTCACCCTGGCCAGGTTCTGGCCTACTCTGCACGGACAAGTGTTGACTCCAGCAAGGCTTTTGACATCACATCGTTATAGACACATTCACCACTGCGTAGAAATACACAGTGAGGGAGTAAAGAAGACAGACTCTTCTCAGAGGTGACAGGACAAGAGGCAACAGGTACAAATTTTGAAATACAGGGAATTCAATTCAGAAGTAAGAAGAAACTTTTCTACCATGAGTGCTCAAACATTGGCACAGGTTGCCAAGAAAGGCTGGCATCACCATCTTGGGAGATACTCAAAGCTCAGTGGGACAAGGTCCTGAGCAGGGGTTGGACTCAATGATCTCCAGATGTTCTTGCCAACCTCCACAACCCCGTGGTTCCGTGAGCAGGACCTTCCCATCCCTTGGGCACAGAACAGTTTGCTCCCGAAGCGTGTCTGGCTGCTACAGCAGATGTTCCACAATCAACATCAGGTCATTCCCACAGCCTCTTCCCTTTGTGATACCTCGTGTGGAATTTAGTTACTGACAACGCCTGCTCCCTAAGGAAAGCACACATAGGGGAGGAAGACTGTACATCATCTTTAACGAGAACCACTGACACAATTAGACCACAATGTTGAGACTTCATGCTGCCTTCTTCCTTTGAGGCTGGAGGAAAGTTAGGGGTGGCCACAAGTATATTCTGCAACCCAGGAGACACCTCAGGGGGCCTTTCTCTGAAATGCATGTGGAGTGGCCATACTGACCTCTGCAGAGGGTCAATGGATATGTGCCAACTTCACCAATCTCTTTGCAGAGCATCAGTAAGAACCAATATTTTTGAGCCAGACCTAGCTAGGAGAAATGTTTTATGATATTCTATGGCAAATCAAAACCAAAGCAGGAAGCTTATGTTGCAAAGTATTGTTTTGAATATCATGTTTCTACCCCTCACTTGTTCTTCACATAAAGAAAGACTGAAGACTGAAAAACTGTGGGTTTATAGTTTGTTTTTGTTGAAGAAGCTGAGAAATATCACAGTTCCTGCTTTTTGCTATTCCTGCCAGACCCATTGGAGAGGGTCCACTGGCTTTTTCAGTGAAACAGTATTAGGTCTGGCACTTTAATTCAAGGATGTGTCAAAATGAACACAAAAATACCTTTTAAACATAAGCTGCATGTTACACGTTAGAGTTAAATGAATAAAAATTACAAAAAATGCATCACAGCAAAAGCCTTTATACAATCCACGAACCCAGGCAGCATTTAGGACCCCACATCATCTGAACATCATCAGTTCTCTAGTTTCTAGTGGTAGTAGGGATGACATGCAATTTCCTAATGAAAGGACAAGCGCTAACTTTCCTAAAAAAGCAAAACACTAACAGAGATCTCATGTTTGGGGCACTTTGTTTTGTGTTCTATAACCAGCATTTTCCATACCTCTCCTAATCCTCCTGTATCTTCTATAATAGGAACAGGATTTCTGAGGTGGTGGCTGGAAGAGTGAGTAAAGCCCCACTATTTGCTTCAGGACTGTGTAGCAAAGTTACTGATGAAGTCTGAATTCTCATTTTGGCTCTGCCAGCCCCTAGACCTCTGCTCAATGCACAGTCTGAACTAGAGAGGTCTTCAACAAATCAAACCGTTACTGTGACCTGATCCAGCAGCCCTAAGCCCTGGCCATCCACCACTTCTGTTCAAGACCCAGCCAGAAGAAACCAGGACAGCTTGGGAGGGAGAGCAGAGCAGGAGGTCACACATGCACACTACTCACCCAGCTATAATTGCATGGCTTATCATTTCTCAACTGAATGATCCCATTTTCTCACTCTGCCTTTAAAAAAACTGCCTATTTAGCCTGTACAACCGTGATTAACTACCCATGGTAGAGCTGGTAGCATTTTTACAGGCAAGTAAGGAGCAGTAGTACAAACTGCCCTACACTACCATGAATCAAGCTTAGTACAACACCAATTGCCTCCCCACCTGTGCTGAGGGGGCCCTTTTCATCACTTAGGCTAGACTAACAGGCAAGCCACGCAGAACACATCCAATCTGCCCCACAGTCAAGTCACAACCTTGGGAAAAACAATGGGATACATTTTTGTCCATCCCAAAACTGCACAAAGGAGGTATCCAGGACCAGGAAAGGACAGAAGGGGAAATCAGGAGTGCGTTTTGCAATCACAGCAATCTGACTCTAGTTCCACTGACTCATATTTGTATAACCAAACCCCACAGCAAACTGCAGCAAACAAAAGCTTTTCCCTCCCAGCAGTGGTCACAGCTGAAACATCGCATATTTCCACTGCCATCCTGCCTAGCATTGCTTAGGGTTCAAATCCAGGGGTCCCAGCATGTGTACAGTGTCTGGCATCCAGCTGGGCTCTGGTCATGGCCATCAGCCACACATCCAGCACCTGGATACTCCAGATCATTTGAAATGGAACTGGGCACCAATTGAGTTCAGACAACTGACTCATATCTTCAAATATTAAATATTTATTCATGAGTCAAATCCTACTTCCCTCATCTTTGGAGGGAAAGAGAGGTGAGCATGACCTGTCCTTTAACATGAGATACATTTGTCTTTTCAAGTATGAATGACTTCCTGATGCAAATGGTTCAGGTCATCCCAGATAAATATCCTAGTCAAATCCCAGCTTAGCTGATTTCTAATGAATGAAGCTACAGAGTAACCAGTGCATCCCAATGACCTTGAAAGGGAAGACAGAAATAGCCAGGCTCTGGAAATCAATTCACAAGACTCATAAAATGAGAAATTATTACAAAATCTCAAATACTATCCAAAAATTATTCCCCTTGCTCCCGAAATTCCTTCTAGGTTTCCAGCCACAGACAAGAATCTTTATTCTTCAACATTTTTAGCTCACATTTCTCTCTCAGAGCACTGCACATCGGCCTGACACGTGCTCCTTCCAGCCTCGCATTCCTAGATGCATTCCCCACACTGGCTGCAAATAGCTCCAGCTCTCTCAAGTTTCACGAATCTTCCTTTCCCATCCACTGCCATGGGCACTGCCCCTTTTGCTACCTCAGGCTGGTATTAGATGCACACAACATTAAATGACATTAGTATTATGCTGGACCCTTGGGTTGCTTCTGCTTCAGTCACTCTGCCCTCTTCCCCTGCCCCTTCTCCAAAGACACACCAGCACCAGCCAAATATTACCTCTGTCACTGCAGTGCAGGGCTGGGGACAGAGCCCAGCCTGTGCAGCTGCCTCCCCACCTCCTCAGCAACAGAAAGGCACTGGGCAGAGCAGAAAAAAGCTGATACGTGTGTTGGGTCAGTACAAGCACAGGAATGACAAGAACAGGTCAAGGGAAGCCCAGTAAGGATGCTGGAGGAGAGGATCCAATATCCTGGGGAGAAGGGTATTTTGTAGCCTTCGTAGGAAGCAAAATCTGAAGGACAAGTACTAGTCCCACAGCCAGACTGTACTGACCTCACCCTCTTCCCCTCCACTTCTCAACTTCCCCAAAAACTATAATTATTTATGAGTATTGTTGATGTTTGAGAGTGTTATTTCTGGTATCCATGTTGTTGCAGATCTATATGACATTCATCATTGTGCCCCAGGTCTCCAACATCAGTGTGGCCTGAAGGCCCTTCTTCCTTCAGAATTCACTAAATTGTGCCGCTTAAGTCTCTGAAGTAATTTTGTATTCCACCTCTATATCATATAGACAGGGGATTCAGAAACAGCCACAGTGATTTTTAGGTTATAATCACACCTTTCTTCTCTAATTCCTCCTTCTCTTTCAACTACCTCTTCTGAAACCCTTTCAAAATGGTGCTGAGGTAATCTCTCTCCCCTCTCTTTCTCCCCAAACAACTCCAAGCCTAAAATACTTCTGTCTCTGACACTCTCCCTTCAGTTTATTATTTATCTTTATCATGCAGGCTCTTTTATCCCACCACAGTTCCCAAGGCGTTAGGAACATGAAGGAAATATTCCCAAGGAGTGTAAGGATCAAAAGTGTGATGTCAGACCAGATATTCCTAAACAATCCCACAGTTACATAAACAGAAGGCAGCACTCAACAAATGAGTAGTGAGAAATAAAAAGAGTATAGAGAAGTAATTATGATAAAAACATGCGAGTTTGCTCAGGAATAGTGAAATACCAGGAATTTTTCATTTTATGTTTGAAAACCTGCTTTGGCCTCTTTTTACCAACATAGTGGTTTCTCCTCAAGCAAATATTCCTGGGAAGGGGCAAAAAAGACACACAACACTTGCAAGATATCATTGCACAAACCCAGGAGATTCCTCACTGAAGAACCATATAAAAGAAAACTGTCATGGAGCCAAAATATTCTCTTGTGGCAGCCAAGCTTCTTGCAACTTCCCAAATAAGGCCATGACTTTAAAGAGTATGTCTTTTCAAAGCCTCATTGATTTTCATTGCCTCGTGAAGAAGCACATTGTTTATGTGTCTGGGTGTGTTGATATTCAAACAGGATGAGACGGGCACAGCTCGCTTGTTTCAAAGCATGGTTTCCAGAAAGAATGAACCAAATCATCACAGGAAGCTTCTAGAGGCTGACAGCACTGCTTTGGCCACTGTTTGGGAGTGATTCCTGGTGCAAACTGAAACCAGAAGGTGTGAAGATGCTAGCAGGAACAGCCAGCATTTCCTAGTACTCTGGGGATAGACCTTAAGTGAATTTTGAAGCACAATATTATATTCCACCTCGCTTTCCAAAGTTCAGAGGCTTTTGCATCAAAGTTAAGGTTCATGTTAAAGTTCACGACATGTTTTGGAGAATTTCTCCATTCTTCAAATACCAGTTTACTCCTATTCAGAGAAATAAATAAATAAATAAATAAACTCAAGCTATGGAATTAGATAATCTTTGTTGTATCTAGTTCATATTTACCATCCATTCCTCTCTTCAAGCCTCTCCAGTATTTTCAACTTGGGAAATTGTTGAAAATGATCAGGTCCTTCAGTTCAAGTTTTACACTTGAATCACAGCACTGTTTTGCACAATTCTGTGAAAACAGAGTCCATCCTAACAAAAGACCCTACACAAAGACTTGCAGGCCTCAGCCACTCCAGCTATCCCATCTTCACAATTATGGTGTGTCCATTCCCTTCATAATCATACAGCAAAAAATATGCTCACAGAACTTCAAGGCCTTCAACAGGAAAAGAAGAAAAGCAGTCAGAAAGTGGGTCAGTAGAGCTTGTGTATACTGAGGGCTCGAGCTAGTCGGGTGATTCTGTTCAGAAGCCACACGCTGTGTAGTACTACTGAGGCACAAAGGAGACAAAAAGCCAGAGGAGAAGAGTACAAGCCAAAGCCAAGCAATATGTCACAGTTGTACCTAAACACCAAGAAAATCAAACTTGGTGGTATGTGACTTTAAGCAACTCCAGCTAAGCTAATTTCTTCTGTCCATGTGCTGCGTAACCCAACAAAGTGTGGGTGGAAGCAGGGTGTCTCTTGCACAAAGGGTTGATCTGAGGTGAGTTCCCACCCTCTCCACCTTGATCACACATTCACACTCCTGTGGAGCACCATGCAGCCACAAATCAGGTGAAAAGGTGACTAAGCCAAAAGAAAACTGATGAATTTCTTTTGCCTGGATTAACAAATTAACAAAACATCCCACAACAAAATGTTCATGAACTGCCACAAGAGGAGAACAGCAGGAAGGTCCTTTTAGAGCCAAGGGGGAATAAACACACAATTACACCAGTTTAGGCATAGCTAATAAACTGTCCTGTAAGGTTTATCTACATGAGAAAACTCTAGAAAGGTAATCTGAATTAACATTTCTGTAATTAATCAAACCATATTAGATCCCTGCAGATATACTCATTATTAATTAAATCAACCCTATTTCATATTTAGTATCATTTACTTTGATGTGAATTAAGCTTAATCAAATTAAGGTCACTTGAATGCTGAATCAGATAATATATACAATGGTTTAATTTAGTTTACTTAATTTACTTTACATTCACTTTTTTGGTGATTTGGATTAGTTCTCCTTCAAATCCTTGTTCAGACAGCTTTAGAATAGAGAGACAGCAAAAACCTGAGGGGATGCTAGAAAAATTCCCCTCCAAATCAAGAGTTTTGAGCTGTCAATGAATTCACCCCCCAGGAAAGGGGTACCCGAAGCTGTGTATCCCACTGAGGACACACTGGCAGGGCTGCTGCATGCTCACTCTCCATGAAGGCTCTCCCTTGTCTCTGTCTTCACTAAAGTTCCTCTGGTGCCCAGAGGCTGGAGAGAAAATCTGACCCTGCAAGTCTTCACTTCATCCTCCTGCACTGCAATAGCTGAACAGATGTTGATGGGCCATGAGAAATGCATGTCCTGAAGGAAAACGAGACAATCCTCAAGGAAGCTGAAGCATTTGATGTGGTTATTTTTTAAATAGCAGGTCACGAAAATATTTGACATGTTTTGTACTGTTGGGAAAACACAGCAGTTATCAAAGTTCTTGTTTGTAGTAAAATAACAAAAAATCATAAAAGCTTGCTTCTTTAGGCAGACATGTTAAATTGAGTTGCCATGTTTATTCACAGTTTTAAGGTCTTCTCATTTTGCTCAACCTGCTCCAACACTTAAAAAGTCACCACTGAGTCTTCTAGCAAGTTCCCTTCATATTCCTCTTACGTGACTATGCTTTTTACCATTAAAGAGATTTTTCTGTACACACAGATGTGTAGACAAATGCACTCTGTCGTATTTAGGGCACTAGTCATCCAATATTTTCTGTGATGCAGGTACCATCTGTGAAACTGAACTGCACTTCAGGCCTATCATACTGAGACGGGTGCTGGGGAATCAGAGATGGAAACTGATATTAGATTATAATCCCACTGCATTCAAATAGAAGACAAGGGCTCTAACAAGGTCAGGCTTAACCTTTAATACCCAGGCATACCTTTAAATGTTTTTTCAGGGAACCCTTAGCTGTGTTGTTTGTTTTGCAGTGTCCACTCAGGATTATCATCTTTTAAGGGTCACAAAAGGTGTCCAAACCTCTGAAGCAAAAGGGTGATGAAGAGACCCTGATAGCAACAACAGACGACAGTTGGCATCAGGGTGCAACTAAGGTTGCAGTGACAGACTTTGACCAAAGTGACAAAGAGATCAGAGACTGGAGACCATAGAAAGCATTCCTAGGTGAGGAAAAAGGACTATTGTTTTAGCAATTTAGCATGGAAATCCTTAGCAAACCACCAGGCTAATCAGACCATGCAGTGATCTAAATGCAAGCTCCTGCAAGGATGAAATCAGCACTGCGAGGAGGGTCAGGAGCATCATTTCCACTTGGGCTGCCCTGCTGCCTTGTAGGGCATCACAGCCTTCTCTGCCACTCCCACTGGTGTGGTGCTGACAGGCACTTACACAGCTCCTTTGGGAACTGATTCAGGAGACTGAGCCAGCTGGAAACTGGGAGAACTGACTAAACCAGACCTGCACCAGTACTCAGGACAGCGGTAACAGCTAAATGCACACGTGAGGCATTCACCCCACACACTTCTGAACTCACTTCATAGCTAGAGAAATGTCCTTGTGTGCATTTATTGCTCTTACAAACTTGTTTCCACGTTCCCTAGCTTGCTGGCTCAGTGTCCCCTCTGCTATTTCTGTAACACTCTCATATTTAATACCATGAAATTTTAAAATAGTATGCTGGCTCAGGTTTTTTGAGCTCCTGCAAAGGGTTGCAGTCATGCAGTTCCAGCACTATTTTTGTTTAGCAAGCCAGGACAGAAGAGACAAGCAGACCCTTGCAGCTCATGCTCGGGTCACATCTTGAGGAATATAAAATGAGGAGGCATTCCCTGGGGTCAATACAACAAGCCCTGGGGGACCCCCCAGTAAGACACACACACTCCTCAGCTACACTGAGCACTCTGACCATCTTTCTGTTCCCTTATTTCCATTTTTGCTTGTGAACCCTGAAAGGAAAGGACCCACCTCACTCGCCTTGCTAGGATGGCTCTGGCAGCCCCAGCCCTCCACACTGTTTCCCAGCAAACCTGCTCCTTGTACGACCTGCCTGCCTCCTCCGCTCCCCCAAGGGCGGGGGTTGTTTTTGACTTACTGACAGGTCGTCAGGTAATAATTGTTCATTGAGGGTGGGGGGCATATTTTAAACAAGATGCTTATGTTCCTACTTGTGTATGTTAAAGGTGAGGACTTCCATGCAGAGGACAGGAATAAGGTAACTTTTGTCTCCCTTCCTAAAAGCTACAAATTTCCCCTGCGGAGTTCTGCCCGCAAATGAAGAAGAGAGCCTTCACTGCTCCATCAGACCCCAACCCCTTCAATACTTGCACGTATAATTAAATTTACGGTCAGTGGTTTTATCACAATGGCCATTAGGTTCACAAACATCAAGGATGCTGTTCCCAGTAATAAGGTCAAGAATGTGTACAAGTCTTTTCAAGATTAGGGCCTTAATGCCGTCGCATCAGCCAGCTTTCTCCCTGCCTCCAGCATTAGATGTGGGCAGCTGAAACCCCCGAGGATGGAGGCTGATGGCTCCAGGCTGACTTGCAGGTACAGGCAAGTGTCTCTGGACTGCTCCCAGGTGTGTGATGAACCTGGGCATCACCCCTCACCACGGCGGCCTTGGAGGCAGCTGTGTGTGATTCCATATGCTGTGAACTAAGGTTTGACAGTTCAGTGCCAATTAAAACAAATAAACACAAAGCCAAGAGGCGGCAGGTCAGGCTCTGGGAGGATCCATCACAATGCTGGGCTACCAGTGGAATCTGAGCTGGTGTTGTGAGTTATGGATCACTCTGGTAGTAGCTGACACAGCAGCACCTCTAATGGACAACACTGCACATGCCAAAGTGTGATGAAGAGATGTAACTCTTTGTTCCACCTACTCACAGATGGTTCTTACTACCAGACAAGCAAAACAACAAACAGAGACAGATAAAGGACATTTTATTAAGCAGACAGGTAAAATGAACATATAAGTCCATGTTTTCTCTCTTCCACTTACTGAATAATCAAAGAAATTAAATGCCTGAGAAGCCTGCTTTATTTGGATGATTCAACCCTTACTTCTCAGCATAACAGCTGTGGGATCAAAAACTGACTTACATTCACCTAGGTGATGTATTTAGTTAATTAAAAGAAAGATTAGCATGTAAATGTGTTGCAGCACTCAACACTAATTCATGACGAAGTCATAATATTAAAGTTACCTCATTCTGTCAAAATATACTTGTCCAGTATTTCTCTCATTTTAAATTACAAATCCTTTTCAAGAAGAAATTCACAGATTATCTCAAATCCCACTACTGTTTGGCAGGTGGGAACTAGAGTGACAGACAAAACAGAACCATGTAATAAAATGATGATTTTAGTATCAAAAGTATTTTAAGTGGATAATAAGAACAGTAAGGAGCTAACGGGAATAGGTGCACACACACAAACTGCATGAAATATGTGCATATGGGGATGATTTTAAACTGCCTTGTTTCTGATTTTTAAAATTTTGGTAGGCATTTTTTGATCTCTCTTTTGATGTCCTCTGGACCATGAACCATGAACTGAGCAGTGCTAGTGTGTTCAGTACTGAAGACATATTCCTACTCATCCAGCACACATGTAACAGACATTTCCAATTACAGCTTTTACATTTGAATTTACGTATTTAAGCTATCCTTTCACCATGAGCATTCAGCAGCCTTGGGTGTGTTCAGCCATTCCTGTTGCATGCAAACACACACCCTCAGAACATCACTGCAGCCAAGCTCCTGAACCGTGTACAACTGTGGAAAGAAAAGCATTCAGCATGCAATTAAAGGGATTATGGTGGCTACAGCCCTGCTTCTTGTTAATGCCATTTCACTGTATTTTCTAGATCTCCTCCTTACTGAGGGAGTGGCTTAGTGACGAGGGATAAAGGAAGGAAGCAACACACATGCTGACTAAGAAGCAGCGAATGATGGGAGCAGGAAAAGAAGAAAGGGGAGGAAGGAATGAATGGATGGCAATACACAATGAACTTTGCTGTAATGCCTAGCACTTACTATAAATATGGCTGTCATCCTCAGAAATGCTTTTTGAACAGGAGACTCCAATCTAGCAAAGCAAGGACTTCAACAGTACCAAACTTAAGCCTTAAATCCTGTGCTAGACTGAGACCCAGCTACTTAATCATCTTAATTCCCTCTCAGGTAGGAATTGTCATCCTCCAGCAAATAAAGCAATGATGCCAAAAATGTTAAGATATTTAGCAGCTGCAGACCAACCGAGGAAGCACAGCAAGCCTGCACCATGGAGCTCACCCCAACAACAAGGGCCTGACCAGCCTTGCTGCAGAAACATAAAGTGCTGGAGCATCTCCCTGTGCCTGCAGCCGTGGCTCACTACGAGTCACAGTACTACACGGCTTGCCTTTTTTTTTTTTCTTTTCTACTCTCTTCTCACAGAAAAAGATGCCTATCCATCCCGACACCTATGTGAAGCTGAAGAAAGACAGAAATACAACTGTGAGCTCTCAAGCTGCAGGAATGACACCTACTGCCTGGGAAATGAACTGCTCACCTAAACGAGATCGAACTGAATGGTGAGGAGCTTCCACAGAACAAACCAGCACATGGACGTGAGCCAGCAATGTGTGCTCACAGCCCAGAAAGCCAGTTGAATCCTGGGCTGCATCAAGAAAGGGTTGGCCAGCAGGTAGAGGAAGGTGACTCTGTCTCTCTACTTCCTTCTGGTGAGATCCCCCTCCGCAGTGCTGCATCCAGCTCTGCGGTCCCCAGCACAGGAAAGACAGAGACCTATTGGAGTGTGTCCAGAGAAGGCCAAAGATGATCAGCGGGCTGGAGCACCTCTCCTGTGCAGAAAGGCTGAGGGAGCTGCCTGGAGATTAAAAGGCTCCAGGGAGACCTTAATGCACCTTTCAGTACTCAAAGGGGGCTTATAACACATAAGATGGAGACATTTTTACCAGGACCTGTGGTGACAAGGGGCAAAGGTCTAAAACTGGAAGAATGCCCTGGATGAGGCTTTGAGAAACCTGGTCTAGTGGAAGGTTCCCTGTCCATGGTAGGGGGTCAGACCACGTGATTTTTAAAGTCCCTTCCAACCCAAACCGTTCTGTGATTCTACAAAACAGGTCCAGCCCCAATGCTGACTGTGAGGGTGATCACATGAAAGCCCACAGGAAATCCAGTCAGGGAGGGAGGTTCAGTGATTTAAGAAAGGTGTTTAATTCCTGGTAAACAGTATCTATAACTCAGGGCAGGTAAAAACACCTCCATCATGAACTCAGGTGAAAAATACCTTTTTTGGACAGGGAACATGGTTAGTAGTCAGAAAATGCTCATCCATACCAACAGCTAGGCTACACAGTTTGTACCTCAAAGCACGAGGGAGCCTGCAGTGGGAGGGTCTGCAGAGCATAAGAGGAAGAGCAGGAGCGGCATCTCAGTAAAAGAAATATTTTAATTTGTAGTAGTAGCATTTCCTGAAGAAATGGTTTCTTGAGCATTTCTGGTGTCAGGGAGCATTGCCACAACCTTTCAGCTTCCTGCTTGCTCCTACCTTATATATACACATTTTGCATATGGAAAGCGAATTTTTTTTCTTCTGTCTTTCTATGTAAAGACTTCATCACCCAGCTCACCCTACCAAACCACAAGTGGCTAAAGTGGCACAGCTGAGGGGAACAAGAATGGGAACTCAGAAGAATTATATAAACTAACACTGAACTTGAAACAAATGTAAAGCTTGAATGCCTGCATCAAGAAGGAAAGTCAAAATTTCTGGCAGCCACATGTCTCTGTGACTTTAGGACTGTGAAATATCCAGTGAAATGTAATGCTTCACTGGTTGTTGTGGTATTACAGAGTAGCACTTTGGATAGTCAGAAATGTGAAGGTTTCCAGGCTCAAATATTTGGTAAGGACTTGCCTACTCTGTCTCCTCTGATTAATAAAGATAGATATCCTTAAGGCTTCTACAGCTCTCAAATGATGCATACTTTTGGAAGGACTGTCAATAGTATTCCAAGCATTTGCTCAATGCAAAAATGTAAGGTCTCACAGGAAGAAGCATTCTGCAGTGCTAAATACACCAGAAATGGGCCGGGGGGGAAATTATTAAACTGTTTTCAGTTTCACAGGGTCACAGCCTGGACTGAAACACACTTTGAGTGTTACTGGGTGATGTGCATGCCCACCCAGGAACCCGGAGCTGTCACCGAGAGAACGTGCCAGATGAACCATGAGGTTCCTACAGCGCAGGGCAGAGATGTCTGCACCAGCCCAGTCACTGGGAAACAGCCTGCCCTTACACTGCAAAGCTTCCCGTGGGCTAATTAGCCAGGAACAAGGTAGATTAACCCAAGCAAGGTTGTGTGCGTCCATGACTTGCACCCTGGGGGCCTCCTGGCAGCCTGTCTGGAGGTCTGGTGTCTTCTCCCTGGGCGGCATCAGGGCTGCACTGTGACAGGGACAAGGGCTTTACTGGTGCACCCATCAAGTGTGCTGAGGTGGTTTTCGGTCGTTTCCCCTCATTACGGCACATTAGATCAAAAAGCAGATGAAATGGAAGTCTTGGGTAGGTGACTGCAGACGAAATCTGCCTGAGGGTGAACAACGGGCCGAGATGAAGAAACGGTGGCACAGTTACTCCACCTCTCCTCCCTGCTCCTGAGAAACTGAGCCCAGGCCACAAGGCTGAGAAAAAGAAAAAGGAAGGGAAGGCCTGTGGATCCCTTGAGTTCTGCAACGGCTAGGAAGAAAACAGAAAATATGTGGGGGCAATACCAGTGTACAGCTGGGGCAGCTTTTGCTGCTTACCTACTGCAGTGAAGGTCAATACCAAAACATGAGTGAGATTTTTTTAAATGTAAATAAAGAGTGGATGAGATGATACTATGGTTCTGATTCCACCAAGAACCCTGAAATATTTATAACAACCTTCTCAGATAAAGAACACCTGCAGCTCATTCAACTTATTTTTTCAAGTCTGTCATTATTAGGATTGAAAATCAGTTATAATTAATTTCATTTTGGCAACAGTTTCAGAAATATTTTCTAAAGAGGTTCCATACTGCTCCTTACACAGTGCTCAGAACTGAGCGAAATATGACATAGCAAGAAAAAGGAAAGAAATCACAAAACTGCTGACTTGCAAGATATGGGAAATTATTTGAAACAGAATTGTGTTTGCACGTTGGAAAGATTTTGATGATTTCTTACAAGAAATACAAATACATAAAGTAAAATACTTCAAAAGAGAGAAGTAGTGTACGGCACAAAGAAGTACCCAGCCAAGTGCAGACAGACTATATAGACACCTTTAATTGTGACACACGTCCAATGGAGCTGTTCTGCACTAGGGTGTCTCCTGTTTAACAAGAGTGACCCAGGTTCCTGAGTGACCCAGGAGCGGACAGAAAGGACACGCCACACAAACCCACAACATTGAGTTAAACAGACCTGTGCACACTTGAAAGATTACCTTAATGCTTGGTTATACCACTACAAAAATACAAGACAAAATACCCACCAAAATGAGGGAATGCACAAGAAGATGTCCAGAGTCTGTGCTTTATTTTAGAGAGGGGAAAACAAGTTACAAACATACAGAATAACAGTATGAAAGAGTCACAGCTGGCCTGCCTGTTCCACGGCCTGACAGTCAGGGTACGCTGATGGAAACCCAGCGTCGCCATCCCAGTGAGACACCACTGCTGCCTTTACGTGGCCACAGCCAGCGTGGTGCAACCTTCAGTGGAGGTCCAAAATCTGCTGACAATGAGTTTGTCTGGAGCTAGAGCTTACCTAGCCCTCTAAAGATCAAGGCTGAGCTAACAAAAGCAATTTTCTGTCAGCAGCATAGTACCCACACTTGGGATTTTGCTGACCAAACCACGACAGGCAAAGGGCTGAGTGTTTTCCTGTCAAGAGACACTGGCAGAACTGCACAGCACAGGTTCAGCTTCAAAGGCTGCAGACCTAAACATATCCAAAGGCAGGGCTGTGGAGCGTGGTCCGACAGCTCCCAGCTGACCCCAGGAACCCGCAACCACACACACCATGATGCCACAGCACATGGCAGGAGTCAGAACATGGCAGGACAGAGCCTTCAAATTAAACAAAAATTAGCTAAATTACAGGCATATTGGTCCAGCTCAGAAATCAATTACTAAGTGACAAGGTTAAATGATATTTTATGGACAACCTGATTTTATTATCCATCTCAGGGTGTGCTCCTGCTTTTCTACTGGAAACACAGAGCTACAAACAGTGAGGTTGGTAACCCCAATTTTGATGACATTATAAAAAACAGTCACATTCTCGCTAGTTTTTTACAGTTGCAAACAGAAAGAAATGGTAAATAGAGAAAAGCTAGAAAATGACACTGCATAGATACAACTCCAGTTACCCTCCACACAAACCGGAAGAATTGGCAAGACTCTTGAGTTATCTCATGAACTGCTTAATGAATAGAAAATGGGGAGGACACTGAAATGCTCAATACATTGTGTTTACTGGTATAAATGTAAAGACTTTGCTTGCTCATGTCTGAAAACAAAAGGGTTAAGAAGAATGATGTATATACCTTCCTGTTATTAAAACAGGTTTGTACTATGACTATTCAGTCCTTTTTCTTCTCAACATATTGCTCCATCCATTTAAATTAGAGCGAAATATGACAGCTTTTTTGGACTTCCTGTTGGTAGCTATACAAAAACATCAGAACAAAAAGCTTGACTTTAGCTAAACATTAAGGTGCTCAGTGACACTGTTTTCCCCCATAACTTCTGTGCTGAACTGATTACTTTGGCTTGGATTAAAGCATGTGTTACCACAAAAGAGTAAGGAGGTATAGTTTTAATCTGAATAATCCTGTTTAGAGGCTGGTTCCATCTCTGGATATTCACTGTATGTCCTGCTTAGAAAAAACCTAAGTGCTTAAAGTGGGAGGCTTCCCCCCATCACTGCCTCAGGACCACAGCACAGAGAGCACATGTACACTCACTACAGCCATGGCAAAGAGAGAGATGGATTTTTTCAGGGATACATCCAAAATGCTATATCTGGTTTTTATTTTTAAGAATAGGGACCCCTGAAACACAGATGCCTTATAAACTACACATATGACTAAGAAATGACAGGTTACACCTCTCTTGACAGAACATAAAAATTTTATTTTCATCTACAGCAATATTCATAGACATTTTCCCAAACATGAGCTAATTCTTTTACTTCCAAGAATAAATTAATATTTGCTGTCAAATAACCTCTACATTTGTTGTACTAAAGCAGTATTTTTATATACTAAGAAATAATAACACCTCTGCAGTTTAACATTTTCCACCCAGGGATCCTAATCCACTTTTGAGACAGAACATCTATTATAATCTGTTTTATTACTAAGGTGTGTGGTGCACCCACTATTCACAGACTTCATACCTTTGAAGTGAAGACATAAAGAATTATCAAAAAATGGAAACCATCACATAAATGCAATAGTGCAAAGAATAGCACTGTAATCTATTCACCACAAAAAGTGATATAAATAAAACACATATGGCTAAGCAAACGTTTCAAGGAGGTTTTTATTAACTGATTATATAGCCTGCCAGGGTATTTTGGAATTATACAGCCCATATTTATTAAACAAGAATTGTTATTGGAAAAGGGTTTAGGTGATTTACAGACACATATTTACTGACAAGTACAACCTATTCAGTAATGTCTGTGTATGCAAGGGAAAGGAATCAGTAATGGAAGCCTTTAAAATCAGGAATTCATTTAAAAAAACCCAACAAAATAATAATGTACATTAAGTATAGAAGTGGTATTTATAACAAAAGACTACCTGAAGTGTGATACACCTGCAGATGCCAAGTGTCACGTGGGGAATGCAGGAAAGGGCAGCTGCACGAGGACACGCCCAGCAGCACACACAGACCAGCTCTGGCCACCTCACCTAGAGCAGAGGCGGCCTGGGGGGTCCAACCTAGAGAAGCACCACCTCCATCATTGTCAAAAGTGAGAATATGGGGAAGTTCTGGAGCCTCTCCTGGAGTTAAGCTGCTTTTGCCTTCCAAAACACCCTGAAGCTGACCTCCTCTGAGAGTGCCCTAGCTCTCCTGGTGGGGATTACTTTGGGTACATTACGATACCCTAATTCACAGTCTGTCTTGGGGGGGGTCTCTCTCCCCTGTTTCCTCTTCCAACAAAAAGTGCAACCACCGACTGTGGAAGTTCATGTGGTGCAGAACATCTTCAATGGGAGAAAACCAAAATCATTGTAGCCTTCCAGTCTGCCCATGGTGCCTCCTGGGGTGAAAGATGTGCTTGTGAGTCGGCAAGTCAGCTTTCCTTCTTCCTGGGGAAAGCTCTAGCAACCCTCCTTCACAAGGCAAGAGTTCTCCCAACTGGGCTGCCAACTGAGCAGGAGGGAGCAAGGGAAAACTTCGCTACCATCTGTTGTGTTTGATGACTTATCCCCGGAGGTCTCAGTCTCACCTGCTCTGATCAGAATGCGAGTCAGATGCAGACACACCTTTTGTATGGAGACCAGAGACACAAGACCACCAGACAAGTGACACAGCAGGTTTGTGTGCTTTTGGCCCTCCCCAAGAATGCAATTTTAAGCAACTGAGGAAAATTAATGGTAATGTAAATGGCTAAAAAAGTCGATGCAGCTCCAAGTCTTCAACACACGATAGCACCAGGAGTAAATGTAACTGTAAATGCAGGCGAAGGCTTTTTTGGACTCCCACTGTACTTGCTAGGAGCAATGCCAACCTTGCAATTCAGGAATCAGGCACCACCGAAGGATATCTGGCTTCAAACTGTTATTTCCATTTTTAAGGTTTCCCAAAGCAGTTTTACTTCACTAAAGATAATAATAAAGTGGAAAAATTCACTAGTATTAAAGATGAATCAGGGGCTGGGTTGCTCCGAGATACTGACAGCTCAAGGGAACTCGAATAAATGAGGAAAGAGAGAGGTTTGGAGGAGCATAAACCAAACCAAATAACGTTTCCCCTCCATCCTTCCACCAGGAAATTGGGTTGGTGGGGCTTTTTTGCCCTTCCTGTTCACAACTGACAAATTGAGCTCGGGAAAACTACGAGTTGTAGCACCCGCTGCCTGAGGAGAGGGAGACTCCGGGAGATCCGGCACGGCCCGTGCTGGATGCTCTTGAGAAATATCCCGTCTCCGCTTCTCCGGTGAACTCCTCGTTCCCTCCCTCCCCCACCGCTCTCCCCGCCCGGGGGTCCTTCGCCCGAGGAAGGTCTCGCCGTGCCCCCGGGCTGCACGGCCAGGCATTACCGGGCGGATCCCGGCTGCGGGGCCCGGCATCACCGGGCAGATCCCGGCTGCACGGTCCGGCAGCACCGGGGAGATCCCGGCAGCAGGGCAGGGCAGCACAGGGCAGGATCCCTGGCTGAAGGACACGGCAGCACCGGGCAGATCCCGGCTGCACGGCCCGGCAGAACGGGTACATCCCGGCCGCAGGGCACCGCGGCACCGGGCACATCCCAGCATTAGGGCACGGCAGCACCGGGCAGATCCCGGCTGCACACCGCGGCACTGTTTCACAGCGCTTACAGCCTTTTGTAACCGCGAGATAATCTGTCAGATGGACTTAGGCACTGACAGTCAAACATGCCAAAAACGTCACCACCCACTCGTACTATCCATCCGGTGAAGGACTAGGAAGCGCCGCATTGCTTAACCTTTCCTCCGCCTTCCACTCGCACAGGAAATCCCCCCCCCCCACGGCGTGACACCGCCGCGGGGGACCCGAGGTCCCCTCACCCCTGCGGCGGGGGCTCCGCGGGCGCTGTGCCCGCGGCGCTCGGCGCATCCACGCCCGCCCGCACTCACCTCATCTTCCCGGCGGGGCGCGGCGGCGGCCGGGACCGGGACCGGGGCCGGGACC
>VZTD01000880.1:1866982-1957101 GCA_013397725.1 Rhagologus leucostigma | reverse complement strand
CGCGGAGCGGCCGCGCACCCTGCGCGGCACCGACCGCCGGCTCCGGGCTCCGCCGGGCTCCTCGGCCGGTGCCGGTGCGAGGTGCCGGGGATTTGGCCGTGCCGCGTCCCCGAGCCCTTCCCGACTGGAGCGGGGCAGTGCCGAGGTTGCAGACCTCTCCCCTGCACAGTGCTGTGGGGGTCCTGTACACCTGCGTTCAGAACCGGTGCTTTTGTGGATGGAAGCAGGAGCTGAAATGGCATTTCCAGCTGATACCGGAGGGCAGCTGTGGTTCCTCCTCCGTCACCTTTCCCACTTGTCTCAGCGAGTGTCCCTGCGAGCTCTCCTGCCCTGCTTTCAGCCTGGTCCTTTCTCCATACCCACCTTCCCACCACCCACCCTGGGAACCCTGAGCTGCCTCCCAGTCCTGTGTTTCTCCCATCCAAGTCTCCTCCCCACTCCACATCCCAGTCCGTCCCTAACCGTCTGCCCTTCTCTTCCAGTCACCTCCTGCCAACTCCCTTGTGCAACCCAAATCACAGAGTGATGATCCAGAGCCTGGAATTTCCCTTTCCCCTTTCCATGTCTCTTTACCTCTTCCCATGCACCACCCAGTAGAAAAAAGATTATGTTGAAATTGGTATCACTTGAGTATCCTCAAGGATCTGCCATGATACGGGACAAAATTATGCAGTTTCTCAGGTCTTCCATCCATAGGTCACCATGACTTGTTTGACATTTCTCAAGAGTAAAAGCTCTTCACACTGACTCTGTGGTTCATCTCCCGCTGATCTCTCCCAGTTCTGCATCACCCAGTTTAGACACAAAAGCCCCCAAACAACCATGCAAGCAACAGCAAGCAGTGGGTTTCCAGGCAGCTGGCATGTGTGTGCACATGGTGTCTGGAACAGTAAAGGCTTCTGGCCCTCTCCCTCTCTGTGTGTGTGTGTGTGTGCCCCAATTAACACTGCCCACATCACTCCCTGAGACCCGCCTCCATCATGTGCCAGGAAGGGCAACGGAGCTGTAGCCCTCGTGTCTGTGTGCAGGGGCAGTTTTGGGAAGGTGCAGGCGGTGTGGCTGGGAGGGTGGCCTCTGGGCAGTGTGGGTGGGGAAGGTGGGCTGTGGGCAGTGTGGGTGGAAGGGTGGGCTCTGGGCAGTGCCTACGGTGCAAGGTTGTGCGAGGGCCCCGGGGAATGTGCCCATGGTGCAGAGCATACTGCGAGACTGCACGGGAGGGGACCAGGTGTGGCACAGAATGTGCAGGAGATGCAGAGCAAAGCAGTGGGGGCCATTTTCAATATAAATACTTTCCATTTTTATTTCCATTTCTCTGAAAAGCTTATATACTCATGCCAATACAACACTTATTTTCACTGTAGTAGTAACCTATGTCACCAGAATAAATGTTGCAAAAATCAAGCCCATAGATTTGATGCCCTACAGAGCTATTTCACCACTGGCTTGTCAAGCTTTGCTGCTGTCCGCTGTGGCTCCATTCCAAATAAAATATACCACAATAACAACAACAATAATATGACAGCAACAAAACCCATGGCAGTAATAATGTATATGCTTTTTATTCAAGGCCATGCTTGTTTCTTGGTAGCTAATACATATCTGATAACTGCTGTTTTCAATGATCATTAATATGTTAAAAAAATAGAGACAGGTACTGAAGGGCCAGGGGGAGGGAACCCCCACCACTTCTGTCCCTCACAAGCACAAATCCCAGCTTGTGCTTTCCCTGTCCCATAGCAGGTCTGCTCCACCCTCTCCCCAGGTGACCCCACCAATGAATCTAAGCTCATTCAGACAGAGAGGGTCTCTGAAAGAAGCTGCTTCCCTTATATCGAAGGTGCCTCCTTGTTTGTTTGAACCCAAACCATACAGACCTTTCTTATAAGCAATTATCCTAAATCTCCTAGGAGGCACAATATATGTTGTTTGTATAAAGAAACAACTGTGTCAGGCTACAGATCTGATATGCAGTCTCCCCCAAGTGACAGCGGCTTGGAGAAACTCATCCACATAATTTGTGATGAGGTTGCTGAAGGTAGTAAGCATATGACGAAATAATGAGCAAAAATAAAACCTATTTTCTTATTACTATCATCTGACTAATCCTTTAGAGTGTGGGTCACTGACCAGCACACGGGACATATGGGAGACAGCATAAGGCAGGGAGGATGCTTATTATAAACTAGAGAGTTCCATGGTAATACTAGAATTTAAAACTTGATTAAAATAGAAAATCCATATGTGAGTTCACTGATAATCTGTTTCTTTAAAATATAATTTCCTTAAGATAGGTTTACACAGGAACAAATCAAACAGGCAAATACATTTATGTAAATCACACTATGGTTGAGATATAAAATGAGAATAAGCAAAAATGTCTTCTGCAAAGACTTTTATCTGTTCATGTCGGCTGCACAGAATAAAGGGGCACAAAGAGCTGAAACCACAGCCACCACATGCCCCAGTACTGACACATCCAGCCCTGGCTGCTGCCCACGAGGGACTGCAAACCACTGGGTAAGGACAGGGGTGGCTTCTGCCACTCACTGCTTTGTACCTGCACTGCCTCCTGAGCACAGGTACTCTCTGTCCCTGGGCAAGCTGCCACACCTCACTGGCTATAAACTTGTGCAATGTCTACCCTTGCAAAGGGTTGGAAGGTTTAATTGCCCATGAGGTGGTTGAGAAGTGATGCAGAAATGCAGTGAGGTTACTAGACAATTATATTTGCCATTTTATTTATTTTTACAGAAGGAAGCAAGAGAGAAAAGACAGATGCCAGTCTTGCTAGCCACTAAAGGCACAAAAATAGAACAGTGTTAAAAATCTTTCTTGTATCAGAATCCACAAGGTTTCCTTATCACCATTCATTGGTTGACCACCAGATCACTGCTGACAGAAAGACATGACTGGACCATGTAATAATTGTTTCGCTGGGACAAATCTGACATTATATCGCAATCAGAACTATATGTCTTCTAAGAGACTTAAAGCTGATAATTTGTATCAACAAATATATAATCTTTGACTGTAGTCTTGTCAGTGCACCTGCTCTTTGCCCAAGGGGAAATCCTGACCCACCAGTGTGGTCTCCATCCTGCTGGCCTCATTGGTCTTCCCGCTCCCCATTGCACCTCTCCCTAACTGCAAATTCCCCTGCATAGCCCAGCACAAGAGAACTGCTGTCCCTAGGGCTGCATCTTTCCCAGCTGAGACCTCCCACATGGCAAACCCTGATGGATCTGCTGCCTTGCCTCTGGGTCCTGTTGCAAAAACTGCCCTGGGGCCTGCTCTGTTTGTCGCTTCAGAGATTTCATGTTAAGAGGAGGAGGAGAAGGAGGAGGATGCCCTCTTTAATCAGTCACACAGCCTGGGGCAACATCCTCTGTAGACATCCTCCTATCAGGAGCTCAAGGTCATCCAGCTGTTTTTCTCAGAGAGTCCATGCCATGTCCAGGCTAGTGCAGCAAGAGTCTTGTGGTCATATTTTCTCCACTGAATTTGTCCAGTTCTGAGCCTTCTCTTGAAACTCTGGCGCTTTCCTGTGGACTTGTCCACAAAACTACCTCTTTTCAAGGACAACAAATGTCCACAACAGTTTGTTTTTCACACTTATTTTTGGAAGGCTTTTCCTAAGCATGGAGGATTTAGCCTTGTGAAAGTCACCCTTGAGAGGAATTCATTATATTACATTCAGTAATACATATATGCTTTTATTTCTAAAAAGAATTTTTCCTCAGACAGCAACATTACTCAGAACTTTTGCCAAAGATGAAGTTGTACAATTTCACAGAGACCTCACTGGGGCAGAAAGAAGACAATTACCAAATTCAGATGCAAAGTGAGATTTAAAGATTCCCAAAATTCAGAGAGGGCCAGTCCAGGATGTTTGGTTTTCACCCATCACCACCTCCCTGCGATCTTTGGCACCATNAGGATGTTTGGTTTTCACCCATCAAAGGGTGAAAAAACCACCCTTGGCAAAGGCTCCATCTCAGGCTTGTTGTAGCAGCCCAAAGGAGCTGTGGTGAGGCACTGGAGGTGAGGGACTGCACATTACCCACTGCCTGCACCTGGATTTCCTTAGCAACACTTCATCCAGTTCTCAGGTGAGGAGGAAAGGATGAGAAGAGAGTGGAACAAAGAATCAAGTAGCAGAAGCGTATGGCAGGAGCTAAAGGGGATAGGAAAATTGGGACTACAGAAAAATGAAGGAATTACATAAGTTTGGGGTTTTTATTTTAACAAGAAAAGGAGAGAAAAGGAAATTACATGAAAAGGAAAAAAATGAGGAAATCATGAAGAAGGGAAAGAAGTAATATGGGAAAGGGCAGAGAATAAGTAGGAAAAATACACTGCTGATATACCTTAATTCTATTTTATTACACTTCCTCCAGTGAAGATGGGAGTCCAACTTTGTTCTCAGGGAGATAGTCAGTGCCTCCTCTTGGAAAGGAAGGAGCTCACTGGCACTTTTATTTTTCCTGTTATGCCTTCTGAGAGCAGGGTTTACAATCACTAGGAAGGCTGCAGCAGGAAGCTGCAGACTTCCAGGCAGCAAGGAGGAGCTCTGCCTTGCAGGCAGAGCCTGGGGACCTGTTCAAGGCCAAAGGTGGTTTTCCCTCAGCCAAAACTAGTTGGAAGAATGTCGGCACAGAGGCAATGCTGTGCTCCCAAAGTCAGAGGCAGCCGGGGCTCTCCAGGCTGCTGCACCGCGTGTGGCCAGATTTTCTGCTGAGCAGGAGCTGTACATACGGGAAATGCCACAGGGCTTTTCACTTTGGCTGAGCCTCCTGTCAGCTCGTTCTCCAACTGTTCAAGCTGTAGACAGAGACTCTCAGACAGAGCTCAGCTTCTGCTCTTTTTAGGTGCTATAAAGGGGCCAAAACACTTGAACCTCTGGAGTAGTAACTTTCCCTGTGGTTATACACTGATGTCATAAATTTGATATTATAAGGTCAATGAAAGTTGATGAAAGGAGAAGTGGGGCAGGCAGGAAGGAACCCTAAAATGTTGACATTTATCTTAATGAGAAACTGAATCCAGAAAGAACAGCCAGGCAATTGATTTTGTAGAGAGTTCTCTTTAGGCTCATGCAGACTGTCCCCCTTCAGCACATCTCTGCAGTGCAAGGGCAAAGCAAGGCAACGCAAATTACAATAATCTAATGTGGCTACAGAACTCACCCAGGCTTTTAAATTTTTTCTTTCTAACCATAATGACTGAACAGCCTGAAGGAGATTTCTTTATCCTACAACCTGGAATTTGGAGCAACTGTAGCTCGTGTAGCACTGACAGAATCCACAGAGCAGATGAATTTGCTTCCCTCTGGCTACATGCTTATTCTAGGTAATTCCAAAGGGCAGATTTAAAAAATGTTCCTCTCTTAGAAGCTCATGCTAAAAACCCATTCAGTTGCATGGAGACCCAGAAAGCAGGCCACCATTCCCATGGTTCTGAGCTCAGCACCTCAGACTAGACCCAAAGAGGCAGCCTTTAAGGACAGTATGTCCACTACAAACAAATGGAAATGTCTAAATTCTTTTAGTGTAGTCTGTAGTCAGCCAAAAGATGGTAAAACCAAACCTGTGCTAAATTGGGACCGTGAAGCTGGTGGGGAGGAACCACTTGAGTCCAAGATATTGAGCTTTCCTAACAATGCAGACAAAATGTAAGGTCCAAAGAAGCGCCTACAGCGCCAGGTAACAGACAGGCTCTGTTGAAAGGAGGCCCCTTCTTATATTTCCACATTCGGCAAGAAATGGGAGGATCCACAGCACTGTGAACCATCCTGATTGGCAAATGTCTCCGAGGTGGCTTTTGAAGATTAGCTCATCGTTATCACTGCTGACTCCACTAAGGTCTGTCGGACTCAGAGCTAGATGGCAGCTTTGGCTGCACTGCCATTGATACCTCCATGCAAATTATCACTTAGTCTTCTGCAAGTATTTAATGAATTCAGGGGGCAAAGTAGTTCCATTAAGAAAAATGAAATTGCTGCAGAAGTTCATGACTAAGGAGAAACATAAATCTCTCCCAGCAAGTGCATGAACCGCTGATGTCCTCACTCATCCAGCAGCCAGCAGCCTCCATCCGGGATCAGACATCTGGGAGAGATTCTGTCCTTCCCCTCAGGAGCCGGCTCCTCATCTCCCATCTTCTGGATGAGGAGGTGCCCTGGCTTGGGGCATCTCTTCTGCAGGGCAGGCTGCTGCGGCTGGAGCTGCATGGCAGCGCTCAGACTGCCCCAGCACAGCTGTGAATCCCAGCCAGCAATGGGAGAAAAAGATTTCAGTTTAGGCTTTGCATAAGTCTGTTCTTTCCACTAGTAATTAAAGTGACATTTTTCCTGCCATCTGTAGGATTTTTTGAGGATGCAATTGAGCGATCTGTCAACAGCCCTATTTCCAGTAGAAAACAGAGCAAAAAGACTGCCTGCTTCCTTGAGCAGAACTAGAAGAAATTAAAAATGCCAACCCTTGCAAAAATGGGGCTGTTTGCCCTTGAAAGCTCTTGTCACATGAATACTTTTGAAAGAAAATAATATCCTCTAATATTAAATCTTTTGAAGAATAAAATTCATCCAAACATTTCACATAGGAAATATGACCTTGAATTAACTAACCCCATATTAATTACAATAGTAAAAATTCCATTTTAACAAGATTGATTAGCTCTACAAGGAATTTTTTTAAGTAATTTGAAATGGTAGGGTTTTTTAATTCACCAGCATTGCAAAAACTATTTTCTTTCACATTTATCTCCTTTCTTTGCCCTTTTTCTTTAAAAACTTTTTTTTAATATAGTGACTGGTTTTTGTAGAGCTCATCTGTTGGAAATTGTTAATACTTCTCAGGTTTCAACAACCTGTCAAAACTTGCACTATCAGAAATATTTATGTAATAATCATCTTTCAGGAAATAATTAAAATAGTACATATAGGATTAAGTTGAAAAAGGCTGTAGTTTTGATATCATATATACATCCTTTTGATATCAAATATACATCCTTTCTGAGTAAAATAAATATATGAAGACTGGCAGGAGAGGCAAACAAAATAACTAAAGTCTCTATTTGGAAATGGGCAATGATCCTAAAAACCAGATTGAGTCTATGTTTGTTTTATAAGTGTATAAAAGAGGGAGAAAGAAGTATTTTGAAAACATTTGTATTGTTTTCTGAATAATTTAAGACTTAAGAGAATAGATATTATCAACTTTAGTAGCTAATTACTTTGAATACCCTAACAGAAAAACATTACCTGAACACATGCTCATAATTTTGGACGAATATGACAGTCATACTGTTGGAGTGAGTATAGGATCCCAAAATCCCATCGACGAATGCCACAAAACAGAGAAAAAAAATCCCTTCCCTAAAAATATTTCAAAATCTAAGTACATGATACAAATTACAGGCTGTCCACAGACAAACAGACAATCGAGAAACAATGAGACAGTGCTGGTCCCCCAGTGTCCCCACACAAGGAGGTGGGAGGGCAGGGACAGAGGGCTAAAAGCAGATGCACTCACTGATATCCCTAAGTGCAAGTCACAAAAGAAGTGCAAACAGAGATACAACAAGAAACCAGGAACGCAGCCCCAAAACTAAAAGGGAGGTAGTCAGGGCCATTGGCTTTGTAAGTAGATAAGGGCAGCAACATGTGCCAGTAATGGATGCAGTCCTGGAAGCTGAAGAGTAATGCTAGAAATGATGGGAGGAAAAGCAAGAAATGGGAATTGAAACCAAAGGAAGTTGAAGGGGAATATCTGAATGCTTGGTAGACAACAGCAATACACAAAAGACATGAAGAGATGAGTCTCTTCTTCGAGCAACACTGCACCTGCTGCAGCCAGGATGAGAGGAGGGAAGAGATAGAAGCAGAAGCCCGGGTGTGTCTTCAGCCATGGACTTTAGACCAGCCTTATGCTCCTTGGTAGGGCAGGAAAAGAGAGCTGCTGCAGACAGAGTATCAGGTAAAGATTTCAGGTGTTTCTGAGAGAATAAAATACGCAAAGTTAGGGCATAACACTCTCTTTCTTTTATTTTATTTTGTTCTCTTTTTCTTTTAAAGTGAAAAAGTAGATACTCCTGAGAAAACAAATAAATGCAAGAACAGAAGAACAAGGATGGAAGAGAGGAGAGCTGAAGATTAACTATAACAATGGCAAAATTGTGTAGAGTTTCCTGGATAAAGAAAGGAGAATTACTTTAACAGTCATCAAACGGATGTTTGGCTTAAGACATTACCCACCATTTGCCAATTCAGCTAATACATTTATCAGGTTTTCATAGAGGAACAAAGACACATTTAACAGCAAAAGTTAGAAACAGAGGAGCAGCAGAGGCACAGATGGGATGGGATTGTTGAAAATCCCCTTTGATCAGTAACCCTAGGGATGAACTTGCAGTATTCCTCATCTATTTCTTCTAAAGGATAACAGTTTAAAATGAAGAAAGGGATCACAAATGCTTTGCTATATCGCAAGAGTAGCACCATGTGAGAAGGATGAAAAGGGAATTTGCAACTCCTGTTTTCTCTGCTGCAAGTAATGACAAATCACCTACAGTTCCAAAAGCAGAAAACCTGAAAGTACCCCATTTGCAAAAGCAAATTTAAAAAAAAAAAAATCAACAAACAGAAGGTATTGTGGATAATCAAGCACCCAGACACACTGAAAGCCTGTCACTCGTGTGTTATGGACTCTTATGACTGGATTAACCTTAGAAAGGGTAAGGGTATTATGCCTTAGCTTCACACACTTCAAGAAGAGGCAGATTAACATCAGTTTTCAAAGAAGGTGTTCCAGTGCTCCTCTGGCCATGTATTTTTCCACATTGCTCCTTTCTCTGTATAAACTCAGTACAAGCACTCATACAGCTGCACAGCTAAATCAGATGAGGAAACTGAGGAAACAGGGTTTTTGTCTGCAATGGTAGTTGTGTCCCAGCTGGGTTCTTCCTATGGCCACAGTAACTCTTGTGCTGCTGCATGGGATCAGAGTAACCAGCTGGGATCAAGACGTCTGCCTTCAGTGCCAGTGCCAGTGCCAGGTAACATCAGATTAAAGTGACCCTGAAACCATGGCCTTCAGAGGTCTTGCCTAAGGACAAGTTACTAACACAGAAATTGTCAAGAGCTCTTGCCATGAGCATAACTCTGAGCAGTGGAACAAGATTCCACCAGCTGAGTACCCAGAAACAGGAGATGTGTACTGGGAGGCAGGACCAGGGCAGTTTGTAGGTGAGAGCATGTGGTGTATGCTGTCCTGCTGCAAAGCTGGAGTTCCACTCTGTAGGAAGTGGAACTGTGCAGTGTCATTATGTCCCCAGGGTCATGGTCACACAGGAAATTATGTACCCCAAAATCTAGATTTTACTGCCAAATGTTTTCAAGTGCATCTCTAATCGAGAAATCACAAATGTGTGTTGTTAAGTAAAAGCCTGTCTCTTCTATAAGTATATCATGTTTAAATGAAGATACCTTACTAAACAGGAAGAATGCATTGAGAATTCACTTTAATACATGTTTATTGGTGTCCTGCACTTTCAGTGTAGGAGGTTGGAGATGTAATAAAAAAGTTTCAAAATTTATTGATTCAATTTCATTTAAATCACTCTAAACAACCAGTGCTTTAGAGTTCAGAGAATTAACATTTACTGTCTGTTACAAGCAAATTTTTAATATTACCGTTTTTGAGTCCACTTAGAACTCCTCTTTTAAAATTCTTCAGATACATTCCTCATAGTAAACAATACATTTCAATCTGTGTCACAATCAACATTGATAAGGCCTTCTTAACCATTTTATACCACCTCCACTGTTACTTCATTGCAAAACACAGTCTTATTTCATACTATAAATACCCATCCATGCACAAAACACAGGGGCCAGAAGTTACACATTAATATTTCATGTAGGCTTCCAAGTCTTCCTTTACCCTCTGCAGGTTTATGGTACACTTAAAAAGATATCTTTAGACTTGGTCTACTTGGTCTTAAAATACAAATATACAATATCCATAAGCATAAAAAAGTAAAGCTAGATGGCCTTACCATTTGTTATGAACTGCTAAAATCTTATACATGTACAATATAGCATCATGCTGATTAATATACATATTAGTTAAATATATGAACCAATAATGGGGATGCGGCCAAGCTTTATTGTTTTGTTTTCAAAAAGAAATTGTTCATATACAAGTAAAAAGATTTTTAATTTAAACTCATATGGACTACCTGAACCACACAGACATCTGTAAGCCCTGCTGAGAAATTCAGGTCAAACTGGGACAAAGCCTGCTGATTAATTGGAAAAGGAACACAACTCCTCGTGGGTGACACCCACGGCGTGCTGTTCCCAAGAGAATGCAAATTTACCAGCATTCACATTTTCACGTCTAGAACACTAATTTTTGCATCTTACATTGCAGTTTATACTTTTTGTATCTATTCACCAGCCTCCAGCAGAAACAGTTCAGTACCTTGACATTGTCATAGATTTTTCTAAATAAGTAGATATACAGTACAAAGTGTAGATAGTGAAACAAATAAGCACATATATACAGTCTTTGAAAGGCATTTTTGTGACCAGTTTAGCAGTGTTTATAGAAAACATTTAAGATAGTCACATTCTGCTGATACCACTGTATTGCAAACTGTCAAGCCACGTTTCTTATATTAAACTTGTACTGCATTGTATATTGTACAACAGAGAACAATCATTCTTAAGGTGTGACACAATGAAAAAAAAATACTAGACTGAGTAAGGTAACCAGCACAGGGCTTAATTTTCCTGAGGTTTGTAAGAATTTTTTAAACAAAAATCACAGTGACCAGGCTAAACTGCAAACATACTGTTAAGTTTTAAATATACAGTTTATACATAAGTTCTGTGCATGGTCGACTCAACTGTGTATGTTCATGCTGATGTTTCCTTTAAATGACTCGCCACTGCATAATACTTGTGTCCTTTCCTCCTGTGGAGATGAGATGGGTGTCTTCACAGAGAAAATCTACATTAGTTACATGACTACTATGTCCACCGTACACATGGCTTGGAGCCTAGAAAACACATATTAGTGAGAATAGCAGCTGTCATAAAAGCATCTCATTAGAACATTCATATGACAATGAAACCAAGGCATCACATCCTTCTCCTAAAGTATTTTAATATTAAATGAACTTTTAAATTTAATTGCTGTCTCAATCAACCTTAAATAAATGCCTTAGATGTATAAATATTCCTATTCTTCCTGTTTTGATGTGTTTGGGGGATTTTTCGTTCATAGGATAACAACATTTAATGCATTTGTGCAAACTACAAGAGTAAATTTTTGGGAAATACCTTACCCTAAACTGTGAGCATGGATATGAGAAGAGATGTACTTTGCCAAAGTCATCTCCTGTTGATAGCAGTTTTCTCCCATGTGATCGACAGACAGCGTTGATATCTGTACCATCTGAACCTTCAGGCCATACACCTGAAACACAGAGGGACTAATTAAAGGGTTTTATAACGGAAATAAAAGTGAGAGCCTAAGTTTCTGTTAAAATATTAATAAAGGATTACTTGTTTAAGGAAAATAAAAACAAAAAAAATAACTGCACCTGAGTCAGAATGTGTACTTCTGTACCAGCTAAAGCCCAGATCCTAATAGGTAATCAAGCACATAAAAAAATGCTTTATTCCCTCTAGTCAGCAAAGTGCTTTTTACTCTGAGAAAAAGCATTTGGCTGAATTACAGTCACGTGTCTGAGCCTGAAAGAATTTTCACATGGTTATGTGGAAAAGTAACAGTTACTGCTTTTATCTTCCCTTCTGCTTATGTATGAGTTAACACACTTTTTTCACATTACATGGATATGTTTTTTAGACTAGAGCATGATCCAAAAGTACTTTCTTCATATTACTAAAGTCTAAAACCCATGAAACAAGACATTATATAGTTCAAATTATTATTTATTAATTAAAAGATCCCTTGAAAAGAAACTGAAGAACATACTATAAAGTTTTTAAATGCTTTTATTCTACTGTAAGTACTTCTCTTCCTTCCCCAAATACTGTGTACTCTTTGCCATTCTTGCATGAAGTGGTGTTCTAAAACTAAACTGTAAGGTCAGCAGTGCAAAGACCAAATCTGTGCACCACATCTTTAAAGCCTCTGAATACTTGCCTGTAATACATTGCAATTTTACTAAAATCCACCCAGTTACTGAAATTTCAGAATTTTGTATGCAGTACTGTGGGCTTTTTTCTTTTTGTTACGATTTTCTAATTTAGATTTTATCTAATCCCTACTCAACATAAAGGGCACCAAGCTTTCAGAGACCACTGTCATCTTCAGTCATAATATGTGTTCCGCCACTATGACTTGGCAAACCCCCTGCCTTGTCTTGGTGCTGCGATTTTCAGTGCCTGTCCCTATGTCACCTGTCCTCTGCAGTGTGCCCCTGCAGCCCTGCCCACTCAAGTGCATGCTCCTCCTCTGGTGGTGCTGCAGGTCAGGGTGAGAGAGTTGCTACTCCTCTAAGAACTCCTGTGCCTGCAGGCGGGGAGGCACACTCAGTTCCTCCTTCTTCAGGATACTTTTAACACCACAGTGGGCATTTGCCATGCACCATGAGAACAGCTGTCCTTCAATCACTGTGATTCTTCCCAAATACAGCCTTCGTATCGTTGCACAGCAATTCACTATGAGCAGGTACGTGTCTTTTTAAGGAATTATAAATTGCTGTAAATAAAATACAAAGTCTGATTTGTAGACTGCTCTTAACTTTCCTGATGTGTGTGGAAACACCTCGTTGCTAGATCAGGGATAGTGAAAGAGGCCCAGAGAAATGGAACCTACAAAGAAACATCGTAATTGCTACTTGTGGAATTATGAATATGCAGAACAAAGAGACACAGAAAAGCTGTTTTAAATATCTGCTTTGACAAAAAGGACGTTGTATGAATATCAAATGCTAGCTGAAAAGAGGCAGGAGTCTTCCCAAGAGGTCACTATGACAAGCTGGAAATAACCCCTGAAGGAAGTGGTTAAAGGAACAAGACTGCCATTTTGAAATGGGGAAAGGATAATAGCAGGGTTTTTCTTTGAATCTTTCGGTTCTTTCAAAATTTATCCCAGTGCCCCACTATCAGTTTTTATGAATATGTAAACTGAATCCCCCTTGCTGAAAAAGTAGTCCTTATTTTTTCTCATCCTCTGCAGACATGTAAAAGAGACCATTTCCTTTCTCTCATTCGAAGACTGATGCCACGCTATTTTTCCTCCTCTTCTCTAAAATTCATTCATTACATCTCTTCTCCCAGAACAATATTTTGATGGATAATTAATTATTCTTGCTAGTCAGCACATTATCTGTTGGTCCAATGTGCAAAAACCAGAAGCGGCCATTCCAGCTGTGACTGAAGCAGATACTGATAAATGGATGATTGCTTCACATTTCGCATGGCATCCTTTTCATTATACATCCCACTAATGTATCTGCCTTTCCTACAACAGCATAATGCTGTTGACTCACGTTCAGTTTGTATGCAAGAGTAATCTGATGTTTCTGTGCAGATCTGCTCTCATCTGTTCTGCATTTGTACAACTGGGTTCTGCCATTGTAGTGTGGAGCCTCCTCTTTGGCTCTATTGAATTGCTTCCTTTTTTCATACCACTCCTCTCTTTCTCAAGACAACTTGCTAATCCTGCAGCTTTACACCTACAAACTTTACATGCTGATTTATCGCGTGTGCTATTAATAAATATATTCAAACAAACATAATATTCAATTTACAGTTTTCTAGTCGGTTTTGAACCCAACCAGTCTGAGCTTTGCTTTGCTTGCAGTGTTGTCAGGCTTTGTACAGTATTTTAGATTTCTTCTATTCCTGTCCTTCACCTCAAACACTATTTTTTTTCAAAACTGGGCATATGCTATGAACTGATACCTTGCTTGAGTATCCAGCAGCACATGGCTCTTGAAAGAGCCTATAGATCAGTAGGTGTTTTAAAGCCTTTGCTCCTTCACATTTAGGTGTTTGTATCTCTAAAATATCCTGTCTCAAGCTCACTTCTTTACATGCTATTGACTTTCAGCTGAATCATCTCTAAACACTTCCAGACTGACTAATCTGTTCCCATGCTCGAAGACAGGTGTTCTACGGACCAGTGTTCCTTTTTCCCTCTGCATTGGTTTATGCTGATCTGTGGCTGCTATGCATAGTTTGTGATTTTTATGTGGTTCTACCAGAGGCAGGAAATATCCCTAGTTTCAGTCAGCCAGTAGCTACTGAAAAATCAATATACTAGAAGCCTCACATCCTGGATGCTGTGATTGCTGCTTCTGTGTCCAGTGGGGCGATCCCAGCAAGCATGTGAAGACTGTTCTAACTGGCTGCTCTGAGGCCCCAAAGTACTGATTGATTCCAATAAAATGGACTGGTTTCCAACTCGTAATCTATATGCTTCTTCAATTTATTATTCTAGCCACTCACTTTGCATGTTAGCCTCTCCATATGGGCTCTGAAGGTAGATATATGATCCTGCAGATATTGCATTCATTCTCCAGTTTTTCAGTACTTTGCCTGTTCTCTGTGAGGTGCTGAAAATAAGTACTAATGGTCTCAAGTTGACATTAACCATTTTTTTTACAGATACAACAGAGTTCATCACAGTCAGATACTTTGAAAATATGACTTATTTCAACTTTCCAAACTATTCCTTCCCTACTGAGAGCAGTAGGCACTAACTGGGTTTGTAATCAAATTGTAGTAAGTCTTTTATTAAAGAAATATTTTAAAAAGTTGGATTTTGTAACACTTCAGCTTTAGCAGTGTCATCGCTCCTCCCTGCTCAGTAGATTATTTTGTCCCATGGTCTGGCTCCAAAAGCTGATCTGTTGTAAGGCATGGGGAAAATCCCTCTCAGGTGTGACATACCTCTCTCCTCTGACTTTCTACGCACCAAAAGCAGCCCCAGATTCTAATAGCACTGTATTTTGCATGAATCCAAATTAACAAGTAAGGACTACTCACATAAAGTATTTAGCATCTCCGAGTATCTGAACCTGTGATGCTAAATGCAAAGACATTGTATCTCTGTAACTATGTGTCAGGTGTACTCAAACCCCAGAAACGTTAATAGTTCCATAAGGGCCTCCATCCCTTAAATGAAACATTTATTGTGCCAACACGCAGCCAATCTTCCAGGATTTCCTGCTTTTACTAAACCTGCATGCTGTGATATCCAAGTGATATCCATGCACTGCTTGTCAGTTAAATGATAGAAAATTTGAATGTGTTTTCCCAGCATACTGCTACTGCCATAGCATCTTCAGGAACTGAAAACATGTCCTTTCTGGCTGCCTTCAAATACATCGCTGCATCTATTCTACTTGAAACACAGGTGCAAATCTCCCTTGTTTACCACTTATACTAAACCAGACACTTCTCTGAACTTCTACCATGGCTTCCTGTTTTCTCTTGAGGACTCAAGAATCTGAAGCTTCTTGTACTCAGTGTTTGTAACCATCTGTCTAGTTCTGCACACGTTGTAGAATGAGTACAAAGCTTCAGACTACACTGGGGAAAGTGGATCCTTCAAAGCTGGCAAAAGAGAAGTCCCATGGAAACAAACCATTTGATTTTGTTATGCTTTTCTTTTTTGATTCCTTCCACTCAATTTAATTGCTGCAGATTGTATCACAATACATGATAAGTTCTTAATGAGGGAGACTACCATCCATTTTATGTTTGCACAGTAACTGGAGCAAATGAAACCAGTTCTGGTAAGGGGATTCAACCCAGTAGCTGCCTAAATACACGACAATTTCACAGGACTGGTATTTTAAATTAAAAATTACGAGAAGCTCCTCTACTGTGACAGAAAGGGCAGTGTGTGATTTTTTCCTTATCTCCCACTTATGTTGTAATTTGATATTTGTACTTGAAGCTAGCAAGAATATTAAATTAGAGTCTTTCTGGATTGAAATAAGAAGACAGATTGTAATAAAAATGGCATAACAGAAGTTCTGTATTTTTCCCTGAATTATGAATAGTCATGTTTCATAAGTAAAAGTTGGCATTCCAAGTGTTTGTTAATAAGAAGAATGTTAAGAACTTGTAAGAGGAAATACACTTACCAAAAACATGGAATCCTAAAGTACAGGTGTAAGTGGCCCATTCTATATCTCTAGTTGTTTCAACACTCACAACTTGTTTACAAGCAGAGGGGATCCCTACAAAAGAAAGAAACCCCACATAACAACATTTTTCATTCTCAAATTGTATAGATTTCTGATTACACCAGATGAATTAAAACATATGGTTGATCTTGGCAGTTATATGGTCTCATTTAAATTTTAAATCTGTGTTAGACGGCCTGAACTTTGCACAAAAGGACTAAATATAATTCTTACTCACAGTATAAGATTTCATAGTCTCCTGAATTAGACACGAGATACTGTGAATTAAGAGACCAATCCAGATGAGTAATGAAGCTGGAATGACCCTACAAAGAGGAAAAATACTGTATTAACTGCACTAACAGTGTGTCTCAATGTGACAGTATTAATACAGTGCTACAAAATATACTTCGGGTGTTAATACTGAACCAGGAGAAAAAAGGTTACTTACTGAACATTTGCCAATTCTAGTGTATTTTCTTCCATTTTCACTTACACCATATATATAAATACAGTTGTCATGGGAACCTATTGCCAAGAAGTTTCCATCTATAAACACAAAAGTGAACTGCAATTATTCCTGTAAGAAAGAACTTAGGCTAATTTTTAAAAGTTTGTATGTCACAGACAAGAGGAACTGTTAAAATGAAAAAACTAAATTCTATTTTTAATTTTCCAGTTGCATATTGATGGATCTTTCAAGACTACAAAACAGCAATTTTATACAAACAAATATTACTGTTAAAAACACATAACATTTCTGGAAGCAGCTATAGTCCATTTAGGGCTAACCCGATTGCAACAACCTGCAGAGTTAAGTCTTTTTTTTTTTTCCCTTCTTGACAGTGGAACCATATTGAATGTGTTGGGGAGGGAGGGAAAAGAAAACCAGAGCTTTAGATACCACCCATAAAGTCCTGCCAATGTTTCATGGCACACTTATTTTCAACTTCGGTATGGCAAGCAGGGAATTATTTTAAAACAAACCAACCCTTAACTTAATTAAAAAATGCAACGCCTTTTTTTTCCCCAGTAAATAAATGCTCTCAAACCTGGTGAGTAACGCATTACAGACAGCTGTTCGTTTCCATCTGTGTGTACAGTGACCAAGTCTTTTGTTTCTGTGTCAAACACAAACCACCTGTTGCAAACACAGAAAGAGGCCAATAAATCATTCCATAAGGAACTTAAATCTACTGTAATCTTGACCAACTTTTCTTCTGTCAAAATAGCATAAGTTTTATACCAAGAAGAGAAAAACAGCAACTGCTACGCAGCTTGGTCTATTTTTACTTTAACACAAGGATACTTTCTTTCACATCTTTTTTAACCATAAAAATGATCAGGCATTGACCCCAATATCCATCTTCAGATGTTTGTGTGTTTTAATATGCCATGCAAAAGAATAAAGTAAGTATTGCTTGTGATGTCCCTTCTCCTTTAATGACCTTCCTCTATGCTACGCTGATGTTTAAATTGATGCCTGCGTTAAATCCTAAAGCAAGGGAAAACACAAGCAAGCATCAGGACCATCGTCTTCTGATAGAAGAAAGAGACGAATTAATTTATTTTAAAGTGAATTAATTTATTATTTTTTTGGTAGTTTAATTTAATTAATTAATTTTACTGAACCAAAAATAAGTTTGTGGAAACACGTAGAAAGGACAAAGATAAAATTTGCATTTCAGTACTTGCACCAGATTACTAAAGACAAAGAAAAGATTCCTCTCAAGGCTTCTCCTTTTGTTTTACTTTATTTAGTAAATAAAGTACATTCAGTAACAAAAGTAAGTCCTTTATTTAGGACTGACATACAATCTGAAATAAGCTTGCCTCATAACCTACAGGCTTCCTATGTGTTCTCAGTGAACTGGAACTGTTTTCAGTACTAACAGTCAAGTCTGCCCTCAAGTGACATTAAAGGAGAGGATGAAGTTAGGCGAAGGCAGTCCCTCCTCTGAGAGACAACCACACGTAAACCCAGAAGCTGCCACTGTTGTGACCAAGGGCTCAGCCTTCTGTGCAAAATACTCTCCCGCACCTCAGTTTCCTTTGCCTTGTTTACCCCTCACTCTTCACGCAGAACAAGTCTCTTAATGTGCATTTTTACACTATGTCTAGCACAGTGGAACATTTGCCAAATTTTTTTAAAGCCTCTGCTTGTCACTGCATTAGGGATCATGAACCACTTGCTACATTTTCCAACACACAAAATTCTTCCGTGTGATTTCCTCCATGCAGCCCTAAAGGCCTTGGAGGAAATCTCTGCAAGGTTAAACCCCTATCTCAGAGTCCTTAAGCCTCTCCTTTGTCCCAGTGGACACAAATATTTAACATTTAGGTCACTGGTACGGTGACAGTACCTCCCATGCCTGGTCTCACAGCTAACCTAGACTTCCTGCCCTCTCTAAATGTCCTGCTCTCGCTGATCTTACACTGTCACTCTCCCAGAGCAGAAACCATCTCTTTGTTCATGCAACACTCAGCAAACACAGGGTGCTAGCCCAAGCCTAGGGTTTCTAGGCACTAGGGCAATACAAATAAATTTCACTGTGACATTCAGTAGAAATCAATAGGGAATGAAGATATGCCATGCATACATCTGCAAAGCCAGAACACGAACTTGGACATGAGCTGGAAAAATCAGTGTTTATTGGTGCCCAAGGTGTAGCTCTGCACATCTTACCTTCCAGTCAGCGTCCCTACTGCAACGACAGATGCTGAAGGATGAAAACCTGAAGACTGTGCTGGATCCTAAAATGTTTCAAAAAGAAGCACACTTTTTTACCAGTCCAAGTTATCAAGTTATAATAACAATACAATTCAATTATCTGCCTCTGGAACATAGTAAAACTCTCTTCTTGATTTTTTGGGGTTGTTTTTTCTCTTTCAAAATAAACTTGAGGGGTAAAAAGCATTTTTAACTAATTGAAATAGTATCCAATTAACTTCTCTTCCTTCTATACAAAGCCACTGATTTCTTTTCTTTACTATCTAAAAATAACTTGGCAAGGGATTTCATAACAATAATATTGGTAATGGCAGCTTCTCAACAAATCACAAAGAAGAGATAAAAATAACTTCTTAAACTAGAGCTGACCTCAGAATTAAGCATCAAAGCTGCAGTTTACCTACAGTCTTAAGGACAAGCAAGTCCCTTATCCAACAGAGATATGTGGCACTTTGCAGGAGGGGTAAAGCCTAACTCCTACACACACCAACACCTTTTTCCAGCACCTGCCAAGCTGCAGCTCAGTGGGGGATTAAGGGCATAAACTGGGTTTCTTATTTTGATATGCAAGCTTAAAACATTTTACTTTGTAAAATTCTAGTGTTTTTCTTGCAATTTAAACATATGCCCAAAAATCAAGGTAAGCATTTTCTTTCTAATACTTGTTCAGTTATGAAGAATGAGGTCCAGAACTCTTCAAGTTATAGCAGAAAAAACCAATAGGAATAGCGCTTTTTTTTTCTAATATCATGGAAATGCTTGTGCCTTAATTTTCTGTATTTTAAAACAGTATCACATTGTAGCTGTTTTAGTAAACCTGTTGACATTTTTAGTGATTGGTGATTACTAGCCCTAGAGGCTAGGTGGAAAGGACATTCTCATTAATTATAAGCAAGTGACTAATTTAAAAGAATTACTAACTCTAAAGAAAATTTCAGAGAATTGTTGAGATCCAGGATTTCTATGCACAGTTTCTAAAACACTACAGCATTCCAGAAAGGAAAATTTCCTAATTTTTTTAAAGTATAATTTCATAGCAAATGCTAAGATATTTCACTGAATAAACCAGAGGTTCAAACAGTGCATTTAATCTAACTTGTACTCAGAATAGCTACATTAAAAAGCTTTTACACTGATCTTTATGACAAAAATAGGTTAACATGAAATGATTTTTTCCCTCAAGGTTAGTATTTTAAGCTATTTTTTATCAATAATCCTGAGAAAAAACGACTAGAGAATTTCTGTAACAGGAGAGCTGTATTTAATAAATTTATACCTCTATGATCTTGTTCCAGATAGGATGGTGAGTGGTTGCATCCCAGAGTGTAATGTGTTTGTCATGTCCACATGTGAAGAACTGAGGCTTAGAGGAATGGACTGCAAGTCCCCAAAGCTCATCGGTGTGACCCTACACAAACAGAGATGTTTTTTGACAAGAAGGAAAGGCCATCAAAACTAAACATGTTTAAACAGTATTAAAATGACCAAACTACATATTAAAACATTTCCAAAAATATGTTAGCTCTAGGCAGATAAATATTTATAATGGCTCTTACTGCCGAAAGTACTTGTATAATAAATCAAATAGATGCATATTTATGAAACTTAACTTTAAGCAGTATCTTTACTGCTCTTACACACTTAGAAGTGTTCTTGTAAGGAAACACAGCTTACCTGGGTAATTGGGAAAAAATCTCCTGACAGTGTGCCCTGTAGGACGAAGTTTCTGGTTGTTCCTATTAATACAACGTCCCCTTTTCCCTCTGCTACTGTTCTTATTGGACCAAACTGCTCTGGAATCTGTGGTCATAACAGACAAAAGGATAGATAAGTCAGACAATTTGTCAAGTATTGCCATTTTTAAAGACACATAGCCTAGCAAATGTGTTTTTAATAAGTATTGCACAGCAAAGAAATGAAACAAATTAATACATGTGCCTGTCTTGCAAAACTTTGTAACAATTTGCATCAACTCAGTAACTTCTCTAACACTGCAAGACAAGACATCCTTATCTACAGAATACTCAGATAAACCAAGTATTTCAAGAAACACAAAAGGTTCCTTCATGCTGTTAATTCAATAGTATCTTATTGCAGCTGTGATACCAGACTAAACACTTCTACTCAGAGCATTTTCTTGCAATGAATGTTTCTTTAATTGAAGCCTAGGTTCTGAAAGAGCCAGTGCAAATCTCCAAAATAAAGTTCAAGGGAATACCAACAAATAAGAGAAAAAGAAGGACACCACAGTTAGAAACAGCACAACAAGCATGTACTTTGTGCTGTGTTAAAAACTGAATTACAAAAACAGACATGCCATTCCAGTTACATATATATTTGCAATATTTAATATTATTATTTAATATTATATAGTAGAGTTGAAGCCCTTCCTCAGAGTTTTATGCTGATTCTTCTCTTACATTCAGCACGTAAACAGTCATTGTAGTTCTGTCCAAACAAATTCTTCTTTAATCTTTTAAGTTCCTACATAGCAACTAGATTAGTTTTCAAATTTTGTTTAAATCATATTCAAAAAACAACATCATCAATGAAGAAATTAATGAAAAACTTCAAGTATTAAAACCCTCAAAAAATCCTCAGATCATTTTGGGGAAGAAGAAAGTACAAAACCATTTCAATACTGTAATACTCTGAAGTTAAAGGTTACCCCACATTATTAAATGCAAAGAAAGGAAGATTTAATATGAAAAGATATGAACACAAGATCTGTTTTCCAGTTACCATAGAACTTAGAAAGAAAACACTATATTAATGAATAGAGAATCACAGGAATGACCTGAGGACTCAAAAGTTGAAGTGTCCTGTGCAGGGCCAGGAGCCGGACTCAATGATCCTGATGGGTCTCTTCCAATTCAGCATATGACAACATTGTATTTTACCACTGATTTGCTTTCCCGTAGAATACACATCCATAAGAAAAAAAAATGATTAAGAAAGCTACTCAGAGGACAACAGAATTTCATTTTAAGCAGCAGAGTAATTTCAAGATAGGTGATATCACCTCAGTTTTGTGAATTTTTTGGTAATTTCCATTCCAAGATATCAGCTTTCGGTCTTTTCCACCTCCTGATACCAATGTGCCATCTCGCAGCATACACAGTGCAAATATTCCACCCTCGTGTGCTCCTTGAACTGCGTGGCTTATTCTGTTGGTACCTGAATAGAAGAAAAAAGACATTACTACTAAAATACTCAGCTTAATAGCTCCTTCTCCCCCCCTTTTTTTTCTCCATTTCTCTACTATCTGTCAAGGATTGCATCTAAACAATGATAACAGTGGGCATGGAATGCTGAACCAAAACAGACAGACTCACAGAAGAGGCAGAATTAGTACATCTTACGATATACTCCCCCCCATCTCAAAAATGAAAAGTATATGTACTCAGTTCCAGGTCAAGGACAAAGTAAAATAGGTTCATTTAAACCTTTCATGGGGGTTTAAGCAAAATAATTTGACATCACATTTGATCTGCAGTAGCACTACACACCTTATCAGCAAAGAAACCATAACCCAGTGACTTTTATCCTCCAAAGATAACGCATAGCCTCTAGATCCTGAACTTGTACCAAAATCTGACTAAGCTAGAGGTCCTTGTATATCTGGCAGAATGTGCTGATCAGTCTCCAGAGGAGCCTGTACTTCTCTATTGATAAACCTGGCTTGTTCAAGTAGCTTCTTAGACTCAACACCTTCAAAACCAACGACATTAGATTAAGTATCTCTAATTCGGTGAATCATCACTATTATGAAGTGCAAATAAATGATTACTAGTGATTCTATCACTGAAATGTGCACCTTGCATCAAAGCTTGGCTACCTTGATGTTTAGCACAAATGAAGGGCTGATGCAAGTCAGGAAAAAACAATTGCCTTTTCCTTCATCCACGTCTATGGATATAATGTGGCAGGTACAACTGATTTCTATTAAGAGAAGTTTTTAATAAGGGTACTTTGACCTGGTGGAAGCAGCCCTCTCTTGCACATAGAGCTCTGAGTCAAAAGTATTAAAGACATAGCAAGTACACTGTACTGAGATAGAAAAACAAGAAAAACATTTTTGTCCAACCCTAAAGAGCTGGCAGAAGCTGAGGAGATCTCGAGGACACTGAGAATTCCTTTTTATTTCTGGGAGAAAGGGCAGAAGAGGCTGCTTTCAGTCAAGGCAGAAATTAGTCTACCAGCATCACGGCAAACTGGCCCCTGAGCAGTGCACTGCCCCTGTCTCCCTTGTCTGTTGGCAGCCCAAAAAAACAATGAAGAACAGGGACATGAGACTATGCAATTTCTAAAGTCAGTTCAGAAGGAAAAGTGACAAAGTGCCTTGCTTTAAATTACCATAGGATAAAGGAAAGGGAAATAAATGAGAAGTCAAGTTAGAAACACCATATCTCTGTCTTCAACAGCAGTGTAGTGGCCAAGGAGATAATTAGCTGACAGTCCTTGACTGAAAAAGAAATCTACAAAAACAGCTCAGTAAGGCTCAAGTGGGTAACTGATTCACCGTGTTGTTTTCAGGGTCTTACCCCTTTGAGTAGTATCTTGGGAGAAAGCACTGAGTAAATAAGAAAAAGCTGTCATCCACATCCCTTCTTCCTTTACTAATAAGGCCTCCTTTAAGGGATTCTGCTTGTTTCTATGCATGGCATCTTAGGCACTAAGTAAACGTTTAGGATGTTGCCGCTGTTTGTCCTTCGGCAGGCATTGCCTTCTGCTGCCTAAAAAAAAGGTCTCTTCTTACTAGAAAATGCTTTTTAAGAAGTTCTTCCTATCCACCTGTTCTTCTGAAATAAAGCTGAGGAATTCAATTAGATATGAATACATTTTAGCTTGACTTCTTAGGAAAACAAATACTGCTATTTGTTGTCTTTTTAAAAGCGTGTGTCAATAGGCATAATTTCTGCAATCAGTAGAGAGGGCCAATATAGGAGACTTGAGATCATCAATTACATTAACAAGGTTTCTTTCTATCCCAATGATTAAATAAAGAACTTTTTTTGGCATCTCTTACACCAGTAAAAGCCCCACATGCTGGCATAGCTCTGTAATTCAGTATTTGACCATAGGGAACACATTCGATAGAATTTTGTGCTCTAGCAGTTAGTGATGCCATGATGACTTTTTGCTTTTTCATATACCCCTCTCATATACCCTTCCACATACCCTTTTACACAGCTTTGCATATATCCTTAGTGCTTTTTAGCCCACATTCTTGTAATTCCCCAAGTCTGATAACTAGCTTAGGCTCAAAGTTCTGTTAAGCCAGGAGACTAAACATCTTGAAAACCTCGAAGTTGGGTCAGAAAGCCCCAGACACCAAGGTCCTCTCCAGAACACATTCTGTAAACCAAGATAGGCCCATTCAGGGGGAACATTCCTCTGGACGGGGGCTTCTCTTGAGCCTCTCATTGGGGAATCTTTGATAGATATGCCAGTGTGCAAGGTCTATAACTGTATACGTGAATTATCGTGTGTGTGCATCTTGGGTGTGCATCTTGGGTGTGCATCTTGCAGGGGGTGCATCTTTCGGGTGTGCACTTTTGGTGTGCATTCGGGGGTGCTTTCTGCCTGGATGTGGTGCACCAGAGGATCCTTGAATAGATACCGAGGTAAAACCCTTTTTCCCTCTAACTGTGTTTGGCTTTTAATTCTAAGCCTAATGGACAAGGCATGATTAGGTATAGACATTCTTTAGCTTTCTGTAGAAAAGAATCCAGGCATAATCTGCTGGATTGGTCTTGGGAAAGAGCTCAAGATAAAACAAAATTTATTCTTCTTCAAATGAAGCTCTACACTCAAGTCTACACTCACAGTCTTAAATACTAAGATTGAAGTTAATAGTGAAATATTATCTTACCTTTCCCCCAAACCAAAATGTTTCCACTTGAGTCTCCTGTAATAGTATCACCATTTTCAGAAAAGGTCACACACAGGACAAACTTTGGCTTCTCTTGTTTCTGCATGGTTATGAAAAATATACACTCACAGCAACACACAACCCATGGATTTTAACTTTATGCATTTGGATAATTTAGTCTTATACAGCTCTATTACTATTTAAGTATCTACAAGAGTTAAACACATTCCTACAGTCTAAACAGAATAATCTGTGCAAGGGCAGAAGATGCATCAGCTGAGGTTTGTGGACCAATCCTGCACCCTTTAATTGCAAGCTGGGGACAGAGCGAGTGAGAAGCCCTGCCAACATTTAACACTTGACCAGGAATGTTCCCAGATAAACCAAATCCCCCAACTACTGCAGAATGCCAAAGACTTTGAGTATTTAGAAATGGCCAAAGTTTCAAACAAGTTTTATTCTTATAGTTTTTAACTCTGTTTTAAAGTTTCTAGGAGAAAAAAAATATTACTAGAGGGTTTGGCCATAGTGTAAGAATTAAGGAATCATCTTTTGAAAGAAGTCCAATGTTCAGTAATGAAACCCTTGCATTTAAGACACTGACAGCAACAAAGCAATTCAATGTATAAGGGAACAAAATAATAACTAGTAGCTTCTAAGGACATTATACATTCCTTGTTGATAACCTATGTGTATGACCTCTTTCTCCCTTTAAACTAAGAGCTTCTCAACTAGGGCCACTACCCTTACCCACCTCCAAAAATCATCAAGACCAATAGAGCCAGAACAAAAAGAAAAATCTGTTAAAAATGCACGAGAAATGAAATGTAACAAAATGTAAATGCATTCTCTCAGCATCTCCTCCTGATTTCACACAGAGTATATTAACTGACATTGCAAATAGTTGTTCTCACTATCCTTGGGAGCGACAACTCCACCAGCAGTCAACTAGCAGTCACTGGAGTTATCTGCAGTCACTGCAAACATCCCTCAGTTGTGCATGCAACTGCTGTATAGCTTAGTCTATATTCAAGAACAAAACCAAATCAAAACCTTGAAATGAAAATGATATTTACCAAATAGTGGTCAGCTCAATCTGTATTTGAATTACATATGTGTATGTGTCTGAGCAGAACAGAGGAAAAGGGAAGAAAATTCATACAGATGTATTTTTTTGGAGTCTTTCCTCTGACAAAAATCTCCATCACTCTCTCTGTTTTTGGTTTGGTTTTTTTAACCTGAGATAATCATAGAGAGTTTTAAGGTAATTTTGTTTCGCACAGGGTGTGGGAGGGTGGAGGTATGTGGCAAAGAGAATATAGGAAAAAGAATACAAGGAACAATACGGTAATCGCATTTCAAAATTTCAATGTGGAAGTTTTACCCATGAAAATGTTCTCTGTGCCACACCATGAATGCCACCTAGCTTCTGCGGCATTTCAAGTTTAATAACGATCACTTGTTTTGATTTACTCAAACCTTAATGAACCTTAGTTCTGTATGACTGTGTCATTACTATAAACATAAAATTAGAGAAATATTTTATTTTACCTCAAATAATCCTTGCTTTTTAATGAGGGAATTCCCTTCTAGTGTCCAAAAATAAAGGTGTGATTTTCCACAAGTAACTATTATATTTGTATCAGTAGGGTGAAAATCTGCAGCAAATACAGCCTCATTAGAGCACTTGGAAGGAAAAAGAAAAATATTGTATCAAAATCTAAAATGCAAAGGAAAGAAAACAATATTACATGGTTCTCTAGTTAGATAAATTGATACTTCTCATATAAAAAAAATCTGAGCTATTAATTTACTAACATAGTCTGGAATACTTCGTAGTCAAAAGATTTAATGTCTTTAAAAGTTAGTATCAAAATGTATTCTTCAAAATCATGTCAGATAATGAGACGTTCTACACAAAAGATTAGTTCAGGACATTTTTCCTGCACATGCTCCTATCATTGCTGCCTAGAATTTTCTAATCAATTCTAGAATGATGACAATAGCAAAATTTAAAAAAATCCAAAACTACTGGGATAATCTCAACAGAGAGAAAATATTCCCGTTCTTCATGTTCCTTGCCTTTTATACAGTGAAAATGTTAAAAAGGCACAGAAAGTTAAATACAGAAAGACATTTTATTACAAGAAACCAGATCTACATACAAGCAAGTAGTACAAAATATCTTATTGCAACACCTTGACATCTGCCAGCTTTTCTTCTTTCTGCCAGTCCCACACTGAAAGCACATGGTCGTTGGAGTCATCCACAGAGCACAGGCTACTTCCTCCATTCTGAGGCAAAACACGGGAAATATTAATGCATCACCCAAACAACATGAGGAACATATAAATACACATACAAAATAATGAAATACTTATGTGTAAGTGGAGATATTGACACATATTTACACTTTAACTGTTATACTTGTAGTTAGATCTCCATCAGATATAATAATTTATAGGGTCATTGAAAAACAAGGCTAAAAAAGGGACCTAGAAGAGGAACTCTTGCAAACGGCAGACAAATGTCAGGAATGTGGTAGGTATCTCTTTACAAATATTCAGTACTGGAAATTCCAAAGGCAAACTACACATCATTATCTATTTTATTAAGAAAGCTTTTCCTGATAATTATACTAGATTTCTTTCTTTGCAATTAAAACAAATTATTTCTTCTCAGATGTCTGTTAACACAGGAAACAATTTTATTCTTCATATTAGTATAATGGATCAAAATCAGAGAACATAGCAAGGAATTAAAAACAACTTATTCCTGACAGGTGTCTTTTTTATAGTTCTGATGTTTATCACTCTTTCTAATCTTAATTACCCTCATTCCTTCATTCTTTCTTCATGCATCATGTTTCCTAGACCTTCTTCTGTTGGTACCCATTTTTTTCTGATGTCTCTTTTTACATATAAGGTTGCTTGGTTGTTATCCTGATGATTCAGGCCCACAATACACATGCCAGACACAACTACAAAAACAACTGTGCCAATGCAACCCACGAGGTGGGGCAGAGACAGGACTAAGAAACCTGAAGAGAGGGCTGTCTAAAGTGAGAGAAGTACTGCTACAGAATGGGAAGTGATGCTCAGAACAAGCCAAGCCATGACCAAAATCACAAAGTAAACATATTAAACACTCACTTTCGTCTGGCAAATGCCAATAGTGCTCCTCTGTTATTAAGCATCTATTTCCCTCCAGGGGGGTATTTACAGAGCATTTGCTTGCTATTCCTTTTTATCCTTCAAAGGTGATGTTGAACTGTGTTAGCTTTCACCCTTGTATTCTTAACTAGTTCTCCCAACACACCCCTCTCTTTTCTACTTTCTATAAACATAGTCATCAATGGATTTCAATTCTTTGTAGAAACTTTCACTGAAGTAAATTTTGCCTAGGGAATACACCAGGTAGTCCTTTCCTATTTAAAAATGCTGTCAAGATAACCAGACACCACCACGTACACTGCTTACAGATTCTGTTGTACACGGGGGGCTTTGAAGCTTGCACGTGACAGGTCACAGACTCAAGTTTTTATATGGGACGCAAATGCTGCCTATATCAGCACATAAATATTTTCTTTATCTCTCTGATAGATTAGAGTTCAAACGATGATGCCAGGAAGTAAACAACAGGATTTTACTTTTTATAATCCTTTATCCATATGCCTTTGCTGCTTTTAAGCAAAAGATTTTGATTCTCCTATGGGAGCCCTCATTTTTCAAAAGTCTTTTATCAATCACTTTAGACATAGCGAGAAGGTTAAAAAGGTGCAGAGACAGTAAATTTCTTACATAGGGAGAAACAGAATAGGATGATTCAAGAAAACTAGAGATGCTGAAATTTCAAGTACACAAGTATTTTTGCAACTGCTGAAGAAATTAATTGCAGTTTATTTTAAGCATATGGTAAATCTCCGTGATTGCTGAGATATTGCTAACTTTAACAGCAACCTAAACAGTTGGAAACAAGTGGGCTGCAAGCTTTCCTCCTCTAAAGAGGAACCTGAGAGAAGAGACAGCTTGGAAGTTTTATTTTGGTCACCAAAATTTGAAAGATTTCAAAGATCTTTCCAGCAAACAGTCTTAATGTGACTACTCATTTACTTTACTTACAGATTTAGAAAAAGCAATGCAAGTGACAGCTCGGTCAAAAAACCCCATTCCGATGACATGCAGTGTATTCAGAGTTACAGAATCCCAGACACGCACATGTGGTGGCAATTGCTATAAAACACACACAGAAAAAATCAGCTGAAACAATGATGGCAAAAAAACTCAACGGGGTTTAAAAAAAAGAGAATTCATCTGAAAAAAAAAGTTATCACAATTGAAGGTATGAAAATTATCAGAACTTCTCTAGAGTCACTCATGTAAGCATAGATACACTACAAACGGTTTGCTGATTACTGTGCCTAGGACCTATATCTGAGACTGACTATCCAGAGTGTACAGCACCTCAGGTCTCACTGATCTCAGTTAGTTCACTGAAGTTCATGGCCACTGAGATAGTCGTCATGAAGTGAAAATTGTTGATGACTTTGTGACATGGGATTTACTGGTAGGCCCAGGAACAGTTTAAACTGTACCAACTGAGATAACTCTGGGAAACGTAAAAGGTAAAAGTGTGAAAAGAAGCTTAGGAATTTCTAAAATGTAATTCGTTTCAACAACATAAAAATGGCTGGGGAAAAGAACTTTATGTTCAAATTCTTCTTTACAACCGTAATCAGAACGAGATTGCTTTTTGTAAATAAAATTCCAGATATACATCATGGCCCCAGATCAACTCCCTGTGAAAGCTCCGTGGTCCCCGCTCCCTCCATCCCTCCCGTCGCTCAGCCTTTGGCTTGGGAGCCCCGCGGTGCCTCCCACAGACACCAGGGGGCAGCCCCGGAAAGCTGGTGGAGTCTTTCCTGCTCACAAGCAGTGAAATTGTCCTTTAACATAAATAAATATATATAAAAAAGCCCCAAGCTACAATAGTACCTCAGTTATATAAGTGGCTTTTATATACCTATACACCATATTCCTCTCAAGCACAGATATCAAACTTTTGGGTTTTATTTCATAAATACAATGGTAAGTAAAGAAAAGCTCCAACACATAATAAATAGTTTATGGTAGTCAGCTAAGTTATCTTTATATAAAACTTATATTGCATAACTGGGATTTCATTTTTTTTCCACTGTCCTCGTTTTCACTGGGATAGAGTTAATTTTCTTCCGCGTAGCTGGTGCAGTGCTGTGTTTCGGACGAGAATGATGTGGATAACACAGATGTTTTGGCTGTTGCTGAGCAGTGCTTACTTTAAGTCAAGGACTTTTCAGTTTCCCATGCTCTGACAGTGAGGAGCAGTACATGAAGCCAGGAGGGAGCACGGCTCAGAGAGCTGATCTGAATTGGCCAAAGGGATATTCCATACCACAGAATATCATGTCCAGTACTTAAACTGGGGAGTTGGCCAGGAGAGGCCAATTGCTGCTGGGGGACAAGCTGGCCATCAGTCAGTGGGTGATGAGTGATTGTATTGCACATAATTTCTCTTTCTTGGGTCTTATTTCTCTCTTTTTGTTGTCTTTATTGTTGTTATTATTTAATTAAAATTCAAGAATAATAACAATAACAACTGTTCTTATTTCAAACCACAGGGTTCATCCTTTTTCCAATCCTCCTCCCCATCCCACTGAGTGGTGTGGGGGCAGGATGAGTGGCTGTGTGGTACTTAATCCCTGACTGGGGTTAAATCACAACACTCGAAGTAGTCAGCATATTGATAACCTAGTTTTTATCCCAAAATTCTTCTTCAGCATCTGCCAAAAAGTTTGCAATAGTTTGGTTGTGACAACAGCTGCATACTCTGCTGAGCAACTTTTTCCTCATGGTTTTTACTGCCTCTGCATGTTCCCATTCTTTTTCCCATTTGTTAGCTCTTTGGAGCAATGTTCATCTTACTCTGTTCAAATAAAGTCCTAGCTTACAGCTAAGCTTACAATAATACAGGTGGCAATAGAGAGAAAAATATTCTTGCCTAGATGATGGCAAGAGTAAAAGCTTATTTTTTTTTCAGTGAACTACCCAAACCCATTTTTTGTAGTTTGGTTTTGGTAGCTGTGATCAGAAATGAACTTGTATAATGTACAATTTAATGTCTTCCTTTTCCCAACATCCCTCTGCTTTCTCAGATCTCCTTTGCAACCTTATCTCTCCGTGCCTCTGAGACCATCTCCAAATTTACCTTCAGTCTGTCTAAGTCATGGAACCAGAAACCATTGACCAGTCTTGATAATGGAACTGGGTAATTGTGATAGTGTGCAGTAGGCACTCTCAAATTAAGTTTTGCTTCCATTCAGTCCAAAAATGCAAGGGCAATTTAACTACAACAGGAAAAGAATATAGTATGTATGTTCTTAATAACATATTCTTACGAAATATAAACAACTATATATCAGCAAAGCAGCCACTTACTTTCCCATCCTTGGATGTCCCTGCAACTTGACCTGTTGCTATAGTGATCCTATCAGGATGAACAGCCAGGCTAAAAAAGAAAAGAAGAGGCCAAACTTAAAGCTACTGACTATCTATTTTAACAAGCTATTACTTGAGCTTGTAATAAATAGCCCTATTTTAGTCATATGAAGCACACAGCATACATGTAAAGTTCTTAATAATATAACCACAGAACTGACAAAACAATTGTCATGCTCTTGTATTGAAAAAACTTTTCTTCCCTTACGAAGAAGGCAATAATTTACTTGTCCTAATACCTCAACGCATGTATCAAACAAGCCCCGGTCTCACTCATGTGCAATTCACCTCACCTAGGTTTAAAGGAGTGCAGCATACAAGGAGGTTTTGGGTTGAGCAAGTTACCAAACTTCAGCATCTCTAATCAGAGGCTGCAGAGATCTGGTCAGTCCCATCAGAGCTGTCTAGTGACAGTCCCCCAGAGCAAACAGACATATCCACTCTAACAATGTTCTTCAGACTGAATGACCAGATATTCAGTGACTTTTATCGGGAGATACCAACTTCCTCTAATGCTTTTCAAAAGGTAAAAAAAGTCCTTTATTAAGAAAGGATACAGAAATTAGGAATTTTAATTCTAAAACTAACACTGAGGTTTTAAAAACTGTGATCAATGTTAACTGATGCCTCTAAGAAAAGCAACCTAAAATTTATAATCAAGTCTGGACTACAGTCTGTTTTCATCCTAAAATCCTCTGAATCTTTTTTCACTGCATCCGCTTTGCATGCAGTTCTAGAGGCCAAGTACCCTACAAAATGAACTGTGGCAATAATTCATTTAGCTTTACAAACCAGAAAGGTATCCTCTTTCCAACAAACCTGAAAGCTTTGAAATATCTAGAGACAGAAAATTTGAAAGAAGGAAATGAGATGGAACAGGTCCAAGGTAAAAATCTCCTTGTAAAACAACCAGATTATACAAATAATTCAATTTATGAAACATGCTCACAGTTCAAGCAGATTTGGTTATCAGGCCTATTTTTGGCTTTAAGGGACAATGGGTGTTTCATAATGCCTAATCTAAAGAAGGGATATGAAACTCATTCCATACATTAGGGCCCATCAGATAATACAGGTGCTCTTTTCCGGCTACACTGTGCAAGCAGACTGATACCATTGAGATAAACCATATGTTTATTTAGATTTCAGTTTAATATTTCTGATATTTTCTGGTATCTAGTAACCTCTGATCTTCAACACACTTAAATCACTTTGAAGCCAAATCTGGCATGTGTGCATGGCAGCAGACAAACCAAGTCTAGTTTATAGGCTATCTGCCATGATGTCAGCATGCCTGAAGACTACCAGGAAGACCACAGGTGAGATTAAAACTATTCTGCTGGTTAGGTTGCACCTAAAGGAGCTGTACTGGGCACCCAGGCTCTGCTGAGGGGCAGTAATTCAACCCTACTTAAAAATGGGAAGGAGAAGATTTTAAAGAAGAAGATAATGTTCAATCATCCTAAAAGAAGAACAGTGAAAATGAGTGGATCTCTCTCAAATACTGTTTTATGAAGAAAAAAAGAATGGTTATTAGATTTACCACTTATCACTTATTATTAGATTTACCAGACTTACCACTTCACATCATCGTTATGACCAGTGTAATGTCTCTGAAGTTGCTCTTCGACATTAAATAACACAACTACAGACGCGATGAAATACACGGTCTCGCCCGTCGGCAGGAGATAGAGATTGCTGCGACAGTCCCGACCCCTATATCCATAGCTAGCGCGTTGGTCAAGCTGCAATAACATTATCTACCAATGAAGGATGTTAAAAACAAGAAAAAAAAAAGAAAGGATTCTCTGTCCTTGTAGTCTGCATCTCTTGGCTTGATCACAGCTTTATTACTTGACAACCTTCAGAACTCTTTCCCTTACTACAGTGGAGAGCTGAAGCACTTTGCAGACTTTAAAACCTACATATCCTACAAAAAATCCATAGCAAAGAATTATGGGAACTGCAGACATACTATTCCTTTAGCATCCTCTAGAGTTTGCTAAATACCAGACTAAGGCAACACTAATTTTGTCCCAGGTGTATTTAGTATTTACACTGCTTGACTAATTAAAATAAAAAATTAGACTTGATAGAAACACTAATAAGTCATTCAGCACATCTCCCTGCATTACATGAGGATTGATTGCATTATCCTGTGTGCAGGTTGATTGATTTCATTAATGTGGACATGACCAGCCAGATGGATAAAAACCATAAAAGGATTACATCATCCATTTCAATTTATTTTTGTAGTATTTAAAAGGCAGTGGCCCAGATTCTGATGCTAGTCATACCAACACGAATCTAAAATTAATTCAATGAAATGACTGGAATAATAATCTCATTTAGACTGAATGTTAATTCAGCCAAATTTTGTAGTTTTATTCTTCTGAAGAGTCATTAGGGACTACAACTATTTTGGCTTTCTTTTTTTTTATGGGAACAGAAAGAAACAGCATTAGCAGCATCTTGGCAAAACAGAAGTGCATTCTAATGCAGTCAATATGGAGAAACTGGACAGATAATGAAACCCCAATTACATGAGATCTAAACAAGATACTTGTGCACTATTCTGTATAGCCAATGATAAGCCACTCAAACTAAAATAGTCCTGTTAATGTTGTTGAAGTAATAGGGTCAATAGTTATCCTACTTAAATTCCTATTTTGGAAGAAACATCTTGCTGGTTATTTCTTATAAATGCAATAGAAATAGTGCTGCATACCCAATTATCAAAGTGTGAACTCAGAAATAGAGCTTTTAGTCTCATAAACTGAAACATCTCAGCCAAAGTTTCTTCATTTGAGATACTAAAATGTGATGACACTGAAACAATCAATATCTTCAATTACAAAGAATTTACTATAAATTTGAATCTGTATCGGTTGGTGTTACTACTCTAGATTGCTGGACAATGCTTTATTTGTCTAAATTTATTTTTCTCCCTAAGGCCAGATACCATCACAGACGCCAACATAGTATTTCCCTAGTTCAACAACGTATAATCAAACTTATAGTGAACCAGCAGCTGAAGTTAGTGTAAGGAATTGAACTTCTACAAAAAAAGTGAAGAACATTATACAGACGTTCACAAGGAACGAATCTCAGTGCACAAAAATAGCCATTAAATGGGAAAGATTACATTCTTCAGGGAAAATCTCCGTTCTTTATTATTCTTCCTGTGGGGAACAATGCTGCATTCAACCCTTCACATGACTGCTGTTGTCAAACACTCAATTTCTTTCTATCAGCCTTTTTTCTCAGATGCAAACTCCTGGGGTTGATCCCTCCTTCTCCTCACTGTTTCCCACACTCGGATTTGGTGGCTTCGACTTAGATTTGGTGAGCTGGCAGTTCAGGGAATGCTACCTTGACCTTTTCTTTTCATTTGGCCTGCAGTTTTTGTTTCAAACCTCCTGCTTGCCAAGTGAGTTGCTCTCAAATGGATCTGGGCAGGCCAGTGCTCCTGCCCTGATGTCCCTAGTGCTGGTTTCTCACTCAGATTTTTCACCTCTGCTCCAGCCCCCCTCACACTCAGCATTTTTGTTTCTTCACATCCTAATATATATAATATATCAAAGGTGTGAATCTTTTTCAGCTTACCCAGACAGCTGCTAACGTAACTGTAATTCCTCTTTATGGTTTTGGTATGCCCTGAAATCTATACCCATTAGATTTTCTTCCTTCTGTTTCTCATCATAGTCTGCTTTCCTTTCCATTTGTCCATGCCACCTCCAGTATCTTGTTTCCCTATCCCCATTCTTACATTATAGAGCATTTCTGGCTGTACTCCCACAGCTAGACTCATTTGTCTGCTACAAAGATGTTCTTCCTATTCCAGTTCCGTTACCCTCCAATCAAACAGTGCAGCTTCTCCAACTCAACTGGAATGAATGCCTGCAATACTGCTTGGTTTTCTGCTGTCTTTGTCTTACTTCTTAAATTATTTTATGCTCCTGCTTACAGCTTTTCTTCTTGTTAGCCTGTAAAGTGGGCATTACCTTCTCCCTCTTTTATAAAAATTATTTTTAATTATTTTTTTAAACCTTCCATGTACCTAGTCATTGCTATAAATCTTAAGTATGGGTATCATTATTGGATTTAACTGCAAATAAATTAGAAACTAAAGAAGCTAGCACAGTATTTTTGGAAAAAAACACCTCCTCAATAACCATTTAGAATAACCATTTAGGGTTAGTTAGATCATTTTATTAATTCACACCTCTTCTATTCATAGACAACCTTAATAGATAGGATTCTGCTGGGTATACGGACACACACCTAGAAGGACACATGAATATTCAAACTAAAAATAATAGTCCATCTGGCAAATATTCAGTCATTTAAATAAGCTTAAGTGAGAAACTAATGAAACTGAAATCATGACCTACCCTAATTATAATTTCTTATAATAGTCTGAAATATTGACGTCAAGTTCCACCTACATGCCGCCAATGACATTGTGCTTTGTTTCATGGTTGGGTGTTCTGTTGTTTCAGCAAGCTTTCTAATACTTTCTCCTGTATCATCCTTAGGGTCCCAAGCAAGGAGCTCCTTACAGCTACAAAAGACATCATTCAATTCTGTTGTAATAAATGTGAGAACTTGTACAACAACTAGATGGTAAAATGCTGCAAGCAGCATTTACTACTCTAATCTCACCTATTTTATTAATTTTATGGATTTTTTGTCTTTTTAACTCATCTTCACTTATTTGTGCATGCATTATCTATGCAGTTCCAGCAGAATGGGATAGAACTTACAGGCTCAGCTGCAATAGGAATAATAAGAATGGTTACTAAATCTGTCATTAATCTCTTGTGAATACAAAGGGACTTTTGGAAACTCTCTGAACATTCTGAAACCACATGCAGTTCTATTTATACAACTTTGAAGAAGACTGTATGGAGTCTGTCTTTTTTTTATGAAGACAAAGTAATTTCCTATTTTCACTGTTTGTGACCAAAAAAGTCTTTTTCTTAAAACAGAAAACCTTATGAAGACATCATCTCTCTAAAGATAATGGAGATTACAAATAGATCTTGTTGTGTTTATGTTTTATCTTGAATCATCTCTTATATGTAATAAAATTATACAAAAGTGAAATGTCATTTTTTCAATAAAGAATATATTTTATCATTATACTTTAACGTGAAATATGAAAACTTTTGTATGTAATGAAACACTGATTTCTTTGAAGTTAGATTTCTGCAATTATGTCCACTCATACAAGTCAGTGGAAAAATCTGCTTGTTTGGTATTTATGGTATACAAGCCCTCTTAAGATATAAATTCAAATATTATTTTATATATGATATTGTATAAATTTTATGGCTAAGCACGTATCAGTTGCACAGTGCTACTCAATTCAGGGTTTATTCATGTGCTGAAGTTGAATGTACCATCCTCTTAAGGACAATGGTGTACATTTATAAAACAGTTTAAAATGATAAATTACTGCTAAGAATCAGAAAAAAACCCGAGCTTGTCTTATGCATAGTATAATTAATAATCCCAGCTCACTACATTCTTATGATATGCCTAGTTTAATCTTTGGCTAATTAGCATGCTTCAGACTTAACCTTCAGGCAACATTTAAGCAAAATCTTTCTTAAGCTGCCACCCTGTACTTTACAAGGTGAAGAACAGCAGCCTCGAGAAATTAACACCTATTTTCAGTGGAATGTCACTTCACCAATTAAATGAACCCTATGACCTTAATCCTGCTATACTTTAGCTTGAAAAGTTATTTAACCCAAATCATTAAGGAATGATTGATTTCCAGTAGTCCTCCAGCACAGAAAGGATACACCCATTCCAGTTTAAGCCTCTTGGCTGGTAGTTCTACTTTTGCTTCCAAATTGTAAGATTCCACTTGCTCTTTGGGCATGTACATGGTAACAGGACGTCCACGAAGAAACATTTTTACGTATCCTTCCTCTACAAAAGGTCAAAAATGTTTAATGTTACACAAAAAAGCCATCAGGGGAGAATTCCAGTGCTCCTCCATCCCTTCCCACATAACAGTTTGGTGCATTACAATTACAGAATGACATGCAAAATCGAACTTAGAAATTTAGCAGGTTCTTTTTTTTCCTAAATCATAATCACTAAGCAGAATTTTTAAAAAACATACAAAGTCGCTTCTTCCTCTAAATATTCTGAGTAGCAGAATTAGAACTAAACAATGTCATGAAGAACTAGTAAAACAGAAAGGTCTGAAATTGATACTTTTTTTTTGGAAAATGTTACAATATTACAGTTTTTAAATATTAAAAATGGAGGGGAATACATCAAAGATTACAATTAACGCAGAAATGCCACTTAAAATTAATTTTATTTTTTAATCAATGTTTACAGTTGAGCATCAGCATCTAAATTATTTTCCAACACTCGGTCGCATTCTTTGCATCCCAGTGTAAAGATATGCTTTACACTTGATACAGTGTTAGAGATACATTCGAAATAAGGAACACAAACAATTAGTAAGAGGAATCATGCTGATGTACATGCAGAAAAGATATGTGCTTTAAGAATTACTAAACATTGAAAAAGGAATGACAACATTGACAGCACATTAAAAGAAAGGAAAATGACATACAGGAGAGAAGCTACAAAAACTCAATTGGCTGACAAAAGTAAACATTTCTAGAAGAAAATACTAAAAGTAATGTGTTGAACTGGTAAGAAATATTTTTGGGGGAGAGAAGCAGAGATTAATAACAGATCTGGAAGTACTGACTTGGGGACTTCATGGGGCTTATAAAACTAGGAGATCTGGGAAATGCCATGAAGGTCTGACTAGGACTTTTGGGAAGTGGCAAGGCCAAAGTGGGTGTCCTGTGGACTTCTGATGAAGTTTGTCCAGATTCAGAACGTGCTGGCTCTTGCTGCTCCATCGGCAGATCAAGGGGTTCAGCCTTGTTCGCATGCGAATCAAGCAGTTTTGGAGTCAGTGACATCTGTAGAGTTACTAGACAGAATAATCGTGGGCACAGAGGAAATGGAAGGGCAAAAGTAACAAAAATCATGTAAATGAAAAAAAAATTATACAATTTAGGAGTGTTAAAATTACGCTATGAATTGTTAAGTATCATTACAAATATATCACTATTCTTTTTAATTTGAAAGCTAAGGCTTTATTTTAATTGGAAATATGCATATGCTACAAATCTTGACTAACTTAATAAAAATTATTGATGGAACAAATAATCATCATAGCTATGCTGTATTACCTGACTAGATGTGTATTTTGCCTTTATACTAAGTCATATGGGAAACAGATCTATCTGATCTGTCACAGTAAGGTTACAGCTAGGTCTCTCTAGTTTCGGTTACAGAATGCATACATAAAATGAAAGCAACAGAAAACTTAATGCTAAAAAGAAGAGATAATAATGATGAAATAATGGTGACAGAAGGTTGGAACTTCAAGATGCCTGTTAAAATGATAGAATATTGGAATTGTTTTTAAAAATTTACTCCAATAGATCTGTATTGGAAAATAAAATAGAGGGTAGAGCATTAAATAGCAAAGCATTACAGCACTATTTGTATGCGCATGCAGCATCTATTTAATGAGCTTCAAACACGTGCCAATACTGCTGATGCTGGTGTACTGGAAGTCAACAGATTTTCAGCAATGACAGCTACTGGCTGTACTTATCAAAGGCTGTGAATGAACCAAAGTTTAATTCACTGAGCTGCTTTTCTCACCTGAAGCTTACAGGACTCATAAAACTCGCACGTAGCCATCTACAGTGGGAGCATTTGACCTAGTCACACAAGACTAGGAAACAGCACATATATACTAACCTGTACAGTAAACTACACCAAGTATATTACACCAAGTATATGAATTATGCCTTCAGAATGTGTGTATGTCTCTCTCCTAACTATAAAGAGGAACTTAGGCTGATTAGGTCAGGCATAGAAGTCATATTGGGTATTTATTTCTAACTTTTGGTAATATTAATTCCATCTCTCCTAATTCCTAATCCAAATACATTATCTACACAACCAATCTCCATCCTTTTCTTCATACTTTTCTTAAGTAAGTTTATAAGACAGTAGAGTTCTAAATGTAAAGATATAGACGTAAAGACAGAGAATCATCAAAGACAGACCAACAGTGAAACTTTCAGACAAATGTATCTTTTACATCTGCAATTTTGTAAATTTGATATTGTTGTTGCATAAATTAACAGTTAAGGAACTGAAATAAGAAGGCACATCAATGCCAGTGGGATCTGCAAAGGAGACCACCACTGATTGCATGTATAAATTTGTACAAAGAATACACTGAGGTAGAGACTCTCTAAAAGACTTTGCCTTGAGAACAAACATTTTTTGCTTTGTGAAATTCACGTTTATTGCAAAGCTGAAAGATGCTGATTAGTAGAAAAACTGTTAGGATATAGCTATCTCTAAAATGCAGATAAATCTGTGATTAGATCACAGATATAAACATGCATCAAAAATGTGCATATTTACACTACAACTTAACTAAAGCTTTAGACACAAATAGGGTATGTTTACCAAATGTAACTCTGCTTTATGACACTGAGCAAAAAGCAATGAGAAATTAGTTGGAGGCCTAGGTCTGTTTATTTAACATTCAGAAAAATCTATGATCTACTCAGTAAGAAAAAGCAAGGGAAAAACAAAGGCTTCTATGATCATGTTACGCTAACAGCAAAACAGCCAACAAAGGGGCAAATTCTATACGAATTTCAGCCGAAGTGCAGAATGCCATTTCAAACACAGTGAACATCCACATGTTGCCATATAGCTCTCTCAACATTTTTTTTTCTAATTCAAATTCTTAGGAATAAGTCCACAGGAATGTAAATTATAACCCGTTGTTATTATTATTAAAGTGCACCTGAGGGTTATAATTCAGTAGATCATATAATAAATGGTATGTAACATTTTTGTTTTACTCAAAAGAACTAGAAAAGTTCTAACATTGCAAAATATGCACAAGTTAGAAAACAGCTGTATATACATGGAGCTTTTATCCCACCAGAGCCATTTTGCTTCGAGAGCTATGAGGTTTTGGAAGTGAAGCCTACCTTTGCAGTGTGTCACACGGCGCTTCCCTTGTGATTACAGAGACAGAGACAGAAGGGCTAGATAAAGATGTGTTTGAATACAATAAACTCTCTAAATACCTGCTCTAGAGGCTGCTCAGTCTTACTCTGCTGCAGGCTAACCTGGGGCTTGACAAAACACTGAGCCATACACTGGGTAATTACCTTCTAAACTGTTTTCCTCAGTTAGGGGGCTCTGTTTAGTTCTACGATGAAAACACTGGCTTAAACTCCATTATGCAACCACATACTTAAGTAAAATAACAAGTATAACCTTCTCAGAAAAAACATTCATTTCAGTAGGAATTTTGTCTAGGTGAGAAGGACACCAATATAGTGTCACACCTGTTTAATTACTGACCTTTATCTATAGGAAAAGTAGCATAAGAAAAAAAATTACAAATACTTTTGCTTACATGATATAAGGGAAGGAGAAAAATTAGGCAAGGAAAGCATATTCTATGCAAATCAGAAGTTTTCTTTTTCTAAACCATCAGTTTTCTTGGAAGGGACATGAACCATGATTATATTGTCACAAGAGTCTTAAGTGCTTATTTAGTTTCATGTATTATTGACTTCAGAATCAGTTACACTAAACCTTGAAATATGGCTTAAGAGCTTTGCTGGATGCTGATCAATCCATGCAGTAAACAAAAGAACTCCAACTTTTTCAGCTTAATGTATGATTACTGCCACAGAACTATGCATAAAAATAATACAATACATCTGATAAATCAACAGGGTTTTTTCCCCTTCCTTATTTTGTTAAAATAAATCTTTATTTTAATTGTCCTTGACTTTTCAGAACAAAAATAACTGTTATATACACTACTCAGCTTCATATTTTTATTGAGACTCTTCACAATTTTTAACTGTCTAATGACAAGGACAAACACTGCTTTCACTTACACCTACTGTTTCACTTTCAAAATCTTTCAGCAGGGATAATATGTAAGTTGGAAAATATTAAAGTGCTTTTCAAATTAAAGATAGATTACCAAAACTGTAATAACAAACCACCTTTTTATTTGTAATTTGATGAATTGCATTACAAGGCTTTGGGACAGTTGTGGCAATCTTGAACAGTTGTAGAGGGCACCATTTGATGATTACATTAACATGACAGCATCATAGCTGGAACTTGGCATTGCTTTAATTACCAAAACCTTATTAATGTTTTGAAAGAGAAGACATTCTTACAAAGAATCCCAACTGTAAAACAAATCTATTGGATAAATAAAATCTAGAGTGAACTGATCAACTTTTTAAAAATATGTCAGCAGCAGCCTGTAAGTATCATGTTTAGATTCCCAATACCAGTTTCTAGGCATCCACAGAAGAAAGGGGGCTGGTGGGGAAACCCAAATATGTTATCACAGTTACATCTGCTTAAAAATTTTAAAAGTTCCTACCTGCACTGAACATTGGTTCCTTGGGTTTGCTGTGAAAATAATGAAGAAATTACTATTTTAAAAGCATGCACATACAGTCTGCACATATATATGTATCAATATAATATAAAAGTGAAAATATAATAATATAAAATTTTTTTGAGTGTATGTATGAATAAAAATATTTTTTTGATTAAATTATTTACAAAGTAAATCCCCAGGCAAACACAGTTAAAACCAGTAAACATCCTCGATGGCACTTTTACATTCAATTCTCATTACATTCTCAAAATTATAGATTTTCCTCCACTAACTGCCAAATCCTCTTCTTCTGCAAAATTAGTCCAGTTAAAGGATAACATAGGAACTGGCCACGAGCAGTTGTATAATTTTTTGTTTCCAGTCTGGATTTAATGAGCAAACCAAAGTTTAAATCCTGTTCTTCCCAAAGAGTTCACATAAAACATGGAACTGCCCAGTTGTTTCTTGGTGAATGACAGTACTCGGTAAAATACAGAAAGCACATAACCATGATTAAAATGTCTTTTCTTTGTCACTCTTGCACTGCAGCCTGGAAGACAACTGGAAATAGGTTTTTCTTTCCGTCTTGAGAAAATATTTGGGAAAACTTGAGGCGAAAATACATAAAGCATGTTGAGAGGCTCTCTGGATAGTACTACCCTGGCTAAAAGGAAGGAATCTTTGTTAAGAAACGCTAGTCATCTGTTTTCTTTGTCCTTGGCCCCTGTAAATCAAGCTTGAGGGTGTTGTTTCTGATGAAGAATGGAAGGGACACAAGGTTATATTATGCAGTTATTTTTCCTCCCAGTTCTCTCTTTTTTAACCCAATAAAACTTTTGGAGTTTCAGATAGCTGCTGTACGTTTCTTAGGGTGATCCCAAAAGAGTTGAACCCTGTATCATTCTGATGGAGAAATGCTGAAGCAGGAAGTATTCCTAGAGCTTGATGCCATCTCAACACCCTCTCCTAGACTGCAGTGGGCAGATAAGGAGAAATCAAAAAAAGAAACAAAACTGTGTTGGATTTTTGCACACAGGTTTTTTTCTAAGCATAAAAGATTCTCTCTCACTACAATGAATGCTGTAGCAAATAATTCTATTGTATTTTTCCCTTTGCTTTGGCTTGACAATTATATTCAGAATAATACTTTACTTATTGATAAACCCAAACCAAACCAAATTAATTCTGATTCTACTCCTGATTTAGCAACTTTCCATCATAGCAGCCTTTGTGTTAATCATGCATCAAAATACATGCTTCACGCTGGCATACACAGCCAATATCATTTATATAAATAGCATGATGTGTTGCCATTGTTAACACCAAGATCAACATTTTCTCTTATGAATGAAGATATTTTTAGAAAACAAAAAACTTCATGGGATGGAGCACTAGTCAGAAATGCTGCCATATTAGAGACAAAACAGTCCCTAGCTCTGAACAGACCATGCGGACTTATTCAAGCTAATCAAGCTAATGTTTAAGGCTGATTCATGAGAGTAATAAAGCAAATCATCTGTACTTTCTAATTATATAAACCCTAACCACACACAGCTCAGAGCTCTGGCTACCCTTTTTCCTGAACTTGAGTCACATCCTACTTAACTAACCCTCAGGAAGGCTTACTCCTGGCTGATAGCTACAGGAGTTGGGACATTTCATAGCAGCATGGGAGATTATGGTCATCTCCTTATGCTTAAAGCTTCTTAAAAGAGCTTTCTATAGCATTCTGTCTTTGCGTAACAGCCTACAACTCTATCTGCTTTGAAAAACAAAGCGTCATAGAATATCTCAGGCTGGAAGGGATGCAAAGCAGTCAAGGATACAACAGACTGTGAGTAGATGGTTAAGTTAACACACTCTTCCTCACTCTTTCACACATACAGTCAGCTTTCGGGGGACCGTTTTAGTCCCAGTGTACAGAATCATCATTTTCCTTCCCATAACTCTTGCTTTGTATTTTGCATGGTGGCCCAGTTTCAAGAAGAAGCATGAGGCAAGTCTTTAGCCAGCCTCTTCCACAGGATAAGGACACTCATTCTCCAAGGAGGTGAAAGCTGGGGTGCTGAACAGGCTGCATGGGACAGAAATGAGGGGAAAAGTCTCTAACCATACAATGACTGTTTTCACAGTGGTACCAACATCACTAGCTCCACTTAAGGCAATCTAACACATGCTCTCAATTAGTTCCTTGGAATACTTGCACTTTCCTTAAGCATTGCATCCCTTGTGTGCTGGACCTCCTCCCAAAGTCCTAAGCGAGTGATTTCTGATCAGTCCTGTTGCTCAACCCTTTGTGGCCTAACAATTGCAAAATGACGTAACCATTGAGTTTAAAAATGCATGTAAAATTAAATGCATTTTAAAATGCATTAAAATGCATGTAAAAATTACAAATGCACCTCAAGTACTGTGGTCAACCTTAGAGCAAAACCAAAACATTTTGCAGATAACCATTATTTTGTTGTAATATTTTTATTTCTCAGCTATTTTGGAACCAATTTTCAAATGTGTAGTACATCTAATAACTAGTGGAAGTCATAGCTTTCCTTAGTTTAAGTGAATAACCTAACTAATAGTCTCACCTTATCTGTTTAGTAACTTTAACATATAACTAATTTCAGATAATTGTCACCTTTAGCAGGTAGCAGGATCAGAGATATATCCAAAAAATGGACTTTGCAAAGCACTGTATTGTATTTAGATTTTGATATGTAAATCTTCCACACACTGAATTCATCTTTTGGGCACTTGATCTAATGGAATTTTTTTTATAAGAAAAAATACACAAAGCAAGAGCACTGCAGGATCATGTTTGTTAAAACTTTTTCCAAAACTCCAGTAAATTACTGCAGCAAATTGGAAAAGCAATGAGATTCACCACTGGTAGGTGAAATAATTCCTGTTCATATTCCAGAAACAAGTCTACACATCTAAGTATAGAAACTCATTTTTTTAACAAAACTATCCACAAGCTGTTATTTTGTTTATAGAAGATAAGGTTATTTTAATCAATGAAGTCACCACATAATGGCTGTTGATATCATTTGATATGTGTGATAGAGTAGGAAGTTATACACAGATACAAAATAAAAAGCAAAACCTTAAAAAAAAATCCAAGCACTTCAAGAGATAAATACAGAAAAAAGCAGCTACATGCTAATGACTTCACCAAGGCAAAAGCAGCTGCATGAAGTTACGCACCGTTGCAACACTTCACAGAATTTGCAGCTTAAATTAAGAGTGAGCTGTTTTTTTAGCTGTCCCTTCACTGGTCATTATGGGTTTTGCTTGGTTTTGCCTTTCAAACCTTTCAGGCTCACTAGTCCCTAAGACTGTTGATGCTTGGTTTGCTGATTCAGATGTATGCAGGTATACATTCTCTGTGCTACAAGGGTCTGAGAAAAGATTTTGTTCAAACCTGCACATGCAAAAAGACACTTGGCTCCTAAGTAAACTAATAATAGAGTGTTTTTCCTCACAAAAGTAATATTTATTTATGGGTATTATGTATTGTTACAGTAAATTTTTTTCAGTTATATTTGTCTTTCAGAAATCTTGAAGTACAAAAAATCTTAGAAACAAAATGAAACCCACATCTATTAGTTATTTGTTGTTTATCTTACAAAAAATTTTAAGGGAAGAGAATTCAGATGCTAAGATAAAGTCAAATTTCCATAAGTAACAGAAGGCCCAGTCCTGTGGAATTCTGTTGGCTTATCAAAACTTCATTCACATGCGTAGATGCAGAATGCAAACAAGATTTTAATTTGTGTAAATAATACATCTTCCTTGGTTACAATTTTATAACATTTTCTCTGATAGTATTTAATTTCATCATTATTCCTTTAATCTGCTAAGCCTTTCACAGAGTCACAGAACTGTCAGGTTAGAAGGGACCACAGTCGCTCATCTGGTTCAATCTCCCTGCTCAAGCAAGGTTATACCAGAGCACACGGCACAGAATTGTGTCCAGACACAATTCTCAGATATCTCCACTGAGGGAGACTTCACAATCTCTCTGGACAATCTGTTTCAGTGCTCGGTCACTTGCATGGTAAAGAAATTTTTCCTCATATTCCTGTGCCTGAGTTTCTGCCCGTTGCCTCTCATCCTATTGCTTGGCACCATCAAGAAGAGCCTGGCTGCATCTTCTTGACTCCCTCCCTTCAGATACTTATAGAAACTGATGAGGTCTCCTTTCAGCTGTCTCTTCTTGAGGCTGAACAGTTCCCTCAACCTTTCCTTGTAAGAGACATGCTCCAGTTCCTTGATCAACTTTGTAGCCCTCTGCTGGACTCACTCCCGGAGTTCCATGTCCTTCTTGTACTGAGGAGCTCAGAACTGGACACAGCACTCCAGATGTGGCCTCACCAGGGCTGAGTAGAGGGGCAGAATTGGATGGTTGGACGTGATGATCCGAAAGGTCTCTTCCAACCTTGACAATTCTATGATTCTGTATAGGATCACCTCCCTCAACCTGCGGGAAACACTCTTCCTAATGCACCCCAGGATTCCACTGGCCTTCCTTGCCACAAGGGCACACACATGGGCCGCAAGGGCCCATGGACAGCTTCTTGTCCACCAGAACACCCACATCCTCATCCTTTATCCATGCACGCAGGTCTCTTGCCTGCTTTTCCTGATTTCTTGCTCATCCGGCTGCATTGTTCTTGAGCCTGGAGGAAGTGATCCTTGAAGATCAACCAACCCTCTTGGATCCCTCTTCCCTGCAGGGCCTGTTCCCAGGGGATTCTTCCAAGAAGATCTCTGAACAGGCTAAAGTTAACTCCTTTGAAGTCCATGGTTACAATCTTACTCGCTGCCCTGCTTCAGCCCCTCCTGGTACTGAACTCCACCACATGGTCAGGACAGCCAAAGCTGCCTCCATTCTTCACATCTCCAACAAGGCCTTCCCTGGTTGTTTTCATAAGGTCAAGCAGCACACCATTCTTTGTGGGATCTTCCACTACCTGTGACAGGAAGTTGTCATCAATGCTTTCCAGGAACCTCCTGGACTGTTTGTGCTTTGCTGTGTTGCTTCTCCAGCAACACATCAGGGTAGTTAAAGTTCCCCACAAGAACCAGAGCCTGTGACTTTGAGGCTGCTACAAGCTGCCTGTAAAAGACCCCATGCACTTCCTCCTGTTCAGGTAGCTTGTAGCAAACAGCCACAAAGTGCCCTTACTAGTCTGCCCTTTTATCCCAACCTGTAAGTTAGAACAAGTTCTGTAGTTTGCACACTTGCTGTCTTGCTTCATAGCTGAAAACATAACCCAGAAACCAAGCTATCAATAATGTAATCACCCATATTTGGGCTGTAAAATAGTACACAACCAGCTCAGTCAGTCCTTACTCAAGCAAATATGCTGAAGGGATAAAAAGGAAGGAACATTTTGTGCCACACCATTGACAATGACTTGTATAATGGCATTGATACCCAGACAGAGCAGGTAAATTAGGTTATTATGTGATCTTCATTAACAGTGTGTTTTTATGGTCACATTAGCTCTGAGACAGGGAAACAGTACCATAAATACCATTTCTTGCATAGGGAACTGCAACAGAGCAGGTCAAGTGAACTGGCCAAAACTAAAATCTGACTAGGAAATACAGGAAAGAACTGCTTGACCTATACTGACAATACTGATGAACCTCAATGAAGCAGTTATTTGTTCAAGGCCATCCTAAGTCTGAAACCCGTGAACAAGACTTTTTTTTCCTCTGTGCTGTCAGCAATACAGAGGAGCATGATCAGAGATACACAGAGATAGGCATCACTTCATTCCACTTCATTGAACAGCACTTGCATGTAAACCTCTCCTTTCATTTATTTTTAATCTGGCTCTCAGACCAAGGCATTCATGGATCAGAGACTGGCTGGACATCAGTCTACATGTGGGATGTGGTGAGTGAATGCTTCTCAGCAACAGTTTTGGTTTTTCTTCTTCTTTTCTTCACTTCTTAAACTACCTTTATCTTGATTTATGAGTTTTCTCACTTTTGCTCTTCCTATTTTCTTCTTCTCATCCCATTGGAGGAGAGGAAGTGAATGGCTGTGCAGTACTTAGATGCCAGCTGGGGTCAATGCACCACAACCAGAAACTCAAAGAAGTATTTGTCAGGAATATGAAAACCAGGGGAAACCACTAAGATACTAGAAAAGGCATGTTTAATAATTATGAACTTTCCTGAGAAACTCTAGGTTCTCACACTGTTTATAGCTTCAAAATAAGGCAAATAAATTTAATCTAAATATGAAAACCTGTTTTATTTCAAATATTTTAATATATACTTTGGTCCAAGAATAGAAGCTTTGTAAAAAAAGAAGCTTCCAATATTTGTTAAACAAGAAAAACTAAGTTCACTAAAGAAACTAATTTCATTATTAGAGCAGGAGGCAGAGACAGGAGATAGATACTTAGATAACATTACCTTTCACTGTTCTTTTTACCACTAGATGAACTGCTGGTGGAACCAGTGCGGTTGCGACTCCCTTTGGAATCTCCATAGCTTTCCCTCCGACCTCCTGGGGACACACGCTCAGCTGAACTGGTTCTCTTAATGGTGCTAATAAAACAAGGAGCAAGTTTCACAGCGGCACTTGTAAAAGTATATATTCTACAATAAATATGTTTGAGAAATGTATCAAGTAGAACACTGATCCTTAAAAACTAACTACAATTCTTATTTTAATCTTAACTTGATTTGTTAAAGAGCCTATGTAAGAGTTTTGCTGAGCACCTGGTGCAACAGAAACAAACATACTGCTTTTTCCTTAATCATAAAATAGAAGATGGGCTAAACCAATTTCATAGAGTAGTTGTAATCTTTTTTCTGGGTCACATTTCAAATCTCTGACTACCACTCCATACTTCTGAACTTTTGGATTCTTTTATGAAGAACTGAAAGATTTAAAGAGAAAGCATATTACCTGACACTTCTAGCCAGACTACAGAGAATGCCAAAAGTAGGTCTAAATTTGAACACAAGCAAGCTAACTTTGAGTCTTCATTCAATATCAATTACTCTGTGGTTCAAAGCTAGTTTTAATATACTCCAAACTGCAATTAATGGTGAGCTAGCCTGCATTTTTTTGATCGTTGTCAAAAATGTATGCTTCCTAGTTACATGTATGAATAGATTAGATTCCCCACATGTCCTGACGGGAGGTTTCTCAAAGGCTTAAAGCTTGCCCTACCCTCTCACTCTTCAACCATTCTTCCTGCCAAGATAGCTATCAAGGGAGCTCTTGTGTGGCTTTATGGCACCCCTTAGACATGCAGCTCTCTCCGATGGAAAAATGTGAGCCAAGACACAAGCAGTGTTAGTTAGTAAATTAAGAGAAGCTCAGTCAGAACTTACACCTTACAGGAGACAAATTATTGACCAAAGCACTTCTCCCTAAAGCAGTGCTTCCTAGCAAGAGAGGGAGCAGCTGAGGGTGAGGCCCCAAAGCGGGTAATGCTTGTTGCTGCAGGCCCTTTGCAGCAGAGGCTCAGGCAGCAGTACCCAGACTGAGGCAGGAATCACCCCACGGCACCAGCTGAATGACAGGACTCAGTGTCCAGGTCTCATTTCCCCCCACTTCAGTCCTGTACTGTTTTCTCCCATGCAGAAAGCAGAACGAAAATATCCCCTTTACCCATAAAATCCCCATACTAAATAACCACCTTGAGCAGCTCTCTCACCCCAGAAACCATGGACACCAGTGATTGCTTTCAAGCTCACATCTCTCTACCCAAATCCCAACCACAACCTCCATCCCACTGTGAAAACTTCAGTACTTGCTCCTTTAAGGACAATCTCATCCTAGTCACACCTTTTATCATTCCCAGCCACCTCCCCCTTGGCCTCCATACACTCCCAGAGATGCTCTGCTTACCAGAATACTCATCTCATACATTCTTGAGGACTACTCCAAATCTCCCCATCAGTCCCTAACAGCTATCCCTACCCTGTTACCTCAGTCAGCTCCCCTGGCTCTGTCCCACTTTATGTGTGGTCTAAGTTGGCTTTCCATAACTAGAGGAAACAAGATAGACTTTTCCATCTGGTCAAAAAATGCTCAGCTTAGCAACTGTACACCACGATTGATACACCTCCTGCTTGAAAAAAACCCCAAACTTATTTCTGCTCCCCCATGTCTTTTTACCAGCAAGGACAGGAATGTTTGAACACCTCAACTGAGACTCAGTTACAGAAATGATGGGAACACCTGAACCAGAGTCTTTCTGCAAAGCAATTGCCCTTCTGAAAAGAAGGCAGCGCCCATCCAGGGGCGAATCTGCAGAGGTGATGCATGTTAAGGTGCATCTCAGGCAGCTTGACAAAAAAACCTTCTGGAACATGCGATGGTAGGACAGATATTCAGTGTTGCATTCTTGTAATAAAAACAAGCTTCAAATGATTAAGCTGAAATTAAAAAAACAGTGTTTCTGTGGAGAAAGCAATGTAAGAGAGCAAGCAGAATGCAAAATTACACACAGCGACAGAACAAAATACATTCATAGGGGAAGAGAAAAGGCAGCAACAAGTATTTAATTCTGTCTTAATTTCAGAAGTGTACTTCCTACACTAGACTAACATTATCCAAGTCATCTCAATGTCAAATGCATTAAAAAAACCTTCTCTAGGAAATTAAAGAATATACTGTTAATATTCAACTATTCTCCCTGCATCTCATAACATCATCCAATTCAATACTACTCCACTTAAAAAATAAAACTTTGATACTGAAAATGTTTATTCCGCATAAAATAGCTTTACTAGCATGTGCCTTCCACTATTATATACATCAATTACAGAAACATCCTGTGTGATTTGTCAGGTTCAAATCTTTATTTTGGCATCCTTTCCTGGTTAAGAAAATTTCAGTGTAGGCTGATGTTGACATATATTTTCTTCTTTAAGGATAAGAGGTGTCAACATCAGCCTATACTGAAATTAAATTAAGGACATTATCAAATTATACTAATCCTAGAAAAGAATTTAAGTTACAGAAACAATTTGAAACCAATTTTAACATTGCTTGGGGTTTCATTTTTATAAGTGTCAACATTCAAAAGATGAACTAGAGGATAAGAAATCAAAAGGTGGAACTAAAATTTAAAAGTTTAATTCTATCTTCCTTTTGAATAATAAAGTCTTATATCAGTATAAAAACTACTTTTACCACAGGTATAAAATTCTTTTAAACTCTTTTGGTTTATGTCCATCACAGCTTAAACTAACTAGTAATGCTATCTTATGACAAATTTTATTTTAAACTTTCAACAACAACAAAAGCCCAGTGAGAAGTATTAGTTTGTGGTTGGAAACAAGAATTATAACTCCATTATATTAACTCAATTTTGGCATTATACACATTTTGTTAGCTAGACTGTTAAACACCAGTGATTATATCCATGGCTACAGCAGCTACACTGTCACTTGAGGAGGAATTTAAAACAACAGAAAATACTCATTTAACTTACAGGTTTGTAAGAGTATAACTGGATTCCAGAATTTGATTTCCACATTAGTGATATGAAAGGAGAGCATTTGCAATTATTTAAGAAGATAACATTTAGTTACACAATTTTTAACTTGTTTAAGACAGCAATGTGGTCTAACACCCCTATAATAAAAATGATGTTAGTATGAAATAATGCAGCTATCATCACTGAAATTATTATTATCTAAGTTGTGTGATGCATTTATCAATGATGAGAAAGTCTTATACATGTACTTCTGAAAATGTTAAAAATGGCAATAATAATTACAGTTCTATCATGTTAATGCTTTTACTAAAACAGCCACTTTCTATGTGTTGAATTGAAATGGAAAGGAAAAACAACCGAACTTCAATGCTACAAAGCTATTAAGAATCCCTCACCTTAGAGCAGGCTTTTTCAGTTTGCATGCATTGAGAAGATTCACAGACCTGCTTAATCCAGATTGAGAGGTGCGTAAACAAAGCAGAATAAAAAGTGAATGCAACAATAAAATGTGGAAACAAGACATTTACAAGACTTACATTAAAAGACAAAACTGCATGCTTTCAAGATATGAAGTCACGTGCAGGAGTAAACAACAAAGTGCTTATTGACTCAGTTAGATGTTTGATCATTTCAAACCATACATTTAAGAACACCAATGTATCTTTGAATGACAAACTCTCAGCAGTGCCCCAACAGACTGACCATTTGTAAAGCGACTCAAAAATAAAATTAAAAAAAAAAGAAATCAAAGAGGCTATCTGAAGGAACACAACAGATGATCCAGGTAAAAGACAAAGACTATTAAAAAAGCAACAACAAAGACAGGAAAATAAATCCTCATATATACATACATATACCACTGCATAGCATGAGTGTTTCAGGTAGTTGCATTACTGAATTGTGGTGAACAAATCTGGCCAAAATTAAGAAGATATATACCTTATTACTAAAATTATTTGGGAAAATATAAAAGCTTTTGAATACAAGAAATTTAAAACTAGCACACAATGCTCTTAAGACAGTAACTGATGGTATTAATATTTTGTCTAGAACTCATTCTGACCCTCATTTAAATCAATTAGAATGAATTCAGGAGTAACATGACTTTAATTTCATTACGCCTTTGAGCAAAATGCACTAATAACTTTAATTGTTAGAGATATTGAGAAGTGGTGTAACAGTTTTGCCACCCGAAGTTCAATGGAGAGGGATTTCTTTTTTAATTTATATTCTAAATATTTTAAACCATTTTCTTTGAGAGTTGAGTGTTACACAGAGCACTTAATTGAAGGTTCAATACAGAGTTTGTGTGTGTGCCAGTTACAAACCATTGCTGCCCCCCAACAGAACCCACAACATTAATTCCAGACGACTGAACAATTTCCTAAGGGCCATGTGTTTAGAGTTCAGAAGAACGGGAATTTATCATATTAAAGTATTTTATTCTCCCTGCAAACAAAGCTCTTTATGTTTTCTTTGTTCCTGCTTCTTCCTTTTGATCTCCATTGTCAGAGTTTTGCACCATTGTAATACTTTGCAATCTGCTGGAGGAGAAAGAATGACTGATTGTCTCCTTTTGAAAGACAAAGTATGTGCTAGCCTGCAGCCTGCAGCAGCATCCCTACTGGGAAAGGTACTGTCTGCATTCTCCTCCCTTACTTTTTTTTTCTTCCCTTTTTCCCCCTCAACTCTTGGAAACAAAGCTATCCTAGATGAGTCACAAAACCTTAGATTTTAATAGCGAACACAAAACATCATTACTACGCACTGGCCAGATTCCAAAGACAAATTTAGTGTTAAGCAGCAAACTTCAAGCCACATTACATGCCAAAGAAAGAGTGCAGGGGGAAGGGTAAGTTCTGCTCACGATACACTAAACCTATCTTATTCGGAATGAAAATTTCAAATAATTATTCTAAGCACAAAGTTCAGAATAAAACTATGGCAGCATTCAAAAAGCTGGTACTCAAAATAGCTTATAAACTTCTACATCATAGAATTAGTAAATATATTAAAATTAAAATCAAATCCTCTGATCAAAGGTTTCTTGTGAAGATGACATGGAAACACTTTACAAAGCCAGGCAATTCTTGATTGTCTGTCTGTGTCAGGTGATTGTTCAGCCCATCTCAGAATCACTCCAGCTCTCTGTTAGCTGGCTGGCATCCAGAGACTCCCAGCTGTGTTCACATGGCCCCCAGAACCTGAGTGCAGCAGCTCCTCTTGGTGCTTGACCACAGCTCTTGGTCCCAGTACCACCAGCATCACCAGGCTTTCTATCCTGTACTGTATTACCACCAGATACTTTTATAATCCAATTGATCCATATTTTGGATTTGTGCTTTTGCTCTATTCAAGTTATTTCAGTCCTTCCTTAACTTGGATAATTGGGTATTAACTATATGAGATCTGAATGCTGAAGTGGGGTTTGGTGCCCTCAATTCTAATTGAAGTCAGAGTCAGTTGAGGTTACTCAATGCTTTGCAAGATCTGGATCTAATTATCACATTAGGCCCTATAAGAACCTACTGATATCCAGAGATACATGTTTTACATATGGAAAAGCAATATGCATAGAGGTTAAATGATTTGCATAAGGTCACTGAGAGAATATATGGCAGAACTCAAATAAAAGCCTGCTAGTTCCACCCTTTCAGCCTCAAGCCTTTTTTATTACCTCCAATTTTATATTCCTGCCAGAAGAAGTAATTTCCATTTCAAATATTAAATGGGAAATCAGAAAATGTAGTGAACTCTGAACCACATCTCCTTGGTAATCCAGTGAGGCAGATAAGACGTATACCAACCTGTGGGTTCAAATGAGTTAACCAACACATTTAATACAGCTATTGTATGAAATGAGATTGTGTCTGCAGACATAGCAGTAAATACATCTGTGTCTAAGCAGGAGAATGTATGGATGCACACTCAGTCCCCACGCAGACTATTTGCATATATTTACATAAATAATACACAACAAACTGTTTCAAGGGACAGATTGATGTCATTTCAATTGGACATCATACAGTCTTAACCTAAATGGTGCTAAGTATAGGAGAAGAGAGGAATCAGAAATTATTTGATTGTAAGCCCTCTTTTCATAATGCAATACAGGAAACTTTTGGGAAGGACTCCATTCACCTGCATTTTCTCTTGAATATATGGTCATAGGTAATAAAAAAATGGAAGATACTATTTTTACTATGGCAATTCTAGCAGGTATTTGTCAGTCTCAATAGCAGCTCAAAAGTTTAGAAGATGACTCAGCAAAAACTACTTTTTCCCTTTCTACTGTTGTTTTTAACTTTACTTTCACTCTCTAAATTCTACCTTTGCAATTGTGCACCTGTGTTGTATAGGAAAACTATTAAAAGCATTCAAGCAGAAATTAAGTTTTAAAACATCTATAAACGCGTAATACTGTTTACAGCTGCTGTGTCACATGACCATATTTTGGACTAAAAAATACCTACACTACAAATTAGCTACAGTTCTGGAACCAGTTCATAAGAAAGGAGCACTACTCAGCAGAAATCAGAATGAAAAATAGCTTGAAATTTCCCACCATCTGTAAACTGTGTAACACTGAGAGAAGCTTCTAACACAAATAAACAAGTCCTACCCCTTGAAAAAGGAAGCTATTTGATCTTGCTGATGTATTTCCATTACTGTTTTATGCATAAACACATGCAGTTCCTGAAGGTAAAACGGTCCAGTATAAATACAAAGTGTGATTGAAATCATCTTAAGGATGCCTAATGAATTACTCTATTTGACTGTATACAAGAAAGATATTTGGAGCACTTACTGTAACATCTTTGAATACCGAATAGATGGAACACCATTTACTATAAAACCCTGAAATCCGACCAGTTATTTCAAGGTTCACTATTAAATGATTACAGAATAAATTACCAAAAAATGTTTTGTACAGTTATCAATTTACGAGGTCCTTACCATTCCACTTTATTCATCCTGAAGGATATTTATAGGCAAGGCACAGAAATAGGCTTTAATATAGTTTAATAAAGTTAACAGTAAAGAACGAAAATTTGCACGTTAAAGACACCAATACAGAATTTTAGAGCATTTGAAGAGAACAATAATTCTACAGCACCTGAAATTTACAACTGCTTTTTTCAGGACATGGAGCAACCCGGCTCTCCTAAGCACTCTTAACAAGCGTTCACCTATTTCAGCAAAACTGTCCATGTATATTTTTTCTTTTCCAAAACTGAATATACATTTTCATGCTGCATATTTAAAGCACCTTCGGCCTAGGTTCTTCAGCAATGAGAAGGGACAGAGCATAATAAAAGGACATTAAAAACTTGCCCTGTGGAAGAATTTCTCATACAGGAATCAAGACAGTCTAAAAATACTCCCTAATTATGCTCTCTAAGGACATTTCCGCTGGCATTCTGGGTATCCAGGCTGCACGTGGGTCAGGTGGAAGGGATACAGGGTACCACCTACCTACAGGGATCCTAAGCTAGGATAATGCCTACAGGCTGCAGGCAATACCAGATGGAACACTTGAACTACATAAAGGCCTCCAAGAAGACAGAAAGCATAAATATGATCCTGACCTGCACTTCACCCACCCTACACTAGGGCACAAAGTCCTGTGCTGAACCTTAGAGACAGAGCATAAAGACTCCAGAATTATGCCCTCTGTACACAGGTGAAGTCTACCAATGCCTGTGCTCTCATATGTTTTATAACTACTAGTTGAAACTTAATTAGGAAGAATGAAATTCTGAGAACTATTAAGAAAAAATAATTTGTGAAGAACAAATGTATTTTAAAATGCAGCATGTACTAAACAATACTCTTTTTCAAACACTAATAAATTTCCTTTTCTAAAAGGAAAGTTCTTTCACCCATTTTCAAACTTCTGATAATACAATCCTAATAGTGGAACAGTTTAGACAGTATTTGCTTTCCTTCTCTTATCTTAAGGGCTGATTTGGACCAGCCTGCCCAAGCCTATGGCTGCAGTGAACTCCAGTTCACAAGAGCTCACAGGAGTTCATTTCTGTGACATAAACAAATATGGTATTTTCCAATTTTAATTGTGCACAGTGTAACTTCTCTCTACTCTACAACAACAGAACCTGGAATTTCTTGAAAAGCAGTACCCTTCAACACAGTAACAAAAACTGGCATATCCTTAACCACCATCTCACCTTCGAGGAAAAATTCTCTTTACAAGAGAGACCTCCGATCTTAGCAAGTTAATGCTCTCATCTCTACAACTTACCCTCTCTCAGAGCTGACAGCATCATCACTACAAAAAGATGAGACACACAAAAGAAACGTACAAAAAACCCCCCAACCCCAAACCAAAACCCCACACAATTATCTTTTACAGACAAACCACACAGCAGATTAGCACCACAGTAACTGCCACGTATAACTTGAACTTGCTTCACCCAATCCATTCCGTTCCTTATAACCCAGATGTATAAAACATTTAGCCTATTTAAAAACAGCTACACACAAAGCAATTTGGGACAGAGCAGCAATTTTTAAAAGGGCTTAAATACATGCTAATGGTAAGATATCTAAAGATGGATGTTTTCATTTGCATAAATATGTGCTAGGCATAGAATTTTCCTCCTCCCTGAGATGCTGCTAACACTGTGCATGCAGTTTATATGATAATTTTGTTAGTGAGAGAAAACCATCAAAGATAACATACTCATTTGCAATGATAACACTGTTTCTCTGCAGACTATGTATTTTCTACTAGCTACTCAAAGAACTCTTGCACTTTTCACATTATGTTGGGCAACAGCACAGTAGAAATGCTTTATTCTCTCTATGCTAAACTCTTAAAAGCAAGAAAAGAACACAAACCAGTACAACCAAGCATTGTGCATTCTTTCAATACTCATGGTAATAACCTTAATTGTAATTAGAATGAATAAATTTAAAGCCTCTTAGAATGAAATCCATCTCCCTTTCTTTCCGAACTAAATATTTAGACTGCTGCTTTGCAAGTAAGAAAAACTACATATCTAGAAGGTTAAAAGAGGAGCTATACCATGTTTTCAATTCCATGGTTATAAGGTTTCTCATAGATGCCTACCTTTTTGCTGCTGGTGATACAGTCTCCTTTCTGGTTCCTGATGGAGAAGGTAAAGAGCCACTTGGTTTCTTTGGTAACACAGTTCCATTGTTAACTGTAGTCCTTAAAGGCAGGGTTTGTACCAGTGGTCTTGCTGTAAAATAAGCATAAGATGAAATCATTGTCTCCATTTACTTTTCTCTGTTTTTTTCCCCAGCAAAAAACACTAGAATATTTTAAATTATCCATGTAGTGTTCCATTTTTGTGTCACTATTGCCAAATTCAGCACAGATGAGGGTTTTAACATTGAGGAATTATTAATAATAATAATCACCATCATCATCATCCTATCAAGTAAATCATAGCATATGTCTTGAGCACACAACTCTATAACTTCTCTCATCTGTAAAACTCTGTCCTGGATCAAAGAGCTTAGTGGTAAGCGCAAAAGTAGCTATTGTCCTCAAAAACAATCCTGCTCTCTCAAAAGAGCATCAGTCTCTTGCCCACCTGGATAGCATCCAGAGGAGTGCTACAAATGAAGGCATGCTGTCATCCCAGAAACTCCTACTCTTCACCCCTCAGTCTTCTTGGAGGTTTTCCACAAGCAAATTATTATTACTCCCCTCAAAAGGTCTATTTTCAAAGAATGCGGGCTTATGTTTGACAGAAAGGAACTGTACCTTTTATTCAGAAAAAGCAACTGAAATCAGCACAAGAGTGGAGGTAATAAGCTGACATTATCTACCTACATACTTCCGATCAAACGTTGGCTCAAAAAAGGATCTACATGTCATAGTCGTAATTAAGATTAGAATAACAGAAAAGTCCCATTTGAGTAGTTAGTTGCAAAAACAGTGTTTAAAATTGCAAGCAGTGAGTACCAACATGAAAACTGCTGTGGATCATAGCCTTGAAACACAGACACAAACATGACTAGTGCTCTCTCTACAGCAGGGAAGAAAGCTTGAATTACTCGAAATTTGACAGGACTTTGTACTACAAGCCACTGTAAAGATGCCGAAAGTTTCTGGATTCAGAGAAACACCACCTGAGAGAAGGCAGCAGTCATAAGTCACTTCAGGAACATAGAATTTCATTGAACTTGGAGAGGATGGCAGTGAGAATAAATATGAAATATTCTTAAAAAAAGACCACCAAGGATAAAAGATCTAAAAGGCTAAACTGAAACAATTGTATACAGTTATAGGTCATATTGTAACAATGTCTTATTGCACTAACAGCAAGCATTTATTGACTTGTTCACCCTAAGTTTTCATATATTGAACGAAAAGATTTGAAAGACTATGTCTTCAGAAGATTGCCAGTAAATATGGTCTACTAGAGAATGCAACTTGCAAGATAAACTTTGTCTTGAAACTTTGTTAGAATACACACTCACTTGTTATTTATTTGTCATTTATTTGTTCAGAGGAGAGAAATTTAGAAAACTACCTATAAGGGAAATACTTAAGGAATGAGGCTTATTTGGCTTAGAAGAGTGTAGGATGACAGGAACGAAAGTCAACAAAGGAGACAAAAGAAGAAAATTTTCTCTATGCTCACTGAGGGTGCCTTCCAGCCCTGTCTTCCATGATCTATTTTAACTGACTAATGCTGTCTTTAGAGCTTATACAAAACATCTGAAGTTAACTTGGCTTCCCATGCCTCTATTTATTTTTTTATTCATGAATTCAGATATCATAATTCTATTTACTTCTACTTTATTCATTTTTTGTGTATTAAATTCTTCTTACAGTTTTGTGCTGGAAGCCCTGTTGTTTGTTTCCTAATTGCTGCACTGCTGTAATTAATCCATATGTATAAAACTGATTCTGATGCATACTGCAGAATCACAGGTAGCTACAGTTGAGAAATTGTGGACATGTCTCCTGGCAAGCTTTCTGTAGCTCACAAAACTTTAATGAGCTTTGAGAAGACAAATTAGAACAGCAATTAAAATTTAAAAAAATAAATGATTAAAATATTTTCCTTATTTATAGTTATTTAAAAAGAATGTCTATTAAGAAGTAGCTGGAGTGAACTAGCTGGAGTTTGTTTACTTTCCTAATCTTACGAAATCGAAACTAGCAGCAGCCAGGAATAAACCCTGCAACCTTCAACAGAAATTTTGCTTCAAATGCAGCACCAACCCACAACCCACACTTCTGGAAATAGAGATTTAAATGGTCAGCTAGTGTAGAAAGCAACACCATGAAACTCTTACACAATACACAGAAAAACTGTGCATAATTCAATTAATCCACTGTTCACTCTGGAGCTATTTAGTTTTATTTACAACAGCTAGTTCACACCAGTGGTAACTGGCATCACAGTCACACAATCTCAAACATGTCATTGCTGTTAGAAGTCAGTAACACACTGCTATTACTGCTTTGTCAGTAATGTTTATTTTGCAAGTTCTGGTGCTTCAAGGTCTTACCTGTGGTAGCAGGACTGACAAGTTTATCAGCCTCAACAGCAGCTTTTTTAATCATACTCTGATCTATGGATTAATACGGCTGTTAAGTTTACAAACAAACCAATAATTGCAAAAGGAAAGAACAACAAACACAAGTGAAACAAAGGCAGAAAGCCATACTGAAACTCCACCAAGTAGTAGAATTAAATAAGGAAAGGGAAAAAAACCCCAAACAACTAAACCAAAAACTCAAAACACCATTAGGGAAGGAGCTCCACAAATGGACAAGATAAGCCGCTCCCTTTCCATGATGTATGCTGCTTTTAAGCTGCTTAGCTCAAGTTTAGAACAAGAACACAAAGACTGAAAACAAGTTCAAGATTTTTCCATTATAGATTTGAAAGTCTGAAACTTGAAATCTTTAAACTAATTTTAAATCTGAAGTACTCAGAAAAATGAAGTTGTTTGTCCCACGACTTTATACAGTACAGTGGGGACCTTGTGTTTCCAAAGGCACAGACCTCCCCCATCACACACACTTAATCCTGATCTACTTCAACTATAGATCAAATGATAACAGCAGCACAGTAAGCTTCAAGCCCCAGTTTGCATGGACACAATTTCTGTGACACTCTGCGGGATCAAATTCCACTTTTTAAAACTCCAAATGTGGAATTAGCCATTAAACAATACAGGGAAAATAAACAGATTCAGTCCATGCAGCCCAAGGGGTAAAGGATGAGAAGCTGCCACTCCAGCTCCTCCCATGTCTGAAAAAGCCCCTCTCCTAAGAGTCTCCATCAGGAGCCTTCATAATGCTATTCCAAACTAAAATACTGAAATTAGTCTTACGGTAAGTAATCGCATACAATTTGTTATAAAGTAGTTGTGCCTACTATAGGAATAATAGGCCATCATGTGAAATGTATTATATTTGTCAAAATAGCTGGAAAAAACAAGTGATCAGAATACTTCAGATTCTCTTTCATGTTTATAATTCATGTTTAATAAGGTTGACCATACACTAAATGATACAGCTGATGTACAGCTAACTGGAAGTCCTTTACATAAACAGTCACAGTGCTGATCTTCCCCAGAAATTAGGTGGGTTTTGCTGGCAAATATCAGGACTCATTCTGGTAATTTGCAATGGAAGAGCAATTAACATGTGGAGTCCTCCATTTGCATTATTACAGTAAAAATTCTTACACTGTAATTTCACACACACGTTAAGAACCAGGTATGCCATATATAAATTAAAAATTCTCCAAACCACACACACACACAAAAATCCCACAAACAAACAAACAAAAAACCCCCCACAAAACCAGCCATAGAAGACAGGTGGATAAGCTTACAGCAGCTTTTCTTCAATGTACATCGAGCTATGGCTCTAATGGTCTGCCATGACCAAGAAAACCTCTACTGATTCAGAGTTCAACTCTACTCACAGAATCCATGAAAATCTGGTTTGTATTTTGCTAAGTAAAGCCAGCAGGCAAGAAGAACAGATTTGGTAACAACTCAGTAATAATTACTAGACCTTATTTCCCCCTTTATGCATCCGATAATATCTATTTCACAGGCAACATGAAGCCTCTTAATCTCCTGTACGACCAGATTTGATGGAATATTTTATCACAGTGGAGGCTATCTTTAGTAACATTTAATTTATCTGATATTTCAAATTTTTTTTTCAATAAAACAAAGACAAAATAAGGAGATTACAACAGAAAGGAGAGAGAACATGAAGACAAGATCACAGATATTTAGTGCATATTCTGTCTGACAGCTAGCATGAGACACAACCAACTCATAATTTGGCTCTGTAATTCTGTCCCTTTCAGCTTTCTTCATCTCTTGACACAAAACTTTGTAACAAACATGACAGCTCAGTTCACCAAATTAAGTAGTTCCTACCTAGTGTGTTAAACCAATGACTAGAAGTAAATATTTATTGCAAGGTCACAAATACATAAAACCGAGATTAAAGGAAGTCCTAACTTTAAACTGGGAAAATTATGAATCCTTAAATACATAACATAATTCTGATGCAAAATACAGTTTTAATTCATATTAATACATATCTGGACCCCAAAAGAAATAACTTTTTAAGTTAGACAACAGAGAGCCTGTGAAGGCAGCCATACTTTCTTTCCACATCTAGGTTGCCGCCACTCTTACTCTTAAAACTGCTCTAAAATACCTTGTGTGTTTCTCTAAGCTGCACATAGGCAGCCTCCCAGGCCTTTGCAGGCTCACACACTACAGTAAATCACACTGGTTGGGTTCTCATAAACTTCTACTACTGTGAAGCACTGGATGTTCAGGTCCAGCTTTTCTGAGTTGTGCACAGACGAACTCATTCCTGCAGAGCAGGAGCCACGAGAGAGCACGCTGTGGCACGTGGGCACAGCACAGAATTCTGCCAAGCAGTGACATCTGTCACACCTGGCACCTTGCTGGCTCTGGATTGGCTGCTCGGGAACATGGTCAGGCAACAACTACAGCTCTACCTTTCTTTTGTAGCTGAGCAGCTGGTGTTGTACCATCTCCTTAGTCATGTCAACTCTGTGCTAACTTAGAGCTCTGTCTTATGTCTGTACCATCCACAGACACTTAAGACATTTTAACTTAAATTTTAATTACATTTTACTTAAGTTTAATTAATTAAAAAAACCCCCAACCTATTAGGAGTTTCACCCACAGAAGACAATGCCTTCCCTAAAGAGTTTATAAACTAATCTTGATCAGAAGTAAGGAAGTGGTAGCAATGGTTAAATGTAGATGTGGATTAAGCACTAAGAAAATGTAAATGCTTTCCTGGTTCATGTAAACTGTAGAAGGCTCACAGATTTAACCATCTGGATTTTTATCTGTTCTTTTTAACAGGTTGAATTTCAAATGTATTTTATTTAGAGTTTGATTTGTTGATTTTGAATATTTCAAGATCTAATGAATAACCTATTTTAATACATATGAAACACTCATTGAATTGCACTATCTATTTTACATCTATCTGAAATGCAAACCTTTGGTAGGTCCTTTCTTGTTCTGCATGGCCTGCTGCTCCTCCGTAATATTCAAGCGTCGGACCACATCAGCAAGGGCAGATTTGAGCAGCTGGATGTCGTCCTCCTGCATCTGGACACGCTGCTCCAGAGAGGCGATGCGATCTGTTACCTCCATACTGCTTGCAGCAGAGGCACTGTCATCTAAACAAAACAGCAGAAAAAAAATAAGCATTATCAATAACGGATAGCCATCATGAAGTACCTTATGCAATTGGCTGCAGGTAAAAACAAGGCTTTTCTCAGACCTGATGACTTCTTGAGGAAGAAAGTTTTTAAGTGACCAAAAGGAAGAGATGAAAATAAAAATAAATAAATAAAAGATGAATACTTAAGTAAGATGTGATGACAAGGCTGGCTTCAGAGACAGCTGCTAATTGGGTTCCACTACCAATTATCTACATGTCAGAACTGCCGTGATCAATCATCACCCTTCACTGTTCTGCTCAACACAACATTCTGACACTGCTGGCCATTCAGGTAGAGAGCTACATTTTCTCATATGCTACACACCCTTCCAGATTTTTCTTTCTCATATAGGTGATAGAGATACATTACACATATATAAGTAACAGATAGGCTTACACTTTTTCATGCTACCATACACAGGCTGAAGAACAGATACTGACCCCATCTGCTAATTCCTAGTTTATACCAGCAGCTTTGAGAACATTCCCTCTGACTGAAATAAAACCCCAAATAAATTCAGAATTACTCAGTAATTATACTCTAAGCCTGCAAATTATTAAAAGGGTCATTACTTTGCATACAATTCACCCATTATTTGGAAATAACCCATAGAACCTTCAAGTCTACAAATCCATGATGAGGACTACACATTCTTTCCACTCAAAACTAGTAATAAGAATATTTTTCCTAAATGAGCACTTTTGTTCCTATCACATAGAAACACTGTAACTTATTACAATACTAAGTTAAGAGAAATAAGAAGAAAGCAATACCAAAGACATCAAAGTCAGTATCAATTACGGAAATAATGTGCAGTTTTTAAAGAGAATTGCAAAGTTTTATTGAAATAGGCTCTGAAACCTAAAAAAAAGAGGGGTACTAACTTATTGGATGATCTTAAGTAATGTTAGTCAAGGATCACAGCTTTCAACTCATGACTTAATAAGTCATACTGCAGCAAAAATGGATATTTATGCTACTATCTGCAATCATAATTGACTTCTCCCTCATTCCCAATGCAAGTCTGCAGCCTGTATTTCTTCTGTTAAAGCTGAGCTCTCTTTAGAAGAAGGTGGCATTTGTTTTCATTTCTTGTGTTCTTAATTCACCTCCATTCCAAACCAGAGTTTTCCACTTCTTTTGTACAAGGGCACAATACGAAAGCTAAATGGTTTGTGTATAATAATAACTCCTGTTGAATTTTAAAACAAAGTTAAGTGTTTGAAAAAGGAAAACAACTGTTTCTGAATACATCTAAAAGCATATTCAAAAATGTTAATGCTTACGAACTTTTAATCATAAGGGTCTAGGAAAAAATTGCATTAATTTTTTTTTTTAAAAAATCTATTCATCTCCAAACCACTCCAATACAGATTGGTTTTGAAATCTGTTCATCAGATCAATTTTGGCTTCCTCATCCCTCACACCCTCAATAGCTATCTGTGGTTACCAAGAGCTAAATTAGAAACAACTGAGAAACAATATAACAATATTGACAGTCCATAAATAGCTACAGGCTATTATAGTTTAAAATGCTTGTTAATTCTATTATAGGATTCAGACCTTATTTAAAATAACAGCATTAGGATATTATTAGGCTGAATATAGTGGTAAGGCAAGTAATGGTTCTGAATGAACTAAATCAGAACTCAAGTTCCTGAAAAATGTAAAAAAACTTTCCCCAGGACAAAGCTTTCCAAACTTTGTCCTAATCAGACTTCTGCTCAACACAGGACTCTGTCCTGTAGCTATTACAGGTAATTAGTCCCCAAACTCAGATTAGCAGCTATGCTGGCAGCAGTATGAGCTGCCTGCAGAACTTAACCTTTCCTCTACAAACAAAAGCCCCACGCTGCTCTAATGACTTTACACTTTAACTCAGCTGGAAATAACATGGATTAGCATACTGGACAATAGGCAACCAAATCAAAAGCTTGATTTAACCAACACAAGACAAATTCAAACTTCAGCCATTCTGCCAAATTCAATACTATCAGGAATAGTTTTCCTCTGAATTCAGCCAACAAGAAATAGCCAAATCGCAAAACCAGGGCCGTAGAGAAAACCCAGGGGAAAATCAGTTGGTGTTGAAATGATCTAGCTCTTGCTACAAAAGAAAACCCTCTCACGGAAGTATCCATTTCACTAATTTTTAAGTGTGTAGAAACAGTAATTTTGCCCAGACATTAATCTTCAAGTGATAAATCAGTGGCACGGGTTTATTTACAGTCTTGTAAGAAATCACTCCTACTAATAACTGTTAAGATGTACAGCTCTCTCCCTTCTTTCCCCTTTCCCCATCTGCCACCGTGACTCTTCCTATCACACCCTCACTGACCAACAGGGCCCAGCAAACCCGTTCTTGGACACACAACATCTGTACCTTCCACTCCATCATTCTTGGCAACATAACCCTCATCCTTGCTGTAACCTAGAGCTTGTTTGGTTTTTATGGTGGTTACCTCACTGGGTGCAGTTTCCTTCCAAGGATGCAGAAAAAAATAAAATTTTAACAGCTTTCAGTAAGATTGCAGCTGGAGACAAGATTGCTTACAGTCCAGTACCACTTCATTTTACCTCCTCTTTGCATGCATGTACAAGTAAGCTAGAAAAGAGGCACAGAATACAATAAACCTACATCTTATGAAGAATGCAAAGTTCAATTATAAAATAAGCATAACCTGTTTGTTATGCAAGTTGAGGATGGAATGTTCTTGCCACTGAGATCATTACATCCCAGTATGTTAAGCAATAAAGTTGCAACGTCAATACAGCCAAATAAGCAAAATGGTACAGTATCAGAAGAGAAAAAAACAATTAATGTTGTAAACTAACAACACAACAACAAAAATGCCACAACAGATGTCACCTACTCTGCCCACACAAGTAAGACTGATTATTTTTAGCCTAATTTGTGACCTGCCTCTGCAGTGTACCACTCATCCTCACAGCAAAAGACATTTGCAAGGAATATTTTAGCACACATTTGTAATGAAATTTGGAAAGGCGTATGAAGGAGACTGCAAATCCAGACAAATTGCCTTGAAGTGTTAGATCTCCTTATCAGTCACTACCACCCCTTGCCCATGGACGGACAGAACAGACATCGTATCACCTACATGGTGAGCATCAATAGCACAACAGAATTAATCATTACGTTTTTTCATCAATGGGAAGAAAAACGAATTTACAGTGAAATTTATGCAACATGTTTTTAGAAACCTGAAGTGAGTCACTTTCTACAATGATCATTTCTTTTCACAGATTTTAATCAACTCTAAATCATTGTCTCAAACATGTAAATCATAGGATGGTTTGGAAGGGACCTTAAAGATTCCTGCCCACCTGCAATGGGCAGGGAGTTAATCTACATCTCATGAGATAAATGTCACCTACAATGTCCAAAATTAGATAAAACAAGGAGCTAGCAATTCAGATGCCTGATTTTTCATCACAATACGTATTTGTGGTAAAACGTGGAAAAAAGAGTCATTTGTCATTTTTGCTTTGCTGAGATTCTACAGGTTTCAAAGGGAAGGCAGCAAAAAAGGGGAATGTACTACATGCCTCTCTAAATTGTCCAACCAGCTAATCCATGATCTCATAGATTGGAAAGATTTCTTGTGGCAAACTAAAAGACAATACTGAGTCAGATGATTAATCTGCTTCCAGAGCGTATTCCAGTTTTACAGCAATTTATTACTCAAGCTTAGCCAAATGTGAAGAAAGAGCTGAAGTAAAGCCAAAAACAGGACATGTATGCTGTTTACAAGAGTGATTTCAATACTATTCCACTGTATGTAGGCTAAAGCTAAATTACATATTTACACTATTAGTTAGAAGGAAGCCTATTAGATGCATACTATTTTCTATAGATTTCTACCTTCTGAAAAACCTAAATCCTAACTGTACATTACTGTGTATGAAATAATTAAAATAGACTTGGCATTCTCCCCCCAGAAGAGCTACTTTAATAAACATATTTCACCTTTGCATTATGCAGACATTAATTTTGAGGCTATCTTGTCCAGCTTAGACCACAGCAGCTGACCGTACAGTGGAAACATTAGGTACTGATTCTCAAAAGACCGGCAAACAAATCTGAGTTTATTCAATCTACATGGCCTCTTTGGAGCACCAATTAACAGGATAAAACTGTACATGAAGTACTTCCAAAACTGATTGCAACTGTGGTTGCTAGACACTTCTATAATACATTTTAAAACCAGCACCTCAAAGTCTTTGCAGAGTTTTCCTTGTTTAGACACCCTGAAGTACATCAGGAAAGAAAATGCAAGCCTTTTGAGGACAGCAAATTCCAGTGGTGGTCTTTGGCAAAAACTAAAGATAATCCACATGACAGAAAACATGGTAAGGGATGGCAGTGGAAAGGCAGCATCACTCACACAGAGAGCTCTTCTTCCAGCATAAAGACATACATTGTGCCAGCAAGCCTGAATTGAGCTCAACTGGTAGGAATACTTTCCATCACTGAGAGATATCACTAAGTGTATCATGTTCTGCACTTCTGAAATCAGTTGGTACAAGTATTTACATTCCTTGGAAATAGCTATGAACTTCAGGGCCACTTCTAGAGCCTTATGAAACAGGAACATGGACAGAAAGGAATTCTCCACCCTCAGCATGCAGCTAACTCTATGGCAGAACACAGCAGCTGCTGAGAAAGCCATGCCATCAAAGGAGAGAAAATCAAAAATAGTACTTATGGAAAAAATAAGCAAACAGAAAAAAGCACAATCCTGCAAATTGGGAGATTCATAGACTGAATTTGACCCAGTATACTAGCAAGAAATTAAGAACACTGAAGATCCTACACTTCAAGAAACATATTTCCACCCATAAAGGCCCACGGTTTTTGGACTCCACTAACTGCAAAGCTGCCAGATGTGGCACATGTCACTCGGCCCACATTTGATAAGTTCCCCTTCTTCTGCCCACATCATCACCGAGATCTCATGCAAGTAACTAAGATACTTCAACTACTTCCTTCAAGCATCCTGGGAGTAACACTACCACTAACTTTCAAATGACCTCTCTGCTTCACCTCTCTCGATACTATAAGTTTAGCTTGAAACTCTAAGAGAGCAGAAAAACATCTCTCTGTGGCAGGCATCTCCTACATCTTCAAAATCCTGCCCTTCCTTTTTGGTTCATTTCATGCATCTTTGAGTGTGGGGCACAGAAGTCAGGCAGACAAGCTATTTGATAGATGCAGTTCGTCTGAACTGACAGCAACAGAGAGAAAAAAACCTGGGAAGAGAGACAACCATCTGACTTCTCTCAGAATGAACACAAGCAATTCACTGTAGCACAGAAACGGGAATGCAGCCACAACACTGTTGCCAGGCTTCAAAGCAAGATTGGAAAGTACCAAGTATCCTCCTTGTAGCAATTTCTGCAGCATAATGTCAGCGGTCATTCGCAAACCAGAGCCTCTGTGCAAGGGAACAATGGGAAAATAAAATAGCAGGTTTAGTTTCCTTTGACAACGTCACGCCAAGCTTCTTTGTTTAAAAGATTAGTGTCGACAGTATTTCACAGACTAAATATCTTTCCTCTGCTCACTTTTCTAATGCAAAACACTGTATCATACCTGAAACACAGAAGCAGCCCTCCAGGCTTGTCACCTGGGGACAATGACAATACATATGGGCAACAGCTTATCATAAAGTCTGGTACATAGTGGACTGGCCTGCCAGATTAGAGCTTTCCACTGTGAGAAGCAAGTGGATTTAAAGCCCAAAATAATGTTATCCTATTTAATCTTGTTACTTTGTGTGGTTAGGGGAAGAAAACAGGCAGAATTTTTTAACTACTGATAAAACTGTAAACATTGTTGCTTTACCTGATGTTTTGGAAATCAAAACTGGTTGCCAGCTGAATGTCTAATCCTCTTACTGTATTTTGCTATAAATGTATATATAACAGGATAAAAGTGCAAGCATCATATATACTTTTTGAGACGGAAAATTTTGATTATGAGGAACAAGAAATCACATCTAATATTTAAACCAAACAGCTACAGGAACAATGCCATGCCTATCTATAAGCTTATGTATGTATACACACACACCATTTTTGAACAGGTAGGACAACTTTTCAGTTCGTTCTGTATTCTAATGCATGTTCTTAAGATAAGAGAGATTAGCACTGCAAGGAGATGCCCTAGTTGGGTACAATCAGGTACATCTCACATTAAGTAATCTGAACAGACCAGATTAGTTTTTCCATGTCCTCACAAGGTATGTACGTGTAGGAGGAAATGGGAAGAAAACCATCCCGCATATGTGCCTAATGCCCTATTCTGGATGTACTGGGAACCACAGTAACAGTAATGTAAAGCATCATCTTGTGAGAACAGATCACTTCTAAACAATTCTCATAAAAAAATAATAATACAAATATTTTTTCATGAACTAATATGAACTACAGACTACCCTATTTTTGTGAACAGTATTTTCCCTCCTCTAATACAGCTAGCTATTACCATCCAGTATCTATAAAATCTGATTACTATATTTCCCAACACTTACTGAGAAATAACTTGTCCTTTTACAGTTTTACCACTAGAAACTTAAAGACAGGGAATATAATTTCCTAAAATTAGAGGCAGAATTTGAAAGGATAAATCCATAATAGCAATCATCACTCAGAGGCTCACAGCTGGGAGCACTGCATTCATTAACAAAATGGGAGAGAAGCAAATGATCTTAACAGAACATTCTCAGAAAATTCCTCGTGGCTAATTAGTTAGGAATCACTGCAGCAAAATTATAAGCATGTGCCCTTGACCTGCCTGTAGCTGCCGAGCTATAGCCAGCAGCTTACTATTTTTTCCCAAGCAGATGGTAGATGAGCTTCTACTTGGAAATCAACCAGTTAAAAATTATCCTCCCCAATAGTGCTTAAGAGGAAGATGGAAGAAATTTTTGACACATCAGTAAATTAGAGGAATTTTACCCAGAAGAGGTCTATCAACATAAATGCTTTACAGTTCAAAGCTGCTGTGCTGGCTCTGTTGAACACAGAAGTCAATAGAAAATGTTTTAGCCAGTTATGATTCTGCCACATTATGCTGGGATCAGCCCATACCATCAAAAAAACCCCAAATCCCAGCATTGCAACCAGAAACCAGGAGAGTAAAGACAACCTTCCGTAGCATAATATTAATCCAAGGACAGTAGTTTGAAAAAGAAGTGACTTCATAGCACCTGCCTGGAGTTAAGAAGCTGAAGATACAGCCTAACATGAACTTGCTAATAAAGGAATCAGTAGGGTAATTAAGGTATCAGGGCAGAATAGCTGGGCTGTGTTTTACCATCTTATATTCCCAGTGATGTGCTGAGACTGTACCTGTATCACACCCTTAAAACAAGAGAAGAAAAATAGATTGTGGAACATGGGAGAACATCTGCAATGACTCTCCATCTCCATGCCACAGCTATGGCTCAATGTCCAAGTCATCCAACAAGAGCTAGGAAGGAATGAATGCAAATTCATCACATGATGTAAGGTAAAAAACCTTCAGCTTTTGTTTAACACTACTAGACAAAAAGAACCAACTAAGATGTGACATTTGCTTCTCCTAAATGTACTTTAAACCACATGCAAATAAACACCTCACATCAGTTCACAAAAAACATTCTCCTTGAAACTTTCTAGTGCTTAGTTCAACATCTTTTCATTGCCTTAAAAAACTAGATGTCTCCATTCCATTCTTCAACTATGCCATATGCATAAAAGCAGAAAGATTCACTTTTATTTGCAGTCAGGAGAGGTTCAAAAGGCAAGAAAACTGATTTAAAACACCTTTTAAAAGTTACTGATGTTAGCTCGTGATAATGCATTACAAGCCAGTTTTATTTTTTCTTGTTTGTTTTGTATTTAAGTTATTTTACAAAAGAAAAGTTGATTCACACTATCAAGAAACCCTAAGACATATCAGCCAGTAGCTGATCTGCAGTTAAATCCCGCCTTTATGTTACATTAGAGGTAGGACCATTTAAACACTTAAGAAACTACTCAGGTCAGCACACATTTTGTCATTTTCCTAATTTCCATATTCAATATTAAAATGGCAACTGATACTCAAATTTACTTGGACCACTAGCTTTTTATCTGTATCTTTTTATAATCTGCATTTTAATGAAAATGATAATGTATATGGCTTTTTAAGAAGAAATTGAAAACACTATTAAACTTCAGAAATACATAAGCAATTAAACATTTTTCCATTTAAGAAATTAAAAATTTACTAAACTGAGACTACATCAATAGCAAGTAATCCATAGTTATCAATTTGAAATAGTTTATGTTTTGTCTTATTTTATAAGTGTACCCTCTGAGAAATAACAATTGGGAAATCTCAGCCTCTAATCAATAGCATTTATTTGTAAAATAAATACCACTCTCAAACATTCTGCATTTACATTTCTTAAAAGCTTATCAGCTTTATGAATTGTTTTCTGTAGACTCAAACTAAGGGACACAATACAAAGAGAATAAAACATTCCTCCTGCACCTGCAGAAGGGGCTATTGATGTCTAAAGCAGATTTATCACCTTTGTAAACTTTGGGTACTTGCTCTCAGCTAATGGCTTTACTTCCAGCAGTGGTCTGACTTTTCTTTAGAACTCTGTACCTCGTGAATATTTTAGTTTCTGAAATTAATGCAGTATTAGACTTCATTACAGGTTGTCACAAAGACAAATCGCAACCTAAATATTTAAAGGAAAAATAATCTCAAATTTAGAAAACTATTTTAAGTCTTCTTTTAAAACCTGTCTTGTTCAGTACTGTCTCTCACAGTAATGTACAATTTTTTTCACTAAGGGCAGTTAATCTAGTGCTCATGAGAAGTACTTGAATTAACTAGTGATAGCCTTGCTTGGATGGCAGAGGTAAAAAAGCATCCAGGATGCCCCTAACAGACTGGAATTTTTACCCACACTGTCCATCTTCAGTTAGGGTTAAGTCTTCCCTTCATTTAATTCTGACAAATAGAATATAATATAACAATATAATTATTACTAATATACTTTCTTACTGTAAAATCTTCTGATCACATATTTCCACTCTCCAGCAAAAAAAATCTTTGCTGACATAAATGCAGAAAGAACAAACTGCCCTTGCCAAGGACTCAAACACAGCCAGAGAAACCACATTTGATACAGTGTTTGATGTCCTGGTATTAACCAGGAAGATGACGGGCTTAAGGCTTTTTAGGAGAAGGAAGGAAAAAATCCCTTTATTGGCTATCCTTAAATAAAAAATGAATTCAGGTTTATTTCATGAAACAGAGAAACACACAATCAGAAAAATTACTTGGTTAAAAATGCGACTCCTCTAATCGAAGACAATTTGCATTCTTTTTATTTTTAATTGGGTTCCCTAGCATGAGATCATATTCTTATTTCCCCACGACAGGGTGCAGAGCATTGTCACAAATCTCACCCAGCTGCAATACCATTCCCAGCACACTGCAAGTGTGGTCCTGCTGCCCTGTGAGAGCAAGTGAGTTGTATTCCAAGGCTTGCCCCATCCTCCGCAGTACTTGGCAAGGCTACAACGTGCACGTTGCCTGTTTTTAAAAGAAATTCAAGCTTTCATGGAGGAGGAGATAGAGGAGGAGGCAGAGATAAACTATTTTATAGTGTTCATGTGATCAACGGATGCAATTGTATCTCCCCAGGGCTACAGAGAGCCCTCAGTAAAAGCGACAGAGTCAGCAGACGTCTGGTCCGCCCTTGGCTGGGAACAAGCCCCAGGCCAAGGTCCAAGCAGAGCCTGGCTCATGACCGTTCCTCTCCTTCAAGGACTTTGTGGGACTGATTTCCTTCTGGCGGCAGTCAATGCTTCTCCTATATGAGTTTTCACTCGAGAGATTAGATGGGTGAAGGCTGTGCACAGCAAACCCTTTTCCAAAAGCCATCTCCTAATAGCACTGTGCTGAAGGACTAGTGTGAACAAACCCTACAGAAAGCCTGGCTGATAAGGCTCTTGTAACCCTGTTATTACTGAGAATCTGTGCTTCAACCTTCATGATAAGGTGGAGCCTATCAGCAAAGACAAACCTTTAAGGCTAATATTGCCATTCAGCTTTAGGGCAAAAGTTCTCTTATGCTGTCTTAGCTCTGGATGTGGGTGGACTTCACATAAGTCAGACTTCTCTATGCAAGCACGCAGACACCAGTTAGGTCAAGTACAGCTGCTTGAACTAAATTAATTAATTATTTTAAAGGCACTGTTTAACAGTACAACCTTTACTTACAGTTCAAGAAGGAACATTTTTTAAAGCAGTCCTGAACACAGATTAGTGGTCTACAAGTATGTAAAGATTATTGCAGCGATAAGATTTGCCCAAAACAACATCCAGGTACAGTAAACTTCCTCAACGCAGCACAGAGCAGTGATTCCCATGGGCAGTAAGCTGAGCACCACATTGAACTTGAAAATCACTAGCTTTACAAGAGATGGAAAAAGTTGAAACTGGTTGGAAAACATTTCTCCCAGCTGCACTGAAGAGATAGTTCAGAAAACAGTACCTGCTCACAGCACATCAATTTTTCAAGTCAGCCACAGCAAGCAGGAGATGCCTTTTTCAAAATATCCTTCATTTGAGCAGAAGACAGTCAAGATTAAAGCCTAGTACAGTAAAGCTTCATCACGAAAATACTTAGTTACAAAAAAGCCACAAACTTAATACAGAAGCTCATGGTAAGATACACAGATCAGATAGTCATATTCCCAATATTAACATGACCACTTAGGAAACCTCCCAGAAGTCAGGCTCTTTCCATGGCAGAGAAGTCCGACCCCCAGAGATATAGCTTCCCTGGGCCAGTGACCCAACTCCTCATCCTCAGTGGTCTTATTTGTAACAGTTTCCAAATGTTGATTCTTCACCAAAACCAAGCATTCAGTATTTGCAAAGCCAAAAGTTGAAAAGAAAGGAAAAGTGATCCAGTTGATCAGGAATCCTGTGACACTTAAGCCAACAAGCAACTGCTGTAGTGGTGAGTGCCACTAAGACAAAGGAGTCACACACTCAAGCAAATCTATCCACATCTCTCCTTTCTTCCTTTTAGATGGAAACAACACAGCTTCATAGCCACACTGTCAAGTAAAAAAGCCCAACAAAGCCCAAAGCAAAGAAACAAACAATTTGCTCCTCAAAAAATCCACACAAGAATAAACCCAAACCCAAATATTTAACTGAAAACCACATTTTGAGCAGTCATTCACAGAGTGTGATAGTTCCTGCTTCCCTATTCATTAAAAAGAAAAATATCTTTTTTTCCTACTGTATTGCAAAGTAGTTTGATGCCCTACTAGCTCCCTTGCATGAAGAAGAGGCTTTTGAACTGGACATCAAATTTACTGGTTTTATATTTACTGCATTTCAAAATTACAACAAATACATTTATTGGATTTATCTGACTCCAGGGAAGTCTGTCTTCTGAAATGAACGAGCCCTAATTCCTATGAAAATTATAGGGAATGATGAAGTAATTAAAAAAATCTTGTAACACATGAATAAAACAGTTTTGTTTTAAGCTTCATTATTCAACCTTAGTTCTAACATTTTCTTACTTCCTAGAGCTCAAAAAGGAAAGCTTAATAATTTTTCTAATTTTTCCAGAGGTGCTAGAACTTTCTATGTTTGCCACTTCATTCACAAAACAACTGACAGCAAGGAAAGTGCATTAGCATCCATGGATCTGTACCAGATGATTTTAAAAAACCCATTTCCTTTCATGAACAACTGCTTAGAGTAGAGAAAAGGCAAGTCCCAAAAATTTTCAAAGCATTTCCTCACAAACTCTGCAAGAGACTATCCTCTCATGGTGCAGGTTCTGGACTCTTCTGCTCTTCAACCCGCTCAGTGCCTAGTGAGGCATCAGAACAGGGTACCCAGAGAAGCTGCAGATGCCCCATTATCAGAAATGTTCAAAGTCAGGTTGGATGGGGCTTTGAGAAACCTGATCTAGTGGAAAGTGTCCCCTACCTCCATCATCAGTGAAATCTACCCAGCCTGACCCCTGCAGCCCTCAGTCAGGGCTGTTCTGTGGGGCTAAAGACTACCCAGTCAGGCATGGCAAAGGCTGGAGGACATTCAGTTGTGCTGCTGAGACCTGCACATAAAGCCTGATCAGCATCAGTGCTGTGAGAGATTACAGCACACTCAGCAGAAACATCTGCTATTTTGGCAGCTTCCCTCTGATTTCTGAAAGGCTTGGAGCCTGGCAAACAGGACAGGGCAGTGGTGTGGTAGGAAAAAGGTCTCCCCAGTAGTGCTGAGTCCTCCAGAACTCAGCCTGACCTTCTCTCAGGAAATCAAAATGGTACTAAAAATTTGCAAAGAAAAGAATATCTAAAAACTGCCAGCACAGACCAGGCCCTCACAACTGCCTCTCGACTGTCCACAGACAAGGCCCTGCAATATAGGCAGCTGTTGCTGCTCCCATCTTCATGGAAGAGATTGCCCCATCTCAAGTCGGTACATGCACAGATACCTTCACATCTGAGCTGCATTCAGGAGTTGTGGTCCCAGGGCACAGGGTGAGTGACTGCCACCAGTAGGTACTGGAGAGAGCTGGCAGCACGGCCAGGCTGGAAGCTCACAGGGCTTCAGCAGGTAGGAGTGGGTCTCTATTTGTTGTGGGAAAGAGCTGGGATCCAGTGTGCAGGTGGAAATCATGGAATCAGGTTCCCAGAAGGCACGACATGCAGAACATGGACTAAATCCAATGAAAGCAGCCAGAAACATGGCAATAGGAGACAGGCAATTGCCACTACCTGAACCCAATTCTGCTGCCACCTATCTGGCCTGCTGATGACACCCTGCCAAATTAGGCTGAAGATCCCCAAATCCCACAGGAATACTAAATGCCATGTATTGTCTTCTGCCTTATGTGTATCTCCCCATAATTCATTTTCCTGTGGACTAATTATAAAATTTATACACTAGTAGGTCAAGGCCCTGCTTCATCTTCACTTCTTCTTCCCATTCTTCCTTCTCCTTCTCAACGCAAATTACAAAAATCACCCTCTCTTTTAGCTGTTTTCCTGCATTCTCGATAGGTTGTAAAGGCAGGAAGGGTAATGCTCAGAATGCACAGTGCAAGAAAAAGCTTATTATTCCTGAAAGTTAATTTGAAAGTGAATAAATAAGACACTGGGTAAGCTGATGCACACAGTTCTAAGATTATACCCATAATATGCTGTATAAGAACTTCTTACCGAAGCAAAGGAGTTATTCAGAAAAAGAAATGAGAGTGCCAGTAGCTTTCCCCAGCTTCCCTTGAATTATTTCAAATGCATACAATCCATTTTCACTTTAAAACCTCTGCTTTACACAACTGTTCAGAGGGCTTCATCTTCAGCGCAACATTGCTTAAAGAAAAATGGATACAAACCTGCATATCATTCATATCTAATGCCTTGCCAGCCCACACCTTCTTTTTACTATCTAATTATTATGTGCAAGCCTGTCAAAAGTGTCAAAAGCTTTTTTTTTTTAAGCTGCTACTTTTATCATCTGAAAGATGTCATCACTTTAACAACGCTCATTTGTTTCCCAAGGTTTGTGCCTACAAAAGGTCAGAAGAATTCCCTGGACCTCACTGCACTTTGCACCAGTCACCTTGGGAAGAGCCTTGAGGGACTTAGCTTATTTGATTGCTTCCCATTTCCACTCCCACAGCTGTGGAAGTGGGAATTCTGCTCATACAGATTGCACAATATGATAACTGACATTTAGTATGCAGTGCTCAACCACAGCTCGCTAAAGGACAGGTAACACGGACTCGTAAGAGCAACAATGTGTCAATTTTTCCCAGTCATAACTGGAAAAAATGAGGAAAGATTTCACAGTTGTGCAAGTTGCTGACTTGACAGCAGAGTAACAGAATTGCTGTTTGCAGCACAAAGTGACTTTAATTTTTATAGGTCTACTTATCTATGCAGCAGAACAAAAAGTACTACAACAAACTGCAGGTAAAACCAGATAATTTACACTTTTTAAGACAAATTAAGTTTCTACCAAAAAGTCTTACTATAACACTTACAGTAAAGATAAAGCTTCCACAGTGCAGTCTTTGCAGCACAGAAGAACACAGACAGCTTGGTAAACTGAGCAATGGCTGCATGACACCAATTGTTTTAAAATCACTTTATGTATTTTAGCGATTACTAATTCTAGTAAACCTAGTTAATACAAACCAGTGTAGCGTCAGAAGTGCTCTAAGCCACAGCTGGAAACACCCAAACAGAAAGACTTTCATCATGGCATAATCAAGATGTTTGAAAGAGCTTTTTTTCCTCCCTGATGTATTTGTCCTTTTTCTGACTCACAACAACAAGACACTTATTTTAAGGGAGCCAGACTGGAAAAACTTAGGAACAGCCAGGAAAAGGTGGCCTGTATCTATTTTGTTCTTTGGGGGAAGTACACGAGCAATGCTGAGATAGCATCTGAAGAGCCTTGCTCGGAAAGGTGAAGGCAAGGTGTTGTTTGGGATACAAATTGCCACGGACTTGGCAATTATTTGCTCGCTGAGCATGGGACTGGCAGACACTATGTAGGACCAGAATTACAAAGAACCAAAAACTTTTGCTGGGGCTTTTCCCCCCCGCCCAAACGTCTTTCTTTGCCTTTTCTGGCATTTATCAGTGGTCCATTGGGCAACATCTAAGAAAACTGGGCTTCAGCATCTCCTTTTTGAATCTCTTTTTCCACTTCTTAAATGGATTAACCAGTTCCTAATGCCAGATATTAAAACACTGAAAAAGTACATGAGGCTTTCCACACTACTGATTTTAGCAATTATTCTAAATTAAAACCAAACCACAAAAGAGATAGTCTTAGCAATTCTGTAATTTTAGTCTTTACTAAAAATCAGCTGTTTCACTTCTGCTAAAATATCTGCATGATGGAAAGAAAGAAAATGTCAAAACTTTATTATCCTTCTCCTTGCCTCCAGAGAGGCTTCAGCCAGGCAACAGCTACTTCAAAGCTTCACATCACACATGCCTAGAGACTTTAACCAAGAGAAGAAACTGTCAAATTCAGGAGGCAGTAAAAGGCTTAGATTTAGAGGGCTCCCTGAGGCTAAACATTTTTTTAAAGTAAAAATTCAAATATAAAAACTAGAAAGCAGGAAAAGCCCTGAATTACCCTCTCCCGGAACAATATGCACACAAATATCTCATAACATTCTGAGTCACAACTACCAAAGTTAATAACCCAGCATCAACCAAATGATTTCTGGGCTTCACAAAATCCTACAGAGCCTTGCAGGAATCACTGGAGCTGCTTTAGGCTTATTTAATCTTTTTGGAAGCAAAGAAGAGTAAACAAATAGGACACAACTGCTCTCTCTCAAGTGCAAAGTTTTTAGTCCAGGCCTTCCTCTATCGGACCACTGAAGATGACTACTAGCTCCTGCAAGACTATTTGTTTAAGTTCCTCAATGCACAGATATCTTGTGGATCTTTCTCTTGTCCTTGCAATGAGTCTACTGTAATCAAAAGAATGCTTCAGCTGCAGTCAGCTAGATTTGATTCTGAGGACAGAGCAGCAACATCACACTGATGGTATTTGCTAGTGATTAATTCTGGTTTTAGGGTACGCCTTTTCCTGAAAAGTTATGGAATAATCTGATGAACATGCCCCTGAAACCAGTATGTTCCCAAGTAAAGCAATGTAAGTAAAAAGAGATCATTGTTCTTTTGATAGAAATCTTACTTCTACCTCAAAAGTATAAAGGAAAATTCTAGGAAATACAAAGTTACAAACTTCTAAAGTGCAAGAAAAAAGGTAGGTGATACTCAACTACTAATTAAAATTTCAATTTAAAAAAATATTGAGTACACCTGTGTGCCTGGGGTGAACTATGGTTTTTTTTTTTAATTGAATGTGATGTCATATTCTGAAAAGCACATAAAAAGAATTACAAAAAAGATTGAGATTCATAGTTTCCAGGGAGGAAAAAAAACAACAAAACACACACAGACACACATGAAAAGCAACCACAAAAACTAAACATATACCAAAGAAAGACAGGAATCTCAGTGGTAAAAAATTTATGTTAGTTCATTCTGCTTAGAATGGGTAAGTGGACTAGAAATTAAATTTATGGTACATAGGTAATCTTCCACCTCTATGAACCTTTAATTCAATTTTCAATCATATTTGTAGCAGTCAAAAAGTAGTTTCCCTCCTTATTACAGTCTTTCAGCAGCTGCATGTCTCTCCCTTGTACTGCCTTATACATTGTTTTAAAAGTTTGCCTACTACCACTATGCCTGGGACAAGAGAGAAAAGAGGGGATCACTTCTACCTGCTACAATACATAACAGATGGGCAACACTTCTAACTTGGATTAATTTATTGATGCTGTGCAACACATGGTGCCACAAACAGCTGCAACGACAAAAGCAAGGGTCCAGTTCCACAAGACACAATGGCCATTCTAGAAGCCCCCAGTCTGCCTGCAGCACCCGTTTCTCCTACAGTTTATCTTGTGCTACCCCTGGAAGCTGATTTAATTCTCCAGCTTGGCAGAAAACTAACCCAGCAAAAGCAAAACCAAAATACCACACACAGATACTCCCTATTTTTTTTCTATTAAGTTAGCATGTTAAATTAACTCCTGACAATTTAGTCTGTCAAGTAAGTAAAACCACAGACAGCAAGTGAGGGAAGGGGAAACAAGACCTTCCTCCCGGGCAGCCGCACAGTGTGTGGTGGTTTATCAGCCCAAATGGAAACGGACAGTGGGGCCGGGACATCAGGTTTGCCCTCAAGAGCAGAATCCACTTAACCCCAGTCTTCTGAATTTTACACTACTATCTTCCAGCTCCCACAGCTCTCCAGCTCATCAACCTTTACTCCTAAGGAACACTATACACCCTCTTATCACATAACATCTGAAGGACCGAGCCTGTAATTTTTAACATCCCTTTGTCTCCCCATCTATGTTACTTTGTATCCTTTCATTTCATTGAAACAGTTGAAACATTATCACAGCGTTACTCATCTTCAAAGTTAGAAAAATGATTGTATTACACCAGTATGCATCAGAAACAAGGTAAATTTTATTTTAAAAGGGCAGATGAAAGGAGGAAGAGTTCTTTTGATTCATCTCGGCCCTGTGGGAGGGTGGGAAGTGGTAGGCTGGCCTGGTACAGACTCCCCGTATTTAAACAAAATTTAGAAATAAGCGTATCAATCACCCAGGGGTATGTCTTCACAGAAGAAGCTACAATCTCAGCAAGAGTATCTTACCAAGGACTGACAGCTACAGAACAGAATCTCTCAAATAACTTACACATGAGGCAATGCTGGAATAAACCACACTTCTCTGTTCACTGCTGTGAAGTTTCACCCTAATGCCTAAAACACTGTGCTCCACAAAAAATGAGTGAGTAGATACAAACATATTGCTCTTAGGAGATCACACCAACAAACATGTTTTCCACCTTCGATGAATTTTAGTTATAAAGCATTCACTTAACACAAGAGCAACCATTTTTCAATTCCATAGCTGAACATTTAATCCCACAACTCAGTTATTTAACTCCTTCCTAAAACCAAAACAAAGCACCCAGGCCATAAAAGAAAGCTGAAATACCATTCAAATAACTAATGATGTAATTCAGCAATAAATTTGTTCTGAAAGACTACTGGTATGATAGTCAGAACCAGGTTTTTTCAGGTTTGCACAGATAATATGCTTATCCTAAGTCTTTCAAATAACAGATTGTCCAGTGCAGCAAAAACAATCTAGGCAAAACCCACCATACAATAATCAATAACAATGGGGGGAGGGAATCCCATAACCAAAGCCCTTACTATCCATATCCTGTTTATTCAGCTCTAAAAACAGAGGTGGAAACACCAAGCTATTAAATAATAAAAAGGACAGGTAGACTGCTACACCCATATTCCCTCCCTTCCCTCTGCTTTAAAAATGACTGGGCTGATCTTTCAATAAAGCAGAAAGAAGCCCATAGTTTTTAATTTTTTGTTCTGAACATGATCAACACTCATAATGATCTTTCTGATAAAGAAATTGTTAAAAAAATCTTCAGACCTAAAGAAGTGCTCAAGTCCAACACAAGTCCTGTGATCCCTTATTGACGATATTAAGAATCTCTTCTCAAGAAAACCAGAGAAGAACGTCAAGTAAGCAACTTCTCTGTTGGTGTACTGGCCATGTTACTTCTCAAATCAGAATGAATGATGGTTAAGGACTAGAGAGCGGGAGAAAACATCTCTCAAAGACTACGACAATACAACTGCCCCAGCTTTAGCTGCCACAGCTCCCTATACATATTTCAGTTTGGACCAAAGGATGCTTGCACAGTGATCATCACCCATCAGACCTTTGTGGTTCACAGAGAGGCCAAGCCTTGGGAGTGCGCTCCAGTAGCACACCAGGAGTGCTCCAGTGCTGAAGTGTGTTTGGTACACGGCATCACGTTAGAGCTAGACCACAGTAAATGCAGAGACACGTGGATAGCCCATCCCTCACCACAAACTATTCTGCTTTACAGATATCTTCCTCTTGTCCCACAGTTCCTGCTAATGTGGACGTAGCGCTGAAGTGCAGCATCACAGAGCTAGTGCATCTTATATATACATCTCTTCAAAGTATTCAGCCCTTCAGCGGCAAGATCCTGCAGTACACCAGTCAAGAAAAGGCTTACCTGTATGTCACCAGTAGCTGACCCTAGCCTACACATTTGCCGGACCACACACCAAAATCCCGAATTTTAAAAATGGATCTTTTCTCACTTGTCAGTAGAGAAAGGCCTCAAACCTTGCAAAACATATAAATGCTTAACTTAAAAATTGTATGTATAAAACATTTGGTCCCAAAGGACCCCTCATTAGTTCATTAAAACTTCTGAACACAGAGGAAATCACTTATTTCCAAACTGAAATACAGCTACCACAGACTTCTCACAGTGTCTAGCATAAAAGGGAGAAAAAGAAAGAACCTAGCCTCACACCTCCTTGTCTGCATCGCATTATACAGAGTTCACTAAATTACAACAGTATATATATTTTACTACGAGAGCCAAAATTTCTAAGAATCCTCATTTTTTAGATTCAACTGGACTTTGCTATGAGCATTTCCAGAGTTTCAAACTACAGGCCTACTGAAGTCAACAATTAAATTTCTATCACCTGCAGAGTGTCTGGATTTTTGCTTCTTACCCCAAATCACATCATTGTGTTACACTGAGGTATTGTACAAGTGCTTTATAACACTGCCTCATATAATACATGGACAGAAACTCCTTAAATTCAATTTTAAAATTTAATTCAAAATTCAGTGTTTGGGTTCACAGTCAGGAACCTAAAAACAATGGCCTGATTTTTCAGATCATTTAAGCATAGTCCTGGCTGTCACTGCCCTATAATTTTGGCACGTATTTGGAAGATGTAAAGCAAAAAGGCAGCAATGCAGACAGTGGTTTGAATAAAGACTGGCCTGAGTCTCAGGATATGCTAATGCCTGTAAGGTTTTTATCAGTTTAGATAAAGACCTCGTTGCCCCCTGTGGCCCAGCCAGCCTCGCTGGACCACCCATGTAGCCACAGACCTTGGTCACCTCCAAGAAGCCACCCTCAGGCACCGTGCTGTGTATCGGGCATTGAGCGGTGGGACGATGCGGGTAACACATGAACCCTGATGTACCTGCTTCAGGGGCAGCAGAAGGACCCACCTGCCACATCCTGCACGCTCTTTAAAGCAGCATCTCCACGTGGGAGATGGAAGGGTGCTTTCTAGGCAGCAGCAGGTCTGTGTAAATGCTTACCTTGTGAAATGCTGGATAGGGAAAGAGGAAAAGGAAGCAACAAAACGGTAATTGGTTTAAGTAAACATAAAATAAATATGAAACTGTCTGTCAGGATCTTTCTCAGGTTTCAGAGGGATTTTTTTTTCCACCAAAGTAAAAAAATAAAATAAGAGCTGCTCCTAATGCTGCTGACTTCAGGGTACAAAAATCTTCAAGAGCCCCAAGGAAATTCTAGACACCAGTGCCCAGTCAGCCCCACTTGGGTGTACAGGAGCTGCACTGGGAAATGTCAAAGGCTGTTTCAGTCTGCTATGTTTTTCAACACAGTTGTAAGAAAAAAATCTAGTTTTCATAAAATACAAGGTTTTTTACAAAGTTTTCATTTGAAAATATTTGCCTTTACTAGCTGGAAACAAAGATTGTTTCTCTATTTACATATTGAAATGTGCTCATCTATTCCATATCTTAGGAACCTCACATTTCAAAGCTTAGCTTAGGCTCCTGTTCACTCTCAATTCTCCAGTGACTACAAGCCAGCAGCAATGCTTCATGAATTGGCCTGCAACAGATAATAGAAGTTACACTTAAAAGCAGAAAACATTCCTTCTCTCCTGTTTGCAGGAACCTGACGTAAGTTTCCAATCAAATACAGGGTCTATGCAGTTGAGAAATGCAAACTGCTTTTATCACAATGAAGTGTTTATTTCAGATTTTAAATCCAAAAAGGCGATTAGTTTCTACATTCCACAATACCTAAAAACAGTGTGAGAGATCACCAATGCTAATTTTAAAGTGAATATATTATATTTATTCAATAATCACTCATTTCAAAGCAAGACGAGAATATGATGGACCATATCAGATTTTAGCCTTTGGAAGTAATGGAGTGTGGACAATGTCACTTAATTACTTTCCAAAGAATTAATTTAATGAAATCATGTTAACATATCATTATCCCTATCCCATCTTCCTAAAAAAACCTCAGGGAGCTACTCCCACATTTTAATTATGTAACGGACAAACATTTTAAATTGTGTTTCATGGAGGAAGAGCATCATCTGCAGCTCCTTTTGCACTCCCTCTAAGCTTTCACAACTCCTTAAGGTTGCCCAATCAGTGTCATTTGCAAACATCAAGCACCAAACAAAAAATGTAGTCATTACACTGTTTCATGCAACCTTCCTACTTATTCTCTCTCATCAACCCCAAAATTTTAGAGATCAAAAGGCAGGTTCTTTATTACAGCTTCACAAAACTTCTCTTAACAAAAGAACTGCAGCATCAACTTTAAAATCTTCATCTTAAATTTCTAGGAAAGGAGAAACAAGAAAGAAGTCAGAATAAAACCGATTAAAATGTATGTCACTGACTGGTGTACTCCTTCACTGTCTCCTCATGTATATGCACTTTTTAATAATGCACTTTTAATATACTTTTAATCCTTATTGAATTGTTTGCATGTGGTTTAAGGTTCAATAAAAGAATTTCAGATTTGCTATTCTTAATTAGAACTTAAAACATATATTTTATCAGCTCTGTAGAGGACTATTAAATTTTTTAAAAACTCCTTGAAGATCAGATAAAGCATGTTTTTCTGCTGAGAACCCAATGCTTTAATTTGCAATTCTGTATGTTGTTTTATTCATGATAAAATACTTGATACTTGTAGTTTCTCTCCATATTGCTAACATTGACACAGATTCTCTGTTGAGGTTTAACTATCACTAGAGGATTCTCCCATAACTGGTCTACATTTTCATTTGTTTTTAGAAGCTTAGTTAAAAAAAGAATAAAAGGAAAAAAATAAATTCCAGTAACTATAATTAACACCATTCATGACTAAACCAAGTGTTAATAATTCATGTTTTGGAAATAAAGCTAATTAAAGGGCAACAAATTCAGTTTACTTATATAGTGTCTTATTAGTAATAATAGTTTGAGCTCTAATAGGCTAACAATATATATTGTGCAAGTGTCCATTGCAGCAAGTTATTTTTAATTCATAGCACACTGATTTATTCTGCATTCAATTACTGCACATACCAACATAAAAAAAAAGTGTTTCTGTATGCCACCCCCCCTTTACTCCAGTAGTTAAGAAAAAATAGTCTAGAATCAACTTATACTCCGTACAGCTCCAAAATGCATAAAACTGACACTTAATGTAGAGTCCAATTCAGCATTTTATTTAAGAGTTTGACTGTAAGTCAGCACAAATCCCACTGAAAGAAAAATTAAGAAAACGCTGTCTAAGCAATGCTGTCTAAGGTAATAAAATCTTCTCTCCTACAAAACTGGTAGAAGCTTCAAGTGGGGTATCTCCTCCATTCCTGAGTTCAAAACATGCTGCTGTTCTGGAGAGAAGAGGTCTAGAGATGAAACATGAGAAAGCCTGATTTGTCTCTCTGACTGTGTTGTTATGGACTTCTGAGAAAAACAACGTGAGTAATGTCATTAACATGTTTGCAACATCTTTTTGAATATGCTTGCAACACCTTTTCCTACACACAGTGCATGAATCTGCCCAGTGAGAACCAAATTAAATCCAATTTTGTTTTGCATTATTGCTAGGAAGTGATCACAGTAAAACAAATTACAGTCTCTTCCAGCCCTTGACAGATTTGAACTAGTGCCCTGAAAGCTACAAGGCTCAACTTACCATTGTTCCTTCCCTAACCCATTCCATATTGTGTGATTTTGGTCCAGCTGTAGGAAGAGGGTAACAGGCTGCATTTAGGAAGGTTAAGGGGGGGAAGTGCGAGAGTCAAATGGGAAAGAAGAGACAACCACCAGAATAATACTGTCCATACAGATTTCCTGTTTGTGGCGCTCACTTCCTCACTGACAGGGCATTGCTCCACTTGTGGATACAGGAGCTGGAGAGAAGAAGTACATATATTCAATTTATTTTCAGGAATGGAGACAGAAGCAGAATATTCAAATTGTACATAGACTGACAAAAATGGAGTCACACAATTTACTTTTCATGACTTAAGAGTGACTTACAGTTATCAAAGCTATTATCTGTCAAAAATCTTAATAATATGATTTAGCGATTTTGAGGGGAGGAAGCCAAAAGGAACCACTACTTTTTAAGAGGGTTTTTTTATTATTGGTCTGTTCAGCCTGGAGAACAGGAGACTAAGAGGAGACCTCATCACAGTCTACAACTTCCTTGTGAGGGGAATAGGAGGGGCAGCTACTGCAGTGACCAGTGTCAGAACCAGAGGGCATAGCCAGAAGTTGTGTCAAGGGAAGTTTAGGTTAGACATCATGAAAAGGTTCTTCACCCAGGGGGTGGTTGGGCACTGGAACAGGCTCCCCAGGGAAGTTTTCACAGCTCAAAGCCTGACAGAGTTCAAGAAGCATCTGGACAATGCTCTCAGGGACATGGTGTGACTTGGGGATGGTGCTGTGTAGGGCTAAGAGTTGGATGATCAATAACCTTTGTGGGTCCCTTCTAACTCAGCATATTCTGTGATTCCGCTCTTTTTTAAAAAAAATTGTAGTATAGTTTGTATCAGTTTAAATTTTTCTCTAAATTTTTTTGCTAATAATGACACTTCAGGTAATCTATTAAACAGAACTGTAATTAATATTATGGAATCCCTTGCCAAATATATCAATTTCATTAAGAAATAATGTTTCACACTTTCTTTTACTGCTTTACCCAGATACTCTAAAGTTGAAGTTTCCATCGAACAAGGCATCGGTGGTTGCAGGAATTGCCACTTGACAGCTAGGATTTTCCCAGGAGCCACATGAAGGACATTTAAAAGATGCTACAAGTTCCAAAGAAATCATAAATAAATTCTCACTTCCATCTTTAACTCTACAGAGGCATTGTGCAGGAATCCCAGATTTCACCCTTTACATTTCACATACCTAATAATCCTGCCCACAGCAATTACTGTGGTGAAGGCTGTATAAATAGAGAATAGATAGATAGGGATTTGTGGTCAGAGGACCCACAAAACTCTGCCCACACCCTATGTGTCTTCCCAACCTGCCTATAATCAGTACTGATCACACCTGCAGCTTAGTAAATCAGCTGGAGGTGAGATGAGCACTGTCTCTAATTCCAGTACGTGTCTTGTTTGGCAGCGTTTCATGTCCAGCATGGTTCTCTCCATCAGTTTTTAAGCAGATACTAAAAACCTCAACACTATCTTGCCTTATCAGTATCATTCCACTTTTACCTTCAGCTTAAATAACACATGACTAACAACCTGATTGACTGTAGATAAACATACTGGCTTTCTACCCAAAAGTAACTTCAATACCAAGGAAGGTATCTCTAACCAGGCACAGTTAATATTATCTAAGCTTTACTTTACAACATGCAAAATAAACCAACAGAGTCCTTCATTACCTACAAAGTGAGACATAAGTCAAGAATTGTCCTTGGGCATTAAGAAGAGTTATTTTAGTGTCTTTCTTAAAAATAAACAAACAAACAGAACAGGCAGAGCAACTAGCAAAACAGTGTGTGCAGCTGAGGACTGTCCTCTGAAACTGAAGAGGGAGATACCAAACAAATCAATAAATGTGATAAACTCCTCCAAAGCAGGCATGTACTTTCTGCTGAATTTACAGCTAAGGAAACTCAGGCATCAAGAATGAAATAACTTGCCTAAAATCACATCGGAAGTTTGTATTTCTTGCTTTGATGTTATCTCAGACTGACACTTGTGTTCATTAACACGGTGTTTCTCAAATGCCAACTGTACCTTTATTGTTCTGTAAAACAGAGTTTGAAGAAAGTAGGTGTCTTTGAACTAGCTGTGCTAAATATCTGCCCTAGATTTTAGACATGCAGCTCAAAACTAACATATTTTCCTCACCTCTTTCTTCTCTCCCTTTCTTCTCCATTTATCTTATTTTTCACACATCGCAAGCCGTAAAAACACATTACTAAATAATCATGCAAACTAAATCTGCATATGAGTGAAGACCCAAATTCTTCTCCTGAACCCAGGGCCCTTTCTAGAAAGAAAGGGGCAAGTTTGGGGCAAATCTGCTCTCATATTAACTTTTTTCTCCCTGACCAGGTCCTCCACAGCCAAGATCCTGCTCCCTCATTCCCATCATGGCCTCCTGCTCACTACTGCTCCCTTCTCTCTCCCTCCCAATCCCCTCTTGGGCTCCCACTATATTCCAAACAAGGAGAATGTATTGAGTAGTGGGAGAAGCTGCAGCCATCCTCTGCCCAGGCTAGACCTTAGTTGCTACCCTACAGGTGATCCACAGATACTGTTCCAGGAGCACAGCCTTTGCATCCTGATCTTTCAAAACAATACACACAGGCAGTCCCTATCATTTCTTCTGTGTGAGAGCACCAGAAAATTCCATCATGTCTTGTCTTGTACAACTAAAATTAATCCTGTTCAAAACAGAAACCTTTACAGCATCCAACAGTGACCACTTCGAGTGCTTACCAGCCATTTCCGTATTTCACTTTACCATATACTATACCATAGAATCATATTGTCTTTCGTATCTCTACCACTTGCTTGCTTCGTTTGGTTTCTTCTATATGTCTGCCCCACTCCCAACTTCACATAATTTTTCATACTGCCCATTATACTTGCAAGAGCTTTCCACTTTTCTTTACCACTTTTCAATCTCAAAGCCCTCACTAGCATCCTCTATTTGTATTTTCTTCCTCACGGGTCATGTGTGAAATACCTGATCACCTCAAGGCTGTACTCAAAGGCCTGATTATCTTTAATTCCTCATCTCATTTAACAGAGTCTCACTAAAGGCTAACTCATAAAATGAAGGGCTTCTGAATTCAACCACTTTCTTTTACAAGCACAGAATAATGCAAACTTACAACAGCCTTTGAGCTCACTATCTACAATGAGACAACAGCTAAGCAAGTGATTTCATCAAAAACACATTCTAGAACATAATACTTAAGGATTAACTAAGATTTTAAAAACTATGTACAGTGTAAGTACATTTGGTTTATTTCCATCAAGTATAATAGGTGCTTAGAGTTACCAAATCAACTCGAGGGACAGTGCTCAGGAATAAGCTACTCTGCTTTTTCAAACTATTCAGAAAATGATGCTACTCCTTCTGCTCCCACATGCAGGCTACTATCATGATCACTGTAAAAGCAAAGCCCAGGGATTTTGGTAGGAAGACAGCTTGCTTATAAATGGATTAGAGTATAAACTTTGAAATACATTGCTGTATGTTTCCTTATTTAAAACACTTACAATGAAACATTTATTAAGTTTTGGCAAAACAGGCATCTGCTATTAGCATACAACCCCCGTACATAGTCATAGTTTTCTCTCCTGAAGAGCTCCAAAAATACGGCGTCACCGCACAATGCACAGCCCACACACAGAACTCCTGCTGCCCTGAGAAAACTGCTTCCACAATCTCCAGGTCCACACATATCAGACTTTTCTGCAACCCTGTCCATTTCTTGCACCACATCACAAAGAAAATAATGTGAAATTCATCATCTTCATATCTTCCAAGGAAAGAGGCAGCTATGTCTGATGCAGTTGCTGTCATGAAGCAATTTCATATGAACCTGACTCCAGCTGTTCAGATAGCAGTAGAAAGCAAGACCACTACTAAAATGTGGAGGAATAAGAGATCCACGAATATGAAATATAAGATTATGAATGCTCACAATTTTGCTGCTAGAAAGCAATAACTCGAATCAAAATAAGGTATTTTGAGATTATAGTTTACCATGAAGAACTCCCTGTAACATTTAGAATAGCTGATTTATTTCCCCCCAAGGGAAACATCAGCTAGTTAAATAATCCCAAGTACTATGCAGGCCAATCTCCAATACTGCCTGTGAGGATACTTGCAGTTCCTCACCTCCTTCCTTTCTTACTACCCGTCACTGCAGCCTGGCAGCTCCCCTGCCATGCTGCCACCCAGGTGACGCCACCACTCCAATAACCCCTACCTTAAAAAACAGCAGAAAGAAAAATCAGTAACTGCAGGCCAACTCCCGTAACTCCACACAGGCATCTCACACCTCAACACCGCCCTTCGCTGGTGCAGAGAGGCGCCGAGTGGGCTCTGGGAGCGGGGGCGGGCAGGGGGCTGAAGAACACCTGCCCCTGCTGCGGCGTCCCACCGCGCCCCCGGGGTCACGGGCAACTCGGCCCTATACATGTACATAAGTACATGTCTTATACATATAGATATGTTTATTTATATATATATATATTTATATACATGTGT
>VZTD01000880.1:1781183-1866521 GCA_013397725.1 Rhagologus leucostigma | reverse complement strand
GCCGGGGCGGGGCGGCCGCCGTCACGGCGCGGCCCGGGAGGCGTGGGGGGGACCCCGGGGCGGCAGGGAGAGCGAGGAGCCGCGTCGTTCGGCCGGCGCGGCCATCTCTCCTCGGCGGCCCCGCCGGCTCCGGGCCGCGTCTGAGAGAAGGGCGAGCCGGGGTTCCTCCGCCGCTCCCGGGGTTCTGCCGCCGCCTGACCGCGGGGCCCGGTGGGACCGGGTGTCCCGATCGGGCCGAGGTGAAGCAGAGACACCGCCCGGCCCTGCGGCGGGAGGCGCCCGCCGGTGACCCCGGGGTTAACCCGAAGTACGGCCACGGACACAGTTAGGGCCGGAGCGTCCCTGAATGCGGGGCAGGGGTTTTGCGGTGGCAGCTGTGCAGCCGGGGAGCCGCGCGTACACAGCTTCAGCATCCCTCCCTACTCCTGCAGCACTCGGCTGCCTTATCTGAGGCTCCTCTCGTTTCTTCCACCGAAGCAACAGCCTGCGTGTAATTGCACCTTCTGCCCTCCACTGATTTCAATGGCGATTCTCCTGGCTACAGTGTGGAGCTGTCACGATAACATTGTAATTGATAGCCTCTTATAAAACCAAAAAGAATTATACACACTGTAATTCTTTATGCCATTTTATACAGTTTAAACTATGTAGTTTGAAGAGTGATACTCTTTCCCAATACAGGATACTGAAAGAACTTCAACTGTTTAACATATTTTTATCTAGATATGCTCATAATGTCCATTCATGGTGAGACGAAAGTAGTGGTCCAAAACTGGTGGCTAGTAATATTGCAAAATTATCTGATACATTTCGGGCTTCAATTTCTGTGCTAACAGATGTTGAAGTATCTGGTGACTGAAAGACACTTTTATTTCAAGCTCCTCAAGGGATACAAGGGAAATAGCACATTGCATATCTACAGCACCTTTCACCTTGAAAAATGCCGAAGCACTTAACACATCATGTCTTCAGGCCTCAGTACTTTCAGGAGATTTTTGCAGGGCAGTTCCATCATGTGGATCCATTTACAGGCATGGATTTAGTATATGTGAGTCTTTCCACCAACCACTAAACCATAGCAGTGCTAACACAAAAGTATGCTATAAAATTAGGCAGAGATATCAGTTCCGTGTTAAAGTGAAAAGTGCTCCCTCCTGAATTGCCAGTGCCAATATCAGTAGAGTTGAAGTCATCTCCAGAACAAGTACTTACCCAGCCTGATGTGCTTAACTTGTATCAGACAAAAACAACCGCATTTTGTAGCTGTGGGCTATAAATAACAGTAAAATTGTGGTAGTTTAATTACATATTTTAAAAAAGCAAAACCAGAGATCAAAAAATAATAGAAAATTACTCAAAAAATACAGATGCATATAGGTTTTCTTAGTGTTTTAAATGAGTCATGATTCCTTCTCATCTTTAAAATTAACACAGAGCCCTTAGGTTTTCTCATGACCTTTTCATTCATAAGCCATCTAACATTTCAAAAATGCTATATTATTCTAAAACATTGTACACACACAGAAAGACATACAGGGGATTTTTGCCAGATGACTTGCAACAATAGAAAAATGAAGCTTATTTTCAGTAAAATTTTTGACTAAGAATTTCCTTCATTTTAAAACATTATTGCCATAATTTGGTTATTATTTTTGAGTTTGAGAAGTGGTTTAATATGCTTATTTTCCACCATCTTGAGACAAGAGGTGTGCTTGCCATAAGATGTCAATATTACTTTAACATATACCTCCTTCCAATGTGCAGGTTTTGAAAAATAAATATAATGAAACCTATCCTATCTAAAAGTATTATGCTTGTAGTAAAAGCTGTGTTGTCAGTGAGAGTGCTACAAAGGTAAGAGAAGTAAATGCCCTGTAACTTCTAGGAGATTTGCCAAAGTAGGATAAAGGCCAGAAAGAGGCAATGCAGCTCCATTTCAGAGAGTAGAAATAAAAAGTCACTTAGAAACTCAAATCTAATCCATCCTTAAAGAGAGATACAACATATAAAATCTTACAATAGATTACCCACTGAATTAGTGGTGAAGGTGTCTGTGACGCCTTTCAGCTCAGCGCACTGCAAATCAGCTCAGAGAAGTGACAGAAAATGGTCTCAGCTCCAGTCTCCAGATGCTGTTATCATGCCATTATACTCTAAGGGCAAGGGTTATGAAAGGGAAACACTTTCATAATTTAATGATTTTGAGACCTGTTACAATCTCATTATACTAAACTGCACCACAAGGCATGAAATGAAAAAGAAATTCTGTCTGGCTGTGTGAACAATGGGACAAAGGATGCACTAATGTGTCTCTGGGAATTCTTCTGGTATGGTGAAACAACAAAAACACTTTTAATTGACCATTTTTCAGTATACTGTAGCCTTCATCGTTTATACAGTTCAAAGCCACTTCTTTGGTAAGTGTGACACCATAAAGGTGGGAATGTGGCATCCTGAGCAGTAAGGTGGGGCTGGTATATCTGGAGAGGATTTGTGGCTGTACATTTCTGCACACTGACTGCTCACAGTCAGAAACTGTATGATGTTATACTTTTGAAAGCTGTATTTTATAGCTAATTATTTAAGTTTTGTTTGTCTTGAGTAGTGTAATACGAATGACTATTAGCTAAGTGAGAACAAGAAAGCTTTCACCCATGCCTCGCTGAATTTTTAGGAGTTAATATACTCCAGTGTTAGGACAAAGAAGACTTGCTTTCACTCCCTGTTAACAGGCTGTAGTCAAATATCACAGAATCAGAGAATATTCTGAGTTGGGAAGGGTTCACTAGGATTATCAGTGTCCAACTCCTGATAATTTTGATGTTTCACATATCCCTTCCTGAAAACAGGATCAGGCTGCTTTCACCATGTGGTGGTAGCTTGGACAGTCTGCCCTTCATAGCTGCCCCCTGGGTCTGTGCTGAATGCCACTGCTTCCAGCGGGCTTGTGTGGGGGGTGAGGTGATGGCACTTGCTAAGGGAAGGACTCTGGGATTTAGCTGTCAGTGGCAAAGCCTGCTGTGCAGAGCTGCTGATGGCATCAGGTGCAGTGAGCCCTTCTGTGCAGAGTTTACAGGGGTGAAGGCTCAGTTCACCACAGAGACTGGAGGGCTCTTCTTTCAGGCCAGTGCAAAGCCTGTCTGCTGAACAGATCAGGGAAGCTTGGATGGCTGCTGCGCACACTGAACATTGTAACTAGAGAAATCTACATCAGACAAAGCATCTAGCACCATCAGCAAATGTGCTGGTTTTGCTAAAATTTATCAGTGGATATAATTATAGCATCTATTTTACCATGACTAACTTTGAAGATCCCCTCAAGCTCTTTAGCAATCATTTGATAGGTCACGTCTACTGCAGCGTGATCAAAGGGAGCTGAGCTCATTTCTGTAGCTCACTGTGTTTCCATTTAACATGTAAGAGTCCATTTCACCACTCACAGTCTTACTTAATACAGCAGTTGGTCTCTGCTTGAGCCTGGAAGCTTTTAAATTGTGTATTTGTTCAATATTTGCTTTTCCTCTGTGAGTCAGAAGTTTCATCCATCAAAAAGCTGAAGCACTGCAACACTTGGTGCCTGGGCCCAGACTGCAATCCAAAACACAAGGTACCATGCCTGTGCTGCTCCCTCAATCATCTCATTCAAAACAGAAGGAATGGACATCTTTTTGCAGCTGTTCATCACCAGCACTGAGAGTTAGACGATCTGAAAGCTGGCGTCATGGCACAGGCACAGTGCCCTGCCTCAGTGTTGGAGGACACAGTGCTTTGACAGAAGCTGGGAGCCAGGGCTGAGCAGCACAACGCCCAGCAGCAGCAGGAGCAGCAGCAGCAGCAGGAGCAGCAGGAGCAAGCTACACACAGCAGGAGCCCTGGGGAAGGAAGAGCCAATGCCTGGTTTAGGCACTAGCAGGATGAGATCAGCACCTAGCAGAGAGAAGCTCTGGGGTTAAGTTTTGGATTTAGCTTCCTAAAATCTGATGAAATCCTGATTTGTACTGGTTTCTTTTTTTAAAATTGTTTATTTGTTTACCCTTTCTATTCAGAAAGCAGCAGGAATCTTTGAGTTTTTAAAGAGAATTTCATGCAGTGGATAAATTGTCTTCATTCTTTAGAAGCAGCTTTTTCTCACTGCTGAGATTATCTCCAGGTATTGGCTGTCAGGATCCCATCATAGGCTCAAATAAGAATTTCCTTTGCTAGTGTGGTGTAGGAAAGGAAGAAGTGCCTTGCTGCCCAGTCTGCTTTGTGAGAACACTTCAACCACTGGAATAATCATTCATTCTAAGTAGCAGGACTCCAGTGTTTCAGCCACAGCAGGGAGCTTCATGAATGTCACTACAAAGCAGACTTCATGCATGTGGGAAAGATGGGGTATAAGAGGAGGATCACCATTATACCAGCACAGTCTGAGCGCATTAAAAATACAATATAACAAATGTAGGATGAAACCATCAAGTCTGTGCAGGTTTAACAATCCAAATGAAAATGCCGCAATATGTCTGTATATATCATGTTGTTTTGAACTACATAAATCGGAATTATGGAAGTTTCCCTATAATTAATAAGAATAGTCTTAATCATACTGCCCAGGAAAAAAATATTGCTTTGCAGATTGGTTAATTTGTAAATACAAAGAGAAGACTTTGAAGATGAAAAGAATAATGCTTTCCACATCTATGACTCTTCCTATTCAAAGATGGGAGGCTGCTCAGCAGACACTGATGCTTCCAGACTTGCACCACCTTTTTGAAATAAATGTTGGCTTTATTTGCTTATTTGGAAAAGGGGAAGAAAAATATGACACAGCCAAAGTCATGCTGGGAAGTCTGCGACAGAATCAAACCAGAATAACTACCAGTTATTGCACTAACTGCAATACGAGTCTACTGAGAATACCCTGCCTGTAAACACTGAGGATACTACTTGTATGGTTTGTTATGAAATGCTTTCAAGCAGAGTGACTGGAGTAGAAATACCCTTATTTTTGCAAGGCCCCCTAACACGCTGGGTTCAGTGCACATCAATGTATGTAATGGCTGAGTGCAGACTTACTACAGCCGCAGCTGTGACATTGTGATTTGAAAGTGATGAGAAGCAAAATGTACTACAGATACACAGGAATGCAACTCCTGTTCCATATTCCATTGCAATCTGCAGATGGGAACAGCATTTCTGAGATATTAATACTCTGTGAGATTGATGTGAAGAGGCGCAGTGATGGATGGCATTATACAAAATGATCCATCCACTCTTCAAAACTACCTCTTAGAAGTTTTCAATTCTAACTCAGTTCTGCAACCCTATTTTTGGTGGCTTCAGCCCTCAATAGAGGCTGAAAGCTTCTGCTAGCAGATCTCTTTGAGATTTATGTGCCCAGGGGCACGAATCCTACCTCCTGTGAGAGGAGCATCTCTGGTTTCAGGTACAATAGCTTTGGCACAGGTTCACCAGTTCACCATTCAGGGCACGGGATCATCCCTACAGGTTTGTGTCACTCCCCAGGGGGAATTCCCTCCCAGCAGAAGGACCTTTCCTGCATCCACTGGAACCTCAGGGAGCCACAGGAATGTAGGTATTGGGAAATGCTTTCAGCCAGTATGAAAAAGTGATTTGTTTTGTTTTAATTTCTATGCTATGGTTATAAAGATGTTACTGTGACAGTATATATTCCAGAGATCTATTTTATGCATATATTTAAAATATAGTTTGCTAAAATTTAATATCTGGTTTATACAAAGCCACAGCTACATAAATCTATGCCTTCTGAATAATATTAGAGAAGAATGAGACTAGAGCAAGCTATAATGTAGATATATTTCTTTAAAATTATATTTAAATAACAGCATAGCAAGTTGATAATTTAAGGTGTATGCAAAAACTGCCATTTTTTAACAAAGTAGTTCTACAGCAACCATTCTGTTCACTTTTTGGAATGAGACTTTTAACTGGACTGTAACAATTCAAAAGAACGTGTAAAACTGAGAAGTACGAAACAGGATATACGTCCAAAGGGTACATCAGCTACACTGTGAGAAAGAAGTCTCTCTCTTCCGCAAACAGGTACCCACATGATGAGAGGGAAGGATCTCAGCATTCTATTTTATATTTCCTGATCAGGTTTAAACTTGTGCTTTACCAGACCTAATATCTCAAATTTCTCACCTTCCCATGTCACTGTTTCACTGTTTTTGGGATCCAGCAAAATCAAGGGCATCTCACGGGAACTGATGCGTACCAGGAGAATTTACTGTCAGCCGCGTAAATAACACAGCACAAATAAAAATGTATTGGTAAGACAAAGCACCATGTTGGTTCAATATGTAAATGTTAGAAGGGGCTAGAAAATCTCGTTTACAGCACTTTCTACATTTGCAATTATGTTACTGGAAATTTGCCCAGATATGGAAAATGAAGGATGGCAAATATCTTCTGAGAGATAGCTGGAAAAAATACTGTATTTCTCCTAGTGATTTCATACGTTATGCTTGCTTTTAGTGAGTGATTTATTGGAAAAACTAATTTGTGCTGTTAAACAATTCGTAGGAAGCAGCTGCAGAGAGTTCACCTGTAATCTTAACTCCTGTCATCACATAAGCCTGTTTACCACTTCAAGTAACTTGACTTCAAGTTTTGCTTATCCATCCCCCCATATCTTTCACGAAATACAGTATTAATTATGCCAAAATAGGTAGGGGAAGAAAGAAGACAGTATTTCATTTGTATGGTGTGAGTTATTTCTGCAGGGGACAATACCAGCTCCACTGGTTCAAACTCATTGAATTTCCATGAGCTTTCCTTGAGTGGGTGGAGGAACAGGAGGGTGGATTGCAGTGCGACCTACAAGGGCTGGGCAGGAATTTCAGTCCACTACACTTGCAGATTCCTTTGATATCTTACAGAGCCCAAGACCACCTACACTGAGACCTTCATCCCTCCACTGCTTTTGCTGCCTCAGCTTATTTCTGCTTTCCCAGTTCAAGATCCCAAGACACAACCTGGGGATGGAAGAAAACAGTTAAATAGTCAGTTAATCTAAACTTGGCTGGCTGGAGAGAAAAGCAATAGGAAATAATCCTTTCCTATAATTTTCAACATTTCTTTACACAGATTTCCAGCATGGGCTGTAGCTTTTATTTTTGTAGGTAACTATAGTTCTGAATTAAATTTTTTATTTACTTTGGAACAGAATTTGCCTTGGGAGAAACTTTTTTTTGTTCTGGTCTGTGCAATCACGCAAGGTCCACAATGTGATCAAAGCAATTTTGTGTTAAATGTGTTTTTTCAAAGTAATTTCTTTCTGCAGGTTCATAGCAAGTACATCCAGAAATTTAGATAAATTTCACTTTTGAACTCCTTTGAACATGTAAAATATAAGAAATAAAATGCAAGAAAGGAAGTGATTGAACCAAAGAAGCCTTCACTGAGTAGGCATTAGGGTTTACATGGCAGGATCAGGTCTATACAGTAATAAAATGTTTGGCTTTTGGGGAAAGAATTCTGGTTGTTCTTAAAACACCTCTGCCAGCCAGTGCAAGGTATAGGATTACTAATCCTCCTCAGGGTAAGCCATGCGTGGCATTCTTCTCTTTGGTGGTGGCATTCAAGAGAGTCCTGGACAGAGGAAAAAGTAATAGGGGCAATAATGACAGTGTCTGAATGAAGCCCTGAGAAACAGCCGAGGCCCTGCCGCCTGGCTGCCAGCCATTCAAGCATGAAGAACAATCGAACATTTGTTTCAGATACCAAGTTACCTAATTTTAAAAACGTTTCCTGATGCAGCCCTTTAATTCTTAAGTATTTCACCACCTGACATTTCTCTCTCAAGCTTTCAAAGAGGCAAGAGAAAACCAGAGCTTCAGATAAGTGAAAGAAGAAAAACTAAAAGGATTTTATCATTAGCGGTCATAATTCAAGAAAAAAAGGGCAAGAAGACAAGTTCTTTTCAACTTTTTGATGCCAGATAACCCCTCATTGTCCCACCACTTTCTGACAGAATAAATGCTGGAATAAAGAATAGAATGAATCTCAAAAAAAAAATATGTATTGTGTGCCATAAATTATACAAGCAGATGCAGCCATGAACGAGAGAATTAGGAACATAAAACCCCTGCAGTGTGCACTGGCTGATGAAGGGCAGGGAGTTGCCAAGGGACACTCTGTGACCACCATGCTGTCCAAACTAAGATCTTGCTCTAAACATCAGCCTGCAGCCCTGTTATGCAGGGGTCTGCTGCCTTTTCCTTTGCATTCTTCATCTTAGACAGCTCTTTTTGCATATCAGTAGCTGTTTAATTAATGTTTTGGCCATAACCAGCTTGTGGTATATTTTACAGATGTCTGAGAAATCTTCCACTGAAGAATTTTGCATCTTTTGCCCAAACCATCCCTTCAGACAAAGATTCCCATACTAAGGTGAATGAGTTTCCCTAAACTAAGGGATGGGTAGAATAGGTCAAGAGCCAATGCTTCATGTGTAGCCTCACAGAGAACCATCAGCTTCAGCTGAACTCCTGGTTTCATTCCTTTTTATTTATTAGAAAAAGTGTTACATAGCTTTGTGGCACTATACACAGAAATAATTACAAATAACCTAGCTGCTTAATGCTCATCAGAGACTCTATTCAACTAAACAGTCCTTTGGCAAAGTCAAAACTCTGGATCCAGATTTGTCAGATTTAAACATCCGTGGTATCTTCTCATTCTTTCATGACATCTTTTATTTCAAGACATCAACAGATTTTTTTTTATTCAGCAGTCATTTCAGCAGGGGGAAAAGAGTTTTGCAATGCTGATGCAATTTAGTGTTGTATGACCAATTAAGAAAATAAAGACATTTCAAAGAAGTTGATGGCGTTCATTTCAGATAAGTAAGATGTTTTAAGGAAAACCCACATAAGACTGTGGTAGCAGACATTTTTCCAACTTCACAAATGACATTAAATATCTTTTGATGACCATCCAAGAGTGAGGAGTAAATAATACTTTATGCTGGAAAAGAATACATGTAACTCATGATTTTCAGCTGTTGTAGATGTGAGCTTGGGGAAAATGATGCAATTAAAGGACAGCAGCAGAGCAAAATATCTGTTTACATTCAGCTCTGCTGAGCAGATCAGAACTGCTGAAGGGCTGAAGAAAAAAATGTAATTTTCTCTTTGCTCATGTCCTCTATCAGCTACGTCCTGCTTGGAGTTACCTCATATTCAAGCAGTACAATTAAGGAAAAGTCTTGATATAATTTAGCGTTTTTTAGTTTTTCCATTTGTCTGATGAAGAGTGTTTGCTCTGTCATTCATTCTCCATTTCCTTCCATGTGAAATTAGGAATTATGGCATATGAAGACTGAAACCCAGGGTTTTTCCATCTCTGCATGTTTTTCCTTGGAATTCAGGAACTCGAGTTCTGCCAGTGCAGAGGAATGAGAGGAAATGTAATAAAGTTCCTGGCTTCATCACAAGCCGCTTTCTGACCTGACCAGAGGAAAGTGTGTAGAAAGGGATTGAACTATTGAGGATAAGTGTAGATGAATGGCAGAAGTACGTTCATGTAAAATCAGAAAGAAAAACCCACAAAATAAGATCTGAGCAGGGACAGTGAGGTTACAAGATGTCATGCTACAAATGCATAGGAAGAAGGCCACAAGAGTGCTGGTCCAGTACTCAGGGGTGCAAGGCAAGTAATGACATATGACATGAGGAACGTACAAGTCATTGATGACTTTTTTGTTTCTGTCTTCATTAAAGCGGTATTTCAACAAACGTGTTAAGACAACGCTGTTGCTGAAAAATGTAGTTACACTTTCCTTGCTTCACTCTATTCCCACCTCCTCACTGCCTTCCTTCATCTCTCAGTCACAGTGATTTGTAAGGGCATGCAGAGATCTGGATGGGGAACTGCTCCAGCTGAAAATTAATCTAGCAAATAGGTGGTAGTTACTAAGATCAATTAGTTTTGCAGTTTGGTCCATCTTTTAGCTGTACCGCAATCAATGTTTTATTTTAAATTAGCTAACTTCATCCTATGATGCTTAAAAGGCAGACTGATTCATGTCTTAATGACTGGATGTTTAATGCGTCAGAGGATCAAAAGTAGGAAAGCATGGGACCTGTATTTTAAATTGGGCAAAAAGAGTAGGAGATTATTGATCAGTTGATTAAACTTCTGCCCCAAAATTTAGGATTTTTTAGACATACATGTCATGAGTGCCTAGGTAACAAAAGGGAGGTGGGTAGCATTCAGTTTTCATTGTAAGAATAAAGTCTGTCAAATCAGCTTAGTTCTTCCCATGCCTGTATTGTGCTGTGGACGAGGGAAAGGGAGTTTGTGTCATGTAACTCAGCTTCCGTAAGGCTTTCTGCACACTCATGACACTCTTAGAAGCAAATGAGGAAACGCAGCCTTGCTGACCCCGCTATTCCTGTTCAGACAGGTGTAGGACTGTTGAGGTAACCATACCTAAACAGTAACAAAAAATGGAAGGAGGTATGAAATATGTCTGCACATCTTCCACCCCATTACAGACCACATTTTCATTAGTGATTGAAAAAGGAAGCAGAAGACATAATAAATGTGCTGGTTGCAGCTTGGGAGCTCTGCAAGTATACTAGTCAATAGGCAGATCAAATTTTTTAAAAGATCTTGTCAGCTTGAAAGAACTATCTGTAAAAGCAAGATAAAATGTGCTAAGGACCAGTACCAGGGACTACATTTAGACAGGACTTACCTGCTGGAAAGTGGGTAATAACTGGTTAGGAAATAGCTTGACTGAGGGTAGACCACAAACCAAACATGGAGCTGTGTTATGCAGAGTGGAAAAGGCAAGCAGTATAACTCAATGGATAAATAATCCTGAAAATGTATGAAGAAATCTGGCCACCCTATTCAGCATTGATAGTGCCTCAGCTGGAACATTAAGTCCAGTTTAAATCATATCAACAAAGATTCTTATTCAGGTTAGACATTAGAATAAAAAACTTTTCCTGTTGTAAGAGCAATAAAGCACCGGGGTAAGTTGCCTAGGAAAGTAACGCCTCCCATGAAATCATTTCAGGGAGCTGTATGTCCTGTTTGATGTGATATAGCTGGTCCTGCTTTGGGTCAGATTGACTAGATGAACGCTTAAGGTCTTTTTGAGCCTAGGTTTCCTGAGAGTTGTTGCCTAACACATTAAGCTTTCTGGGGAAAAGTAGCTCTAGGCCCATTTCCATGGGGACTTTGCTGTTGTTCTCCTTACATGAGGTTCACAAGTAATTGACTGATACTCGTCAAATAATCTCAATTTACTTTAAAAAATCTCTCTCAGTTGCTATGAAACTGGAATATAAACTACAATATTGCCCCATTTTTTGTGTGTGTGTGTTCTGAGGAGATCAGTTTTTCCCCATTTAAGTCATTGGTAACATATTCCTACCACCTCCAAGAGAAGGTGATGAAGAAAACAGTTTAGTTAACATCACACCAGAAAATAAAGTTGATATACCAAAAAACAAGTCACTTTACTGAGTACTCATGTATGGTGCTACTATTCTGGGGGCTAGTGATGGAGAATCAGCCTTTCTTCTCACAGTCACTGGTGTGTGTCAGGTCAGGTCCACATGAAGCAATCACAGTCCACTAGTGCTTGTTATAAAATGAGCTAATGCCTCTTTCACTCTTGTGTGGCTACAAAGCAAAGTCAAAACTTGGCAAAAAATCACTATCACAGTTGCAACAGTGAAATGCCAAAAGCCTGAGCAGGCATTAGGGCTGAGGTGTCCTCACTCTCTGCTTCTCAAACAGTATGTGGGACGCCTGGGATTTCATTTTTCTACTCTGTTGCCTTTTTTTGGATCCACTCCTATAATGCTCATATGGACAAGCTGATGAAGTGGAAAGGCAATTCACACTGACTGAAGTGTTTGTTTTCAGTTAAAAGCGACTATTTGCTGTTTAGCAGACAGACATGTACACCTATGGAAAGGAGCCCTGATGTGGCTTCTGATGCTCCTGAGCATCTGTAATCAGCACATCTGAAAATATTTTAAAGCGAGTTCAGCCTATAGATGCCTTCATATCAAAAAGTACTGCTAGGGACAGAATTGAATGTTAGATGTGTTTATATTATTCCCTTGTATGAAATGAAAAGCATTTATGCATCTCTTTTGTCTGCATTCACACACACCTACACATAAAGGCATTCTGTCTTCCCTTTCCCTTATAAAGAGTGATGATCTAATATGATTTATTTCTCAGTGGCACAATCTCCTAAGCAGGCACTGAAAATGATCATTAACCTCACAGGCTAGACTATCTATTTCCTGTACTTGCCCTTCACAGTGCTAACAGAAGTAGTTTCTAGAAGAGAAATTTGGCTTTTACATTATCTAAGACACACATTTAAAACAATAAAATATATTAATCTTTTATATATTTCTGAACCTAAACCACAACGTTTAAAATTATATCTTCTCACTTACAAAACTCAGGTGTGCCATTCTGCTTGGGTATCATAGCGTGACATTTGAGAAAGCTGTGGCATTTGGATCTGTGTCCAACAGAGGGAGGTGTTCAGAAACACGGATTTGGTCCAAACTCTTTCTAAGATTAAGGAATTCAGCAGAAGGGGAGAGGAGGACACACACAAATGCAAGTAAGCAATACAGGCTTTACTGTTGCAATTCAATTTGTTTAGCTGCTCTCTGAGAATTCAGGTGTGGAGTCACTGCTGCTTACAGACTCAGACCTGCTCAGAAGATTTAAGATCAGAAGGTTTTTAGATCAGACAGGTGACAATATCACCTCTGTTTTGAAAGGGGACTATGAAGCTCTTAAATAGAAAAAGCACTACTTATTTCATATCACCTTCTTGATGTAAGATAAACTCAAGCAGAGGTCCAGTCTGGCAGGCACTTCGGGTTCAGTAAAAACCTCAAGTTACTCGGCTGTGCTTTCCTCGCAGGCTGTCTCTATGGCAATGGGAAAATATTGTGAGGTATAGGAATGATGGGAATATGACTCAGAGAGTACAGAAAAAGGAACATTCAGAAACATAATTCCCAGTAGGCACAGAGTACACTTTTCAAAAATACACACAAATCAAAGAGAATCTGCAGCTGCTTTGTACCGGTGTTTTTATTGGGGAATGCAATTAATAAATAAGGAGCCATAGAGCTGCATATTTTAAGCCCCTCTATTATCAGAGGGAAACAGAAGCTGGTGGTGAAGGAAACAGCAGCACTCTGCTCTGCTGCTTTCATTCTGCTCCATTCTCCACAGGGCTGCCATGTGGCTGGAACTGTGTTTATCGGTAAGGGACATGTTTGGACAGACTCAGTCAAGTCAGTGTGCTACTTCCGTGGCTTCTCCTTTCACTTGTGAAACCACAGAGGCCACAGGAAGCCTCTGTGTGAAGTCTCCTGTCTCACTGACCCGGGTCCCACCAAATTGGGATTTGGCCCAAATAAAAAGGCAGTAGCCCAAGGCAAGAGCCGTCCTGCAGGGAGAGATCCCTGCAGAGCATTGCATGAGCAAGAATTCCCAGGCTAACCCAGACCTGTGCTCTGACTGGCCCAGTAGCAGATGGGCTTCAGCTTGCCACACAACAGGCATTTATAAAATAGCTTGTCCTCAGGAGAATTTCCTCCCCAGTTTTCCTCTTTAGTTATTTAGTCCCAGGAAGCATAAATACATGTATATGTATTTGTACATATATATATACACACACGTGTATATATATATGAGATGAACTCAAGCAGATATATTTATATACATGATTTCTTTTCCTTGTTTAAAAAATCTTCTACCTCTTGCAGGTAATGATGATTTCATGCCCTGTATTAGCACTAGCCATTCTCTGAATCCTTTATGCTTTTGGTCTCAGTAGCACTCTGACATAGTTAGTCTCACAGGTCAGTTATGCACCGTGCAAAAGCCTTTCTGTTAATCAAATTTATGTTCTGCCTTTTACTTAGTTTAATGACTCTTCATCCTTGAACTCCAAGAAGCATCAGATTAACTACTCTCCCTATAGCATTCAATTTTTTCCTACATCCCTCTTAAGCTTCCCTTTCAATTTAACTCAACTCCTTCAGTCTTTTCTGCCCTGAAGGAGGTGAGAGCTTCCTTCCTTCTGGGACCTGTGGAATTTGGGGACTATCTCTAACCTTCCCCTCCTGACCTGCAAGCGGCTGCTTCTTCATGAGAAATGCAGTGAGATGATGAAGTCCGGGCACCCTTTGATCCTGCTCCCCTGAGTTTTACTGTGGGAGGTACAATGGAGTCCTGAGGCATCAACATGATTACACTGTATTCCCTCACTTCAAAAATGCTGGCCACCAGTGTTGTTGCTCAGCAACATGAAACTGTGTATCACTGCTGGTTCATTAAACTTTAAAAATATTTTTCCTTGCCAACTCAAATAAATAATTGATGATGATTTCACTGTATATTTAGCATGTCCATTCAAATTCCAGTAAGGAGGTAAAACAGTTTCATATATCCAGAACTAAGAAGAAATGACTAATACTGGCTGTAAAATAAAATGCATGGCTGAAAAATACTTGCACTTACAAAGCAATTTGTATATTGCTCAAAGCTGCTCTATCAAATAAATGTCCAAACACTATAACTATTTCTTTACTGAACACTCTGCACCTTATTTTTTAAAAAAGATTATTAAATCTTACTCTATACTTTCTCTTTAGAAAAGACTGCAACAACTGACCTTTTAACTACTTTATTATACTATTTATTTGCTATAGTATGCCTATATTTGCTAATATAGGCAATTGAACACATTAAATATGCATAAATAGAGAAGAACAGATTTCAACACCGATATTTTCTGATTGAGTAATAGTGCCTGGGGTTATTCAAAGAGAATGGGTTGTAAAACTCAAGTGTACTTTCTGTCATCTGCCTGATGGATTGCTTGTTACTCACCTCTAGCATGGGTCCCAGCTAAAATAAATTGCTGCAAGCCTTATCAGTAGTTTCTTTTCTATTATATGTGAGAAGTCCCAATTTTATCTAATTGGTGGCATTACCAGAACATTTTTCTGCAAATATAGAAGCCTCCTGGTAAAGGCAATTGCTACTTTAACCCATGAGAGGTGCAGTTAGATGCGTATCTGTGAGCAGAATGGAGAGAACCTAAGCTAGGGAGCTTTGGAAATCTCCAAGCTAAATGACTGCCAAAATAAACATGACTGGAGATAGAAGGATTAATCCTGTAATCCTTACTTAAGCAAAATTTGTGCTATCTTCAGTGAGATTCTCACTGGGGAACAGCTGTAGAAATTGGCCTAAATGAAGCAGAAATGAGAAAGGCCAAATTCTGCCTCTGGGTGCGAGCGTGTGACTTCCGTAAAACCTGGATTGAGACACTCTGGGTCTGGGATAATTAGCACACAAATTCTCACCAAGATCTATAGTACCAGGACTTTTCTTGGTTATAAATATGAGGCACATCCATAACCCCACAGGGAAATGTTTCTATCCAAGGTTCGCTAAGAAGTGAGAATACAAGTGCAAACTGAAACTAACATTCAGAAATAAAATGTGCATTTTATAAAAACTGTCTTACATTTTAACCAGTCCTAGGAGTGTTTGGAGCATTTCTCTTCACTGAACTCAGAATTACTGCCCCCATTTTCCATCTGGGGTGGAAAACCAACATGCAAAGTTAAGTGATTTTCCACAGACCACACAGCAAGTGATTAGTATCATGGGGATGAATTAATCTTGGGTGTAAATCCATAAAGATTAATGGAGCTCTAACAGGGATTAATTTGGACCATCATCTCTAAGGACAGCAAAACCAATTAGGTGATGTCATTAATCTTCTGGTTTGTAAAGGACTGTTTCTTAAGCAACACTGAAAGAAAGGCAATAAAACAGGAATGACCAAAAGATCCACTATAACAGATGAATTGGTTGCTCCTTGGCAGAGGATTCGCAGCAGGAGCCTTAAATAGTGACAGCAGCCTTGATGTGCCCTCAGGTTCCCATCCCAACTGAGATTGCTCTGGAGCAATCATTTATTTGAGGTTTGGAGAGTCATCCCAGACTTCAGTCACTGATTAGGTTCATGTTTTTTCTTAGGGCAAGACTTCCATGCAACTGATTTGGAGTCAAATATATTTATTATGGCCCTGGAAGCCTCAAATCTTTGGAAAATTCCAAGTGCTTAATGTCCTATGGAAAGTAACACTTGAAAGATTCATAAATTTTAAAGCTTCCACTTTTGAGCTGATGAAATGTGAACTATCCCATTAGAAAGAAACTGGTAAGAAGTAAGCAATGCAAAGTCTGTACAGCTGACTTGTTCTGAGATTCGGGGAAAAGAATTCTTCTTGTTCACTGGTTGTGACAATGCACATTTTCTCATCTTAAATTCCGAAGATGTTTCTGATGCTTACAAAAGGGTCAAAACTGGCCCACAGCAGAGTAGGATCTTTCTACAATTTGTCTCAGGAATTTTATTTTAGAAAGAAGAGAAACAGAAATGTGTTTGTTAAAGGGTAATGACCAGCTATAACAAATGCACACAAAGCAGCGATGAACAGAACAACAAAAACCACAGCTTCCAGACCATGGTTGATGGAATTTATGGAAAAAGAACATCTGTGAGATTGGCAAGGTCCAGCATGAGCACATTGAATAGCAGATAGTGAATTTGTGCCTGAAAGTTGTGTGCATTACCTAATAGGCCTGGTAAAAATGTTCCACTGGGATGTTGAAAGCAAAACTTGGCAACAGTGAGATAATTAAAACCCTACTGCATAGAAGCCTTCATTCAAAATGTAATAATATGTATCAGGTTTTTCATTATTATTATGAGAAAGAATATTCAAGCTGTAATAGGGATCTTCCCATCAATAGTTCTGCCTGAGTAAGTGTTTAATGGCAGAGATTTCATAATCGGTGAAATGACTTAAAACTCCTTTCATGGGGATGTACTTGGATAAAATCAAACCTCCTTCCCCATTTTATATACTGTAGGAGTTCAAATGAGGTGATATGCTTGGGCTGATAGTGCAGCTCCACTCCAGAGGGATTCTGTCATGATGCTCCCTTGCACCGTGGTACAGAAGCAGGGCTTTGAGGGGCAGCGATTTCCAGCTTCCTCCCCACCCCACTCAGCCCAAGCACTTTTTAGGAATGTAATGACACACTGCTGCATCCATCTATGAACAAAGAATGCTGAAAAGATACATGGTACCAGCACTTGATAAGAATATGAAAGAAACCTGAATTTTGGCAGGGAAATTTGAGTACAGAAGATGGAGGGGAATGGCAAAGTTTTTGAGTCAGTGCTGATAATGTGATTACACTTACGAGTTGGTACTGCTAAATACTGGTGCACATAAGCCTAGAAATTGTGAGGTGGAGAATCTAATCAACCAAAAAGAATAAATAAATGTACCAGGCAATGTTCCTACATGGTATCATCTATGTTTCAGAAGGGCAATGAAAACAACAGGGAATACGCTTCAGAAAAAGCTGTCATCTTAGGCCCATAATATATAAATAGATAAAGAATGCCCATTTTAATACCTTCCTTTGACAGATGGATCTAAAGAACTATTCTAAGAAATGCTTCAACACAAGCCTGTGCTTCCAGAGGACTTTTCAGACTATAAAATGAAAATATTTCTGTCTCACTGTTTCTGACAATTGTATTCAGTGGTTATTAGAGGAAGGAACAATAAAAATATTTTTTTTGTAAGTAGCCATTATAGTCAACATTTTAATTTCTAGGCAGAAAGAAAATTGTGTATGTAGACAGTTGTACTTTGGTAGACTAACTAGCTTAGTGCTAGTGTTCCTCTTATTTTAGGCCAGCTTTATCATTAGTGATTAGGGCACATGGGTAATGATCACATCATTTATCCAAGCTTTGTAAAGTGCACATATACCTACAGCACGAATATACCTGCAGTGCTACAAGCACAAGACCATGTAAAGCCAGACAGTAAATGTAAAACTGTGCAAAAGCAGTGCAAAAAGGTGCAGTAAACGTAAACCTGGTCATGCTTTCAGCTCTGGTATGGCAGAGGTAGGAGCTGGGTACAGGTACCTTATTTCATCTTCTGCAGCTAATGTTTGTGGTAGAAACAATACAGCAATAAACACAGCATCACAGGTATTAGCTCTATGCAAATAAACTTATACTAAAAACAGTATTTATTGATCAGGGAAACAAAAGCAATACTTTAATGCTGTAATGAACACCACAGTAAAAATACCTGTGATTCAAACCCAAGCTACTTCATAAAAAATAACTGCAGATAAACAATTACAGCCCGTCTAGTTCATATATCTTTGTTGCCCTACTTAAAACATGTGTTCCAGAAATAATTTATGAGGGAAGATATATGCATATTCATAGTAACTACTGCTTCACAAGTCCAGTTGTAAATCTGAAAGAGCTTGGAGAATATCAGAAAAAAAGTGGTGATGGCCACTGCTTCTAAGCACTGTGAAGCAGAGTGGAGCCCAGACTTTGTCCTGTAAACACTGTTAGCTCTTTGCTGATCACCTGATTGGCACGGCCACTGCTGACTTCACTGGTAAATTAACTCTGGGTATGTTTTAAGAACAGAGTTACGGGCACCCTGAAATGAATATATTTATGGAAAAGTCTTTTATGTTCTAGTTTGGATATATTTGATACTATTCAGAGGATTACTGGGGTCTTTGTTTCAGATTGTAAGCACAACAATGGAAAAATTTATTCCTTGGCTTGCATAGACATTTACTGCTATGTATATGGATTGTGGACACAAATGAAAAATTTGGCTTACATCACCAGAGATACGTTATTTTCACATAACCATTTTACTTCCTATTTACAGCAAATTAACAACAAATTAGCTCCTCACCATGTCCTTGCAAAGAAGCAATGAGCTTCAGCTGTGGTGGCAGCTTGTTCCCTTCAGAGGTACCATCTCAATCACTTGCTACCATCCCACAGTGCCCAGTGTCACCCTGAGGCGTGTAAAAAAATCATCCCTTAAAGTATCTTGGAAGATAATACCAGCGTGAAGCAGACAGTACAGGTCTGTCCCTGCCATGTCCCTGGGGAAGGTACTGCCTTGAGCCCTGTTTTGGAGCTAACACGGTGCTCAGAAAACAGAAAATGGAATTTTGGTGCCCCAGCAAGTCAAGACAGATACAATCCCCTTGCTTCAGGCACACAGCTGTCAAGGGAGTAAATAGGAAGATGAGACAGACCATGGTCTGAAGTACATCCCACAGAGTTAGTGTCCTTAAAGCATGAGCAGCTGGTTAATCTGATTAGAGGAGATGGAAAAACATCTTGAGGATGACATGACCAGGAGGAGAACATCAATATGCAATAAAAGCCAGATAAGCGCCTGGGTGCACAAATGGCTTGATGTCAACACCAGAAGGGGTGCAGGAGGCAACCCAGCAGGACAATTCCCTGCACAGCTTTTTGGTACCTCCAAAAGCCACTGTCCCCACCTCCCACGGGTCCCCTGCATGCTGGGGACTCCCATCCCATGCATTCTGGTCAATGTGAACTCCAGCAGTATGATAAAAGTAGTATAATTTATCCACGTCTAGCTATCTTATCTCTTTATTTTGAGCACAGAAGAACCCATGAGGATGAATGCATCACACCATCTACTATAAACTAACTTCGTTGAAAAGGAAAAAAGTCTGCTCTTCCACAAACCCTGGCATTCAGCCTCCCAGCTGGATAGCTTTAGATAGCTGCAGAGATCTCAGTGTACTTCTATCTTTCAATAGCTCCTGGATGTCTGACAGAGCACTATTCTTGGCTTTGTCAGGATAAAATGTCTTGGCTCTTTAACGGATCTCCTCCATCCTCAGTGTGCCTATTCCACAAGATCAAGCATAACATTTTTGTGAAGCTCTCTCTGAGCAAAGCAGCCAGCTCCAAAAGCATCTTTCTACCTGGGCTGTCTCAGGTGCTCACAGTTAATGAGTCACATGCAATGAAATACAGCAGTGAGCCTGTCGGAAGGACAGGTTCAAATCTGTTCTTGCTGTGCAGGGCCCCGGTTTGATCCGTAACACAGATAACACCCCGTGCTGCTGGGATGCCCATTGCCAGGCTCGGGCAGCTTTGTGGGACCCAGTGCTGTGAAGAGAAGGACTGCTGAGGGCACCAGCAGTACACAGAAGTCGCTGACAGCACCTCCCGGGGTCGCACCTGTAGACCACCAAGCCACTGCCGTTTCCTAACTGGTCCCTGTACCCTGGTACAGGAGAGCTGGTATTTCTGGGGTGGGGTAGAAATGCAACACATTCTTCTGTTTTAAATCTGGTTTGGGGGTATGCTGCCAAATGTAATCTACATAGATAATCTACATAGATCTACATAGTCTCTGCATGAACTCCAATCTTGGATTTTCTTGGCTAGATCTCTGGATGCAGATTACTTTTGTTAATGGGTAAAATAAAAAGATCTGTAAGTCTACTACTTAGGAAAATTAAATACATTTAAAAGTAATTATATTGATAGTTTATCTTGGTTTTTTTCCCTTACTGTCTGAAAGTAGTTATACATAATGTCAAGCCAGTAAGCAACAAATCCTTTCTTATTAAAGTAACTTAAACCATTAATGGCATTATAGCTTGCTTTAGATTTGTAGTCCTTTTTTTTTACTGCCACCTGTCTATGTTCCAGTCTGTACTGGAAGAAAAGGAAAGCTATTTTCCGTTCTAAACTCAGACTAAACTAGTCACCATGAACAGCTAATACTTATAAAGAACATATGATCAGAACAATTCTTATTGTTGTGGTACAGTATTTAAAATCAGACTATACAGAAATGACACTATCTTACAGTAGCACATCCAGACCACAGAAATCATCATTGTACTATCTCTGTCTACTTAACAGCAAACCCCATCACAATTAAAGAAAATTAATTACTTTGTAAATTAAGTTAAAATCCCAGCTGTTATAAAATGTAAGGCAATCATCATTTCAACAGCAATGTGGAATTAAGTACTGGAGGAAACGAATGACCTGCACAGAACTCTGGTGCTCCACTGTGGTCTGCCTGGGCTGGTTCCTCAGGGATGGACTTCATGTTCCTCAGCGATGCCCCTGGAGCAGCTGGTGGGTTATGTCCGGGACTCAAAGGGCTCTGCATGAGAGGCAGCTGAGTGCCTTCTCTTCTTTTTGTTTATGTGGATGTTACAATGGCAGCAGACAGCAATGCATAGACACTAAATTAATTAAGCTGTTTTTAAGCCACAGCATTAAGGTGATGTCATAAGAACATGCTTAGGATAGCAAGGTCACTGAAAAGGGAGAGTACATGTCCTGCAGTAAAAGACTGTGGCTTGGAGGGCTTGTGTTGGATGCCTTCTGTGAATTTGTCAGCCCCCTTTTTCTTTCTCAAACCTGGCACCACCTGGAGAAGTACTTTTTCTATCCACTGAAATATGCAACAGCATCTCTGATTTAAATAGGAGAAGAGCTGCTACACCTGCTTCAACTATGAGCAATACACACTATACACTCAGAAATGCATAAATTAGGTATATTTGGAAACACACAGAACTGGGAAAATATTTTGATGCAAGATAACATGGTTCATCTAATTTATGCCAGACTGAGTTTGTGTTTGCATACAAGCAGGCTCAGAGAGGTGCATGTTTGGGGACCAGAAATCTGCTCATCTTATTGCTTCCATTGACGTGGCATTGCATTGCCATTTTGCATTGATAGTCTGATTATATTGTACAACTGAGCTTGAGATTTTTTTCATCTATTTCTTAAGTAAGTAGTTTTGTAAAAATCAAGAACAGCAACACTTAGTTTTTATTTCATCACAGCTTTACAAAACCCCAAAAACTTTAGGAAGACTTTAACAGAAGAAATAAAGAAGATGCTGATGCATTGCAGACTCTTACTGATGCTATTGCTTCATTGTGAAATATTTTAACTAGGAAATGTTGAGCATCTGAACAGTAGCCATAATCCTCTCATACAGAAGCCTTTTCTACGGTTCATCCAGAGTAAGTGCAAGCCTGTGTCTTCAGCGTTAATGGGATCAGCTGAAATGAGTAATGCTTTGTGTATGCTAAGGCTGTGATCCTGTACACGTGGTAAAAAGATGGCAGCGTTGGTTTTTCTGAGCAGTCAGTCCCACACGAGGTGAAGTGAGTCAGAGCATTCGAGATGGATGAGCAGTTCTCAGAAAGGAGCTTTTGTTCCTCATCTCCAGCCTCTAACAGTCACAGTGAAATTGTCTCTACCATCTACCTATTAGCATCAACATCACTGGTGCTCTTTGCATGAGAAACACTCGTGCACATAAGCAAAGGTCACTCAAGGAGACTTTTGAATCAGGATTTATTTTGCACCAAGCTTAAAATGACCACATTGATGACACACTGCTGCCTCCCATAACGAAAAGCTGGAGGCAGCAAGAGACACAAATGGGGATCAATTTTTCACCAAGAGCTTTACAGTTACAACTATTTATCCTTGTCTGCAGTATTCATACAAGCAACTGAAGAGAAACATTTCTATTCATTACGTGAGAGTCTCCTACCCTTTCTTTAGCTATTACTTGTAATTGCAGCAAGAATAATATCCTGAGGGCTTTATGCTGATCTGCTGGATTTGAACATCAGCCTTTCAACTTACAGCCTCTATATTCCCCACCGCCAGACAAGTACACACTGTTTCTGCTATCCAATAAAAGCTTGGGAAGCAAGCTCAGACCTGCATAGATTTTACCACCAATTGCATACAAGGAATTGAATGCAAAATCGACTTGGTAATCATGCAAAAGGGGAAGGCAGATGAAATAGCTCTGTTCCCCTCTCGATGCCACAGGGCACGTTCCGTCCCGGTTTGTGGGTGACACAGCCGTGCTGCAGGCAGGGAGCTGCGCAGGGCCTGGCGCCGGGCAGTGCGTGCCGAAAAGGGGATGTGCTCTCCTAAGTGTTACTTCTTGTAGCATCTCAGCACTTCAGAGTGCTCCAAGGTTATGTACTAGCTGTGCTTCAACGGTGCGGAAAAGCACTTTCCATTCAAAGTGAATAGTCATCAAAGTAATAGGGGAAATTGTTAAGTGCTGTCAATGGAAACATCTTGGCTGTTTTTATAGATGTGTTAATGGAATGCCCTGCCACAAATCAAAGGGGCTTTGCAGCCCGTTACTTCCAAATGGTGAATATAATGACAAAACCAAATATTGTGTTACCAGCTGGTTTCCATTATTGGGCTAAATTGTTGGATTAAATCATGATCCTTACAGCTGAAGTCAAAGGATTTTGCCCAGAGCAATGATTAGGATATCAGAAGACACAATCTCCCTGATCTCCACAGAGGAGCTGAGGGGAAGCATGGAAGTAGAGGCTGTCAGCACAAAGGGTGCCTGAGGACTCCCATTATACCCACCATGTGATGATGTATGTCGGGAAAGTGTACTACTACTCCATGGAGACACCTCCCCTCATATCTATCTATCTGTCTATCTATCTATCTATCTATCTCTGTAGGGTCTACTGCACAGCCAAGCCAAAGGCACTCTGAGTCCTGCCCATCTGTACAAGGAAGCCCAGCATTGCTTGTATGGATTTTTAGCATCTCCTGTCTAGTGCTTCACAGTTTTCTCAAAGTAAAAGGCAAAAGTAACATAGACACTGCTGCTAAAAATAGCCAGTTATGCCCTTGATGATTCATTTGTTGGTGGGGAGTACCCATAAGGGCCTCTATCTAAACATTCTGTTCTCTGTCTCAGTATCTTCCGTGCCAGCTTGTATATGTCTCTCCAGTCTTGCTCAGTCTGTTTTCCTATGGGTTATGTAGTCTTTAGCTAAATATGTTAGCTTATTTATCTCCCTCCATAGCAGCAAGACCCAAGCATGACTTCCTCCTGCTGTAGGAATTTCGTAAATAAATCACTGTCTACTACTTCCCTGGGAGCATATAACACTGTCCAAAAAAACAAAACAAAACAAAACAAAACAAAACAAAACAAAACAAAACAACAGCCCCTCCAAAATAAAAATAATAGTAAAATAAGCCCCAACAAACAAAACCAAGGAATTCCCCCTTTCTTAGGTTAGATATGTTAGAATAATAACATAAACAGGAATATGCTGCTAAACTAAGAGGTGGCAGACCTCTTTGCATGGCTCTGATTTATGCAAGTAATAAATAATTACAGTGAATGACTTTTAGAAGCTAAGGAAGGTTTCATGTGGGAAGGAAAGCTTCATGTGATTTAACTACCCAGGCCCCAAACATACACACTTAGGGTGATGACCAGGTTTTAAATCAGACTCCTGTAAATTGTCGTGGACTGGGAGGAAATTAAATTGGGCTCTTTGGTGACATCCTTGTAGTTCAAGTGGTGATTTATGAATGTATAACTGAGCTTACTGATAGGCATTTTGAACCTGAAATGGGTTGTGTCCAGAGCTGTTGGATTTTTTTTACTATCTCTTACAATATCACTGTATTCCTGGAACTATCCTTTATTTTTTGTTTGCAAACTCTACCTATCACTAACAACCCTAGGAAAAAGGATGGAACAAGATGCTTCTTTAGTTGTTCCATGGTCTTCTTTATGTCTGCTCCAATGTGAAGGGCAGGTAAATCAGAGGTGTTTAGCTGAGAGGGCAGTGCAATGATTGTATGTTGATGTTACCCATGAGCCCCAAACACAGAGGAGCCAAACCCTGCTTTTCCTCCAGAGCATCCCTGCAGCTGCACATGGCTGAGTCCGGCCTTTCTTGGGACTGCAACCACCACTCACTAATCAGTGTGTCCATGAACACCATCTTCAGAGAGAATGACTCTGGGATGCTGGGGTTAATGGCTCTTTCTTTTCTTTTCTTTCTTTCTTTCTCTCTTTCTCTCTCTCTCTCTCTTTCTCTCTCTCTCTCTCTTTCTCTCTCTCTCTCTCTTTCTCTCTCTCTCTCTCTTTCTCTCTCTCTCTCTCTTTCTCTCTCTCTCTCTCTTTCTCTCTCTCTCTCTCTTTCTCTCTCTCTCTCTCTTTCTCTCTCTCTCTCTCTTTCTCTCTCTCTCTCTCTTTCTCTCTCTCTCTCTCTTTCTCTCTCTCTCTCTCTTTCTCTCTCTCTCTCTCTTTCTCTCTCTCTCTCTCTTTCTCTCTCTCTCTCTCTTTCTCTCTTTCTCTCTTCCTCTCTTTCTTTCTTTCCTGACATTGTTTATCTTCTGATGTACAGATTCATTGGTAACTAACAAAATACAGCTGGTTTTAATTTTTGCTGCTAAGGACCATTTTGTGAGGTATTTAAGTTGCAGTAGGATAACTGGGGAATAATAAATGAATCCTTTGGGCAGTTATGCCTATTTCATAGAACCATAGAGTTGTTTGGGTTGAAAGGAATCTTATTTACCAACAATTTAGACTTTCAAGTTTAGACAAGCCACGTAACCGACTTTAATGTCTTTCTTTTTTTTTTTTTTCATAACTAAATAGTATTTTCTTGATAAATTCACTGATACTGTTTGGCAGTCACCTCTTATTTTTCCCTGTAGGCACAATCCATCTTTGTTAGGAAACCCTGTTACCACTGGCAAAGGCAGTGATGTCTTCAGGCAGTCTGCACATAATACTACATGTCCCTACTGGAGCACAACTAAAGATACCAGCATATTTGTCTTCCAATTTGTAAAAGTTTCCCCTAACATTTTCTCTTCCAACAGCATGTTTATGACTGCACATGCTGAGACTATACATATTATTTTAACAAGGTAACTTTGGAAGACTTGTGATTTATCCCTGTTTTCCTTCAAGAGCCGGGCGTGCGCAGTTCCACACTCAAAGAGGAAAACTGTTGGCTCCCAGCAGCTAAAAAGCAAAGCAAGACTCAAGTGCTGCAGCTCCCTCTTAATGAGTATGCAGCTGAAAATAATACTTCTTACATTTTCTTTGGCAACAGGGTTTATAGGCAATATTTATCCTTCTTTTTACATTTTCTGTAAACCAACTAGTGCAAGATCACAGTAAACAACTGTAATACCGACTCTAGTTTGTAGTGCTGTAGCTGGCTCCATCTCCAACAGAGCAGCTTTGAAATGCTGATAAATTAATCCATGAGATATTCTGCTCTCTTCTGCGTAGTAGTGGAATTTGCAGCTAGTGTTTCTCTTTTTATGTAATCTGACCCTATCTTGGTCCCACTCTTAATGCTCCTCACCATCAGCCAAGGCATTAATCTTGAGAATGTGTCCTAAACCAACTCCTGGAAAGGCAGTGGAAGTAGACATCAGTGATATTTTTCGGTTCAACCAATACACGCTGTAAAGATTACATTTGTACAAGGCACAACAAGACAAAGATACACTTGTCAATTGATGCATTTTTGGATCAAAAAACTTCCAAGAAAAATAATAGATGAGATCTTGAGATTTTAGGAGCATGAGTTCAGCCCAAACAATAGGTCCAAGCTGAGCTCCCTGAAATCAGTGAAAATATGAGGAATGAGAGAGACTCAGAATGAATATTTCCAGATGGGAATGCAAACCACCTCCAGAAATCCTGCAACTGATAATTTCTACTTGTGGCAGTGACACATAGCACAGTTCAATGGCCTTTGGGGGTCTTGCTTATCCAGTGATGAGCACTTGGAGTACATCTCCTGCTCCAGGATTGATTCCCAAGTGGTGAAGTAGCAGGCTGTCCCACTGGAGGGCATTAGGAAGAAGGGGCAGCAGCAGCTGGGAATAGAAGCAATGACCCAATCAACTCCGAAAGAAAAGAACAGAGTTAGAAAATATCTGTGAACTGGGTCTTCAAACATAGATAATAATAGCTGAAGAATGGCCCTTTAAACCAGGGCCTTCATTTCCCAAGCTCACGAAATGAACCCTCTAAACTGATCTCTGAACTTCGTGCAAGAGTTTTGATGTTTGCAGTAACTGAAAAATCACTTTACTGATTGCTGCTCCACGTATCTGACACGTTTGCAGTAAGTTCTATTCAAATCAAGAAGATAATGATTGGATGCATTTTTATCCGTTAAGCGAGTAAGTGAACTTCATGGACACCTTTATTTCCTCCCTTTCCAGAAAAAGTGAAAAATCTCTAACAGCCTCAAAAAAGTTGGGCTTTTTTCCAGCTATCATCACTCACGGAGAGTGCAGGCCAGCACACAGGGCAGGAGCATTAACATCTTGTGCTGCAGACCAGCCAAGTACGGCAGGAGCTTGACAGGGGCTCAGCAGCCTTTCCCAGCACAGCCACACAACATCGCCAGGGAAAAGGTCAAGGTCAGTTGTGGAGGGTCTAGCAGTGGTTTCTACACTGCTTCCTAAGTGCTCCTCCACACCATCTGTGCACAACATCCCAGCCCAGTCAGCCAGGATGCCCTCTGCTAGAGGACTGAATCCTCTCAGGAGGCTGCAGGATAAGCACCAGTGCTTATCTGCTCATCAGTGTCAAGACTCAGGCATTTGTGTGTACACACAGAAGTGTCAGCTTGGGCTGAAAGGTCTGAACTAGCACAGAGTTCTGGCACATGTGGTAGGATTTGAGACTCAGGTACCCAAACCTTTGCTTCTCTCTGGGATCCTGAACAGTCTGTGGGCTTAAAGTGGCTTAGCAGCCTGTGATTTGCTCACAGACCATGCAAGACCTCAAAGGCTAAATTCCAGCCATCCTGTGAGAGCCATCCCAGTTGGAACACAGGCCAGCTGGGCGGCCCTTTGCCACTGACTGGAGCGAGGTCTAAGTATCTCTTAAAACTGCTCTCTGTCCTCATTCAGGGAAACCTTCCTTTCATTTCACATATTTCATATCTGAGTAAGGGCACAAAACCCCCAAAATAAAGCCCAAATAAGGATTGAGTTCATTAACTACTAATGCTATTCATTACTAGTATTTGTACAGTAACATCTGCGTGCCTGAAACTTCAATACAAATGAAAATATATTCCTCCTTCACATGTTTTATGAGCTCATTTATATGCAATGTATCTTGTCAAGAGATGGCAAACAAAAGACCTGGGAGGATGAGGATTTACTCTGGATAAGCTCATAGCTACAAATGATTTTGAATCATACTGGAATTAAGTAACTTAGTGCCACTAATGCCACTGGTACTGCTACTAGGCTTGACACTAGTGAGAGACTTAATCTAAAAGGCTCTTTTGATTTCTCAGAGGCTCGTAATGGTTAATTTTCTATTCATTTTCCTTTTTTTTATTTCTCCTTCTTTAAGACTTGTCAAACAGAAAGGCTGATATGTGAAAGGATCTAATCTAGGCTTAGGTTATGGCAGGCAAGGAGATGGAGGAACAAAATAGGAGCAGGGCACAAAAATATCTTGCGGTTTGTCTGAGCCACTAATATTTGCTAATTGCAATAAATATAGTACTGCACAGAAGCTCCTAACGAGCTTATATAAAGCATTTTAATGGGATGCTGTTAGGTTAAACGTTGTGTTTAAAAATATAAATGTTCTTAATAATTCCAAATTAAACAAAATGAAGTTTGACTACCCAAAATAATTTTCCGCCTTCATGCCAGAGTCTGAACTGTATTTCACACAAATCAGCCACTGAAAATAAAAAGGGCTTTATTCTGCTGCTCTCAGGCCAGAGCACACCTAGATCATACAGGAGAGGACAGTGCAGGGATGTGCTGGGCAGTGCTGGAGATGCAGCTGCAGTGATCCAGAGGGGCCGTGTTATGTCCTAGCTCACCAGGCTGCCTGGGCAGCTCTCGTTACCTTTGGCCCAGCCTTGGACTTCCAAGACAACAACTCTGGGGATTGCATGAGGATTTCCACCCCAGGATGGCAACTCTGGGGCCTGCAGGGGGGTTTCTACCTAGGGACAACAGCTTTGGGGCTTGCAGGAGAGTTTCCCCACTGAAGAATGGCATGTCTGCATTCTCCTCCCAGCATGGCAGCTCTGGGGCTTGCAAGAGTTTTTCCCTGAGTATTAATGGGGCTGATGCAGGTCCACCAGGATCAGCCCAGGGATCCTCACACAGCACTGGATGCAGCTTCATTTTCTTCCTTTAGCACATGACTTAAATGTTTCCATGTTTAGATTACAGGCCTTTCAGGGCACAGTTTAAATCCAGAGCAGTGACTATGTTGAGTTTAACTGAAATTGAAAGAAAGAGCATGTGGAAACTTCTTAACAAAGAAGTTTTGTAAATAGTGTCTTGATACTATGGTGATGGGTCCTTAGAACTGCCGACTCCATTTTTCTTTCTATTCAATCCCTTATTTTTCTTCCAAACATTCAGATTTTAGTCCTGTATACGTGGCAGTGTTGATTGTACATTTCTATGCATCTAACAAGTGCTAAGGAAATCAAACTTAGGGAATAGCAATGCTGGATCTACTTCTCAGCTGACTCTCTCACAGAAAGTGTTGGAGAGGGCCAAATGCCTTTCCCTGCCTTAGTATTCTCCAGGGGCCCCTGGATGCAGTCATTTACTCTGGATTTGGGTAAACGACAAAGGATGGTCCAAATCTGAGAAGGGTGAGACTGCAATGTCCGAACAAGAAAATCCACTCCCAGACCAAAGGGCTCGGCTAGCTTGCCTGTGGAAGCAACACCAAGGACATGCTTGAGGTCATGTCCTCTGCTGTTTCCATCATCTGCCTGCTGAAGGCTCCCCTTGGTGCTGGCTCTGCAGTCCTGCAGTCCACCCTCTCACCAGGATGAGCCTGAAGATGCTGTCTGCAGCAGGAAGAGCTGGACTGTGCTGGCAGCATGAGCTTTGCCTGTGGATTACAGGGTGTTTGATTCCAAAAACCCCTGGGCTTCAGGGCATGATCATCATGAGTCTGTTTGGGTAGGAGCAGCCAGCCTCGAGCATTCGATGCATCTGGGTGCATCTATTCACCCTTACCATAAAGTCACTGCAGCAAATATAATGGGTTTCTGAATTTGCTATCTAGCAAATTCTCCTCTCCCAGGTGGAAACATCCTCTGCTTCTTTTATACTGAAAAGGAAGAGAAAAAAAATGCTTCCAAATAACTCACAGTCTGGATGGCTTCAACAGAAGCAGGAACAAGCACTTGGAATGTGATAGAAGGATTACTGTCATCACATATCATGGTCTGCAGGAGAAGCCTGATGTCCTGGGAGCTTTGTAAACATCTCAGACTACTTTGGGAATCTGCAACATAAGCTGCAATGTTTGAAAATGTATTTTTCCTAACCCATACATTTCCCAAATTCAGGTCTGGAAGAAATCCAGCGAACATGGTAAACTACCACTAAAGAAGAGCAGAGGCAATTGTTTCGTGCCTCTCTCTCCCTCATGGAATGATGCAATATCTCCTATATTCCATGGGAGGGGAAAAAAGAAAAAAAGCGTACGTAATCTAATAAGGATGAAAGTTTGTTCCGATTTCCTCAGCCGTCAAGCCTGGGCACAAGCCTGTGTCTGCTCTATACTGCAGTCTCCTGGCCTGGCCAGCTGAGCAACTAAGCGTGTTTTCTGTTTACTTCTTTTTCCAATCTCTTCCGTAAGCCAAAGATAAAGCCAGTACAGCTCCAGCTGTACTTTTGAACCCGCGTTTAAGTGGGGTGGAAATAAATCTTAATGAGCTTGTCCAGCCCTATTACCTTAAGTAGTATACCTCAAATGAACCCTGCTAAAGGCTGTAATTCCCTTCTGAGATTTCAGTGACATGAGCAACTGGATCATATTTCACTATTGTAGTTTGTGTCATCATCAGATACTTGGTAGAATTCCATGCTTATCACATAAGAATTGGAGAAACACACTTTTATTAAAGATGTGAAAACAGCAGAAGATGCTTTCCTTTAACAAGTACAAAGAATTTCCTCAAAATCTTCACTGCAAACAGAAAATCACTTTGCATTTCTACTTCATGTGTATTCAGATGCAAAAACTTTACTCTCATAAATTCATACAATTGGTTTTTTGATGCTTCCTATTTCCTCTCTAGATAAAATCAAGGTATTTTCACGAGACTTGCTGGTGGGCAGAACAAGGAAGGTAGCAGCAGATGGGCAGGACTCAAAGAACCAAAGAAAGGCCAGAGAGGTCTCAGAGGAAGTGTCTCCAGGGAGCACCGCACTGTGGCAGAGACACCACTTATTTAGGATCTCTTGAGGTCCCCATACACTATTGAGGAGAGACGATTTTTAAGAAGTGCTTGCCTTAGGTAACACGTTAAAAAGAAAGAGGTGATCCTGAGTTTTTGGAAAATCACAGCAGTATCCCTCAGGGCACAGGGCATGCGCTCTTCACATGAAGGGCATATGGAGGTCTAGTAGGTAGCAAGAAGAAATCAGTTTTTCCAGCCCCAACGCACTTGGCTGTGCAGGAAATGGGATTTTTAGCTCATGCTGTGCCCACAGCATGCAATGAGCAACCCACAAAATGAAGGTCCAGAGGAGAAGCATGTCCTCCTTGTCTAAATTTAGCATAAGGCCTTGAAAGCACAGACAAGGCAGCCAAACATCATCAGTAGCCAGAGAATTTAGACAAGGAAGATAACTCGGTTCTGCTAAGTGGCTTTTGGGAAATAATGGAAGGAGAAACAGGAATCTAATAACCTCTGACTGAACTAAAGTTAACCTCCATCCCTGGGCAGGAGCCAAGGGCTATCTCTGACCATAGTCTGAGCTCAGTGAGTAATTAGCATTCCTGCTGATTTCTCACAACTTTTATAGATATTTGATATTGGATCAACACAGAAATTTGAACGCATAGGCTCATCAGATGCTATGAACTGCCAAGAGGACAGGTCTGGGACTCATTGCAAGCAACAAGTGATTTTGCACAGGAGAAAAAGACCAAGCTTCGAGAAGCTGTACTGGAGGATGCCTGTCTAGCTGCGTTCACTCCTCAGCATTCTTCAGGACTCGTGAGCAGGCTGGCCTGTGGCAAGGTGCTGTGTGAAGTAGTGGAAAATAAACTTGATCTCACTGTGCTGGCTCTTCACTACAAACAGCTCCACTCGGGATTGTTCCGAGAATGCAGGCACTCCAGGTGGCAAAGATCAGCTGTTTGGGTGGGCTTGGGGCTGTGCTGGGATGGACTCCTGCTACAGCCTTGTCTCACTATTTGTGTGACTCATTAAAACATCTACTTGCCTCCAATTCTCCACTGTCCCTCAAGGCAGCTTAATTAACAAGGCAGACTGTCAATAGAGCAATCATCTCGGAACAAGGAAATCTTTAAAGATTTGGCACCATTATCTAGGATAACCCAGCTGCTGAGCTTCATCAGGAAAAGGAAGCAAATGCACATGCTCAACTCTGAGGTGCATTTCTGTAGGAGAAAATAAAATCAGTTTAGTACAAACAAGTATTTTCTAATCCTGTATCATCCCCTTGGACAAAATGGAGGTGTTCAGCTCCTGGCTACTTTCATCTCATAGCCAGAGAGTAGTGAGTTTTCTCATGCATCTTGGGGTGCTCCTCTGTCTCCTTTCCTCTGCAGGGACACCTGACCTTGGGAATGAGGGACATGGCACAGGAGCACGTGTTCTGCCTCAGGAACTGGCTTTGTCCTGCTGAAAACCCAACGGCAAAATGAAGCAGGGAGATGCTCTTGCTCAGGGTCTGATGATCCCTCTGCATCCCCAAAACCCAAAATGGTGCTGAATCCTTGCTGGTGTTGGTTATGTTTTGATTGGCCTGAGCAGGACAACTCCTACAGCAGGGAATGAGACCCACCATGCCTCAACAAAAATGTGTCATCTGGTCGATTTTCAGCAATTTTCTCCTGCCAGTGTGGTGGGAGAAGAGTGAAGAGTTGTCTTCTTACTCCTCCCACTTTATAGGACATGAGAGTAGGCAGGGCCAGCAAAAAGACTCTCCAGCTCCTTTGTGTGCCAGGATGCTCCCCAAAGATCTGGAGAAACCAAACAATTGTGGGAGAGGAGTTTGCTGAGAAAACAAACACTCCTCCTGTGAAAAACTGTGAGCAGATTGAATGCTTTCCCTGGAGTTTTCCAATTTTTTCATTAAATGACTCAAAATGAAAACATGCAGACATGTGGTTGATGCTTAAAAAGACAGCTTTTGTTAGAGAAATATTATTCTCCATCCTACATATGTGAACACTGTATGCCTCAGCCTGCCATATCTGTTCCAGACATTGCATATTCCCTCTCACTTTTCCACATGATGCTTCTCCCTAAGCCTTGGATGTTTAAATACCTGACCAAAACTCTCCAGTGACATAACAAGTCCCATGTGTTGCTGACTGCGTGAAAACGGGTAGTGCATAGACATTTTGACAGCCACCAAAAACTCATGACCCGAGAAACCTGCCTTTAGGGAAAAAAAAATTAAAACAAGTCTTATGAGGCTCATGATAAACATCAAAGAGTTGGCAGCACTAAGAATAATCAAACAGTTTAGATGAGATTTCTCAGAGATATTGTTTCCATTTCATCAATGCACTATCTGGTTTTGAACAGTTATGCCTGAATATACCATTTGGAATTTATGATAGATGCAGAAAATAATAGTTTCCTTCTCAAAATCCTTTCCACATGTGGTCCATAAGCCTCCAGCACAAACAGATTGTGATATCATGCCTAAGTCAGATGGATGTCAGAAGGCCAGCTGACTGTCATAGCAACAAGATGAACCTGAGAGCCTCTGATTTGGGATAAAGAGCTGTAGAAAATGACAGGTTTAGTGTCCCAGAGACAAGCTGCCTGTATCAGAGGTGTTTGTGTGTGACACTATTGACATTGCAGAGCACCTCCAAGCAATTGGTAAAATATCAAGTTATTATTATGGCAAGTATTCTTATTGCTAGAGATCTAGTTATGAGGTGTCACAATATTTTGTATTTTATGTGTTTCCAATATGTTGTTTATCATAATATCCCAGCTTCACCTGTTGAAGACATTAACACGGTAAAGTATACCATTCCAGGAAGATCAAGGACAATTTCAGGTTAAGTTAGCTTGAAAAGTTCTGCTGGGAACTGGATTGCATCTGTGCTTCAGCTGCAGAGCAGCACTTGAAGAGAGAAGCGTTGGTCCATGGAGAAACAGTGGGAACCCAGGTTTTCCCAAATGCTCACTAATGGCATGCTCCTCATCTCCTCGTACCGGGCCAGAGACCACAGGTCTGATTTATGTACATGCCGAGTGCTCACAGCTGCCAGTGAAGTTTGAATATATGAAATAGAGTGGTGTGCTGGGTGCTCTGAAAGAAGAGCTCCTTGGCATCTCTGATTACACACCCACAGCACCGGCAACTGTTTTTGGCTTAATCTTGATGTGCCCAGTCTCTCACGTATAAACTCTGCACACACGGCTCTTTGTGTGATTTATTGCTGAGTCATATCTAGCAATATTTCAGTAGGGGAAATACGAAACAGTCACTAAGTTTTAATTAGTGCAAATATAAATACATTTCTCTGAGCAATTGTGCTGGGACAAAGCACGACTAATGCCTGGTACTTTCCATGCACCATGAGTGCTTGCTGGAGGGGCCTCACCCAGCAAATGTCACCAGCCGCACAGCACAGGGCTCAGGCTGCTGGTCTAAGGAGTAGAACTAAACTGACCCAGCCAAAATTTGTACAATTTGTGTCAGGGTGATAAAGATAATTTTAAGATTTTTGAGAGTTGTGATCCTAATTCATTGGACTGAATGGAAAGGCTCCTCTTGATTCCAAAAAGTCTGGATCATGCTCCCAAAGCATGAGTGGGAGATGCGCAAATTATAAGTTTAACCTGAAGTCAGGTCCTTCATAATCACATGATCAAGCACAACCTGAGACACTCAGCTTGCTGTCATCTCTTTAGGTTTTAGAGTCTCTGTGAAAAATTACTGAGGTGTTCAGATGTTACACACATGTCTTTTTCTGTATGTGTGTGCTTTTGTTTTTTTATTTCCTCAGCAGACCTCTACAGGCAAGTTGTCTGGCTACAGGAGTTTTCACCTTCTGGTTCAGCAGCAAAGATTTTACCATTTTCACAGTAATTATGTTAGTCACTGGGAAGTGTTCTGGGTGCACTGTGTCATTGAGGGGTACTGGCAAAGTCAGACCATATCCTGCAGCTCCACAAAGAACACAGCACAAAGGATAAGTGTGCACGTGTGTATTTATCTTCAAGATAGGTGAGAACCACATGAAATGCCAAGTTTGCAAGTAGTGTCTATGACTTGCAGTGTCCACTGTTAAGTAGTGGATTTATGAGGGGATTTTGGACCTATACTTTTCAAACATCTCTCCAAACTCTTATTTTCATGCCTTCATAATACCTGGTGGAGATAAGTCTGTGTTCTCCCACGGAGCACTGAAGTGGTGGAAATTTGAGCCATCCCAACAGTGCTGAGAGCAGTGATGTGGTGCTGGAGGGTTCCCTCCTGGGCAGTGTGGAAAAGCTGCCTGAGATAAATCAGCCATTGGCACCTCTCTGAAATGCTCTCTGGTTTTTGTGATAGAGATAGCATCGTACTCCCCAAAGTCTTTTTGGAATTTGTTGTGATTCCTCAAGGGCCACAGCCATTTTACTGAGCCCAGTTTGGAGTCATCTGAGCAAGGGCTTGCTTTTCTTCCAAAAGCAACTTGTGTGATTGACAGACCGTGTGCAGAACCAAAGAGCAGCTATGACCAGTCCCCGTGTGCCCTGCTGACTCAACGGTGACTTCAGCTGCTCCCTGAAACCCAGGACTCCTTCGGGGAACTGATCCTGGACACTGCTAATGTGTCCATGCCCAGCACTTGGCATTTGTCAGGAGCCCATTCCTCTGTCCCAGAGTTTCTTTCCCACAAAGAAGAAAGCATTTGGGGGATCTTGCCAGTCTTTTATATGAGTTTTAGAGGAGATCTGAGATGTAAAGTAATCTCTAATGTTACAAATTTAATTGTGGAAACCACTAATGTGGGGTGAGGCACCTGATCACAGTCTGTAAGGAAAGAAACAATAGGGACAGAGGAGCAACTGAATATGATGATGAGAGACTGGGCACTCACCAGGTTTTTGGGAGGGCACACTGGGCGTTCGGTTTGCAATCTGAATGGTAAAGGAAAGGAAGGGGGCCCCACCTTCTAAATTACTGCCTGAATAACAGGTCTGCAGCAAGAGAAGGCTCCAGACATTGTTAAATGCAATTATGGCTTTTAAATGCTTATGGCTTAACACAGAATATGTTGGAAATACTGCAGATTTTATGAGGGATGGAGGAGAGGAGGAGAAAAAAACCACAGGTTGTTTTTTGCATGCCTTAAGTTACTGTAAACATCATGGAATAAGACTGTTCAGAAATGTGCTGTACTGTGCAAGTGCTCTTGCTCACAGACCTTGGGACAAACTACAGCTTCCAAGTATTTCTGCAGATAAGGAAAATCCTCCCACTGGGGAATGGGGGAGGAGGGGACGAGCACTTGGGAAAGATGTACTATCTTCCGTATTTCCTAACTAGATCCTCAACCAGCATCCCAGCAGCAAACATTTGTACTAACTTCTCCTGCCTCTCTTGACTGCCTCAAAGTGCTCTCCTCCTTCAGCACCCCTCCTCAAAGAAAAACAAACACACAAACAAACAAACACTTTCTTCTGCAAATGGGTGTTAATGTCTCTGCTAGGTCAAATACCCCCACTTGAAGCCCCTGTAGCACATAACACACATACTCACACTCTGCTTCAGAAAAGCAGTGAACTAGCACAGCCCCTGCTTGTCAGCTGAATAGTAACTGTAGTCCGCAGAAAGAAATCCTCACCTGCTATGTGAAATGCAGAGGTTGGAGATGAAGACTAACCCAGTGCCTATGCTCAGGACACTCTTGGAACATAGTCAGCTCCCACCAAGCCACCACCAAGGGATAGAATACCCATTCTGGAGGAGAAGAACAGAGCTGACAGCAGAGTCTGCCAACTTCCTAATTCCAGAGGTTACAAACTTTTAGGTTGGTTGTCAGAAATAACTTTATGAGTAGCGGAGGGGGCTTGTATTACACAGCTATGTACAGGTACACTAAGTTTGCCTAAGCTAGGCTGAACCCCTGTTGAGAACCCCCCGATACTGGGCTGCAACAGAGACCACCCCCTTCATCTTTGCTTTTGATGACAGAGAACCAGCTTTGCCGTGTGTGGCATTTTGCCCAAGTGCAAATGTGGAGTTGCTCCTTGCCCTCTGGCTCTCTCCTGGCTCTCTTCCTTTCTCAGCACTGAAGCAACTGCTTCGTGGTCTGGGGAGGCCTCAGATTTCTCCCAAATGGAAAAGCCCTTTTTTCCCCAACAAAAGATCTAAGGAGGTGCATGGGAAGAGACCACAGCTGAGCCATGCAGCCCCAAGGCTTTGAAAGCCCTGTCTGAAGGTGGGAACCCCTCCTCAGCAGGGAGCCCTCACCCAGGCTCAGCCCTCACCAGCCTGTGAAGCAGGTGAAGGCTGCACCCAGGTGATTTTAACACTTCATGGACTGTAGGCTGAATATTTTGGCTCATGGGGCTGTCTTAAAATGCTGTATGGACAGAGAGGGCTTTCCAGGCATACCTATGACAGGCTCCCAGCCTGGTGTCTCCATGGGGCTTACTTGTCACCTTAAATCTGCTTCTGGGGGGGGTTTTGCAAAACATGGATTCCTGGGGCACCAGAGTCACTCGTTTTTCCTTGCATGGTTGCCTGATCTTCGTGTTCCAAGACCTCTCTAAAGCTTTAAACCATGATGATTGCATTATCATCATCAGTGTTTGCCCCCTGAATGCACAGCCTCTGCCGCTCAAGGCATTGCTTGGACAGACTGAGGACACACAGAATTTCTGAGGGAGCAACCGAGCTGGTTGGAAGGAGAGCTCCCTGCTGCCAAGATAGTTCTGGTATGTCAATTCCATTTTCATCAAACTGGGGCAATACACCCAGATATTATATTTGATTTGATTTTACCTGATCATCCAAAGGCTTTCCGTCTTGCTCTCACTCAATTTCAATTTTTAAAATTGTGATCTTTAGAAATGTATTCATATATCGACACTGTCAACAAAATGTTGCATTTTGATTTGGTAACATCTGTATTCTGTGATGAAAGAACACTCTATTGGAAAATGTGTGACTGCTTCTAATAGCTAACAGTCATCTCCTAAGGTGACTTCCCAAATGCAAAAGGAAATGAGTTTGCCAGGGGGTCCATACACCAACATCAGAGTTTCTGTGAAATGTTCATCAGTTACAAACCCTGATAAGTAATACAGATGCTTGTCAGGTTCTCATCACCCCAGCACCCTGGGCTCCCCTTCCCCTGCCAGAAGGATGCTCCTGGCGAGCTCTGAGCATGCAAGCCAGTGCTGGTGGGTTTAGTGCAGTCAGGAGCTGTGGTTCATCCTGCAGACCTCTTTCTTGAGATACTCAAGTCGTGCCATTTCATTCCTAAGCTGCAGCAGGTAACTGGCTTGATATGCTGGAAAAACCTTCCCACTTCTCTGCTTATCCCAGAGCGCTAACTGCAGTCTGCACAGCCGCTCTGCAAGGTGATTTCAGGCTGTTGCCTTCTACTTAGGGTCTCACCCTGCGAACTGTAATGCAGAACTGGTGCTCTAGTCCTAAGGGAGACATGGAGTTATCCGCAAAAAGATATGCATTTTTTACCAAATCTAATGAAATGTTAATTTCAAGCATAGTCCTATGCTAATATGAGTATGTGAAAGTGGGGGAATTTTATTTGACAGGAGTAGTGCTCATGCATGTGCTGGGTCATGATTTTTTGTTACAGAAAAGTACATAGGCCATATTTTATTCCCAGTAGTTCTTTAGAGACAGCCCAGCATGGGAGCTGGAGGTCTTGCTCACTAACAGCCTCTCTGGCTGAGATAAATGGACTCTCCATGACAGTGCAGAATGTGTTGAATTTCAGGAAATCTAAGTTCCCATAGGTTTCTGGGATATCCTAATTCTGAAAGCATCAATTTTATCAACTGGCTCCAGTCTGTCTTAAAGACATGTTTGAAATATATAATTTTAGCTTTGAAAGGAAGTATTTAGCTAAAGAGGCAGGAACATACTTCAGATGAAAAGTCCTCTACTGAAACAAGGCCAATAAAAGTTTGTGAGGAATTTTAAGGAAATTCAGTTAGATTTGCATGCCACCTGCTGCAGAACAAGCTACATCAATTCTGTTTCTTCCCTTCTCAGCCCTGTTGCAGTAAATAACAGAGAAAATATTCATATATGAGACTCCTGGTGTTCTTCTTCAGCATTATGATCTTCATCTGTTATGGCTCAATACCCTGTGTTATTTCAACAGTGATGTTATCCAGAAGAAGTTACCCATGCTATTCAAAGTCAGTCTGTGGCTGAAAGGAGAAAATAAGAAAAGAGGCACTTTAAGAACCTTTGCGTGACTTCGGAGATTTTTCTGAAGTCAAAAGGTTTGTGTTGAGAACCAGAACCATCATGACTCATATATTCCTAATCAAAATGCTGGGTGCGTGAAAAGCTGTTCAGTCGTTCAGAGACTGAACTACAACTCCTTACAAGAGGAAAATAATACACACAAGGGGAAGCACTTAAATAATTGATGTGCTTTTCTTTTATCTGCATGTAGGAGTGACAAGAAATCTATGTAGCTGGCACTAATGGATAGCATCAGTATGTCAATAATTGCTAATGAGGAAGAAATAGGAGTGCATTTGTCCTGAAGTGACTGATCTTTCTTTCTTCTTTATCTCCCTGTGTTACAATGGGAAATTATTAGTGTAAATTTTAGAATTCTGTTCACTTTCAAATCTCAAAAGGCTTTCAAATGCCTTTTTTTGGTATGAATTCAATCCAAAATGACTGTACACTTGCTTACATGTAAGCTGCATTCTGACATTTAAGATCCTTTTTTTATATCTTCTGCACTACATTCAAACAACAAAATAAATTTTTTTTGCATCACATGTTTAAATTTCCATTCCACAACAGTGAAACTGTGCAGCCAAGCTGGAATTGAACAGAAACCAGAAATTCAAAAACACCCAATGCTTTCATCATGAAAAAATTGCATAACCATTTCCAGCACTGAAGTAGGATACTCTTACTGAATAAAGTCTCTTGAAAAATTACTGGTGTATCAACCCGTTCATATCCAGCTATTTAAGTAAAAGATTGTATTCAGCTATTCCCCCCCAAAGTTGCTTTTCCAAGGGAACAATTACGCAGCTGTTCCTGCTACATTCTTGTGTAGGCCGAAAGCAGTCTAAAAACTCTGGCATTAATTTCCTGTAACTACAAAGTGCAGCTCTCCAGGTTGTTCGTGAGGCATGCCCTTTGCAAAGAGGTTCCTGAAGCAGTACATACACTTGACACTAATATTGTGCTTCGGGTAAACTTATTTATAGCCGTGTGCATGTGTACACACGGGCGCGCGCACAGGGCTGTACGGTTTGTGTTAGAAGCAGGGCTCTGGATTGCAGCCACATTGCAGTGCTAATGATATCTGTCACTGCACCAACTTTTTTGTATTATCTGGCTGCATTCAAAACCAAGGATTTCAGAAGTACAATTCCAGCCTTGCTATGCTCATTGGATTCAGCAAAAGGGTATTTCTGCACTACTGGACACTAATCAGTGTGTTAGAAAGTTTGATGATGATTTTTTGCAACTCTTTTTATGGAGTGTTAAGTTTTAAACTGCTAAAATTTTAAACTTTGACCTAGCTAGTCAAAGAGCAATAGCCACAAAGAGAATTATTTCAGAATTCCTTGACAAGAAAAACAAGCTATCAGCAACTGGTTCACTAAGATTGCTTAATAACTCTGATGGAGGACCATGATTTCTCTCTCCACTGCTGGTTTTGTGCATATTTTTATATGCATATATACATGCACACATCAATAAGTACAGGAACCAGAATATTATGCAAGGTCTGTGGAGCAGGTGTCCCTTGGGACAGGTTGGTTGTATCCAGCATGGGGCAGTTTGAGCCCTGCTTCCTGGAAGCAGGGCTGGGGGGCATGGGACAATTATTGGGGGAACAGAGAGAAATAAACCTTTGCTCTGTGTGTGCTGACGCGTTCTGATCCACATCTAAACATCACCTTACTTTTCATTCCTGCCCATAGAAAATTGCTCCCTTCCCTCAATGCATCCATGAATGTTTTTCTGGAAGAAAACTCCTAGGTCCTTTCAGCAGCAAAGGTAATTGAGATATCAGTAACTTCTGCACACAAGATGTCATGCACACTCAATATCAGTTTCATCATTAATATCAGATGCCAGCTGATACTGCTACTGTCACCCTGAAATATCCCACCCCCAGCTCAGAGTTTGCTTAATAAGCAAACTGGAGCCAGGCCTTTAAAATCAAAGCCTGGAGAAGCAAAACTTTGCTTGTTAACAGACCAGCCCTTTGAGCAGGTAAGCAGGAAATATTCATTTTCATCTCTCCTGTCTTTAGATGATAGCAACAGCACAAGGAATTGTGCATGGTGAAGCTTACTCTGCACCATATACATAATTTATATTTTTCCACTCTGGTTATGAGTGCGCAGTTTTGGACTTGGGATTTGCTTTGCAAAATGGAAGCAGAGAGAGGAGGAAAAAGAAAAACACTGCAGCAGCCTTCTCCTTCTCCAGCCCCACTTTTTAGCTCAGAACCTGCATCTTTTATGCACAGCCTTCACAGACCAACGGAACCTGAGTGCTACACAGTACGTGTGTGTATATGTATATACATGAAAAGATAAATGCTTGCCATGGCAAAAGAAAAAATAAAATAAAAGAGGTTTCCAGTAGTCCATCTCTTTATTAGTAAAAGGCCTTGGCAGAGAATTCGGCTGTCATTTTGACAAGAGTTTCTTTTTGTTCAGGCAGCCTAGAGAATGGTTACAGTTCCTATAGACGTTTTAAAAAAAAACAGCTGAGAAACCTGCTTCTTGCTGATGTGCTCTTCTGCTCAGTGAAGTTTGACAGATACAGCCCTAAGTGCTAGTAAAGCACTCCTTCCCAGATATAGGCAAAGTGTGTAACACACTTATTTTAAAAATAAGGTACATTTCTATTTCCTTTCAGCAAATAAACCCTTTGCATTACATTTATCTGCCCTTGCTGTGTCCGTTACCATCCAGGAAGGTTTATCAAGGAACAAACAGGACCCACACACAGTGCCTGGTCCTGCAGCACCCATCCCCACAAACTCTCCTTAGTGAGCTGAAGACTGCACACATCGATACCATCATCTCTCCGGACACCAACACTTCAGACCATCTGTCTGAATTCCAGAACCCTTCCTCCTACCCAGCCCCTGTGCCTTCAGAGAAAATCCAGGCATTACCACCCTCACCAGCCCTCCACCACGGACTCGTAAGGCACCGCACCAGGATCTGCGGTGTTTTTCAGGGAGTTTCTCCTCTCCCTGCTGCGGCTTCGGCTCCCTTCGAAAGCAAGCGGCTTCGCGTGTGACTTTGCAATCTGAGAATGTGAACCAGTCGGCAGGACACTGGGGTAAATATAAATCTGGCGCTTACCCACAGGCAGTCCCTCGCAGTCTGACATCGTGTGAGTAGTCCTCCTCACCGGGGGCTTAGGAAAACCACCGCAGGACCGCAAGCGCGGGTCCTTCTGTTTGCAAAGGCGAGGGGGAAAGAATATCGAGCAGTTTACAGCCACCCTTCTCTTGCACTCTGCATCTACCCACCCAGAGAGCTGTAGCAACAGTCCCGTCCCTGCCTTCTCATTATGGGATGTAAAGATAAGAATGTGCTTTTGTGCCAAAAGAGTGTGCTATTGGTGGATAAATTTGTTGCCATCCCTCCCCTTCGCAGAGTTTCCTCTTTAATGTCACAGAGGCACATTACCCTGTCGGAAAGGCCATCGAATATTTATGAAACGGCTTTTAAGAGCTAAGCCGCAAATCTGCGGGGGAGAACAGAGCTAATTGCAGTGCGAAGGGGTTGGTGGTGGGAGCCACCCCGCGGGGCTCTCCTGCTTCCCGGGGGGCTGCGGGGGGAGCTGGTGGGCTGGGGGATAGGCTCTGACATCTTGCTCCGTACCCTCTCGTTCTGCAGGGTCCGAGTACAAACACTCACTGCTGGGGGCAGAAGCCAGAGTGTATCTCTTTAAGGGGGAAGGAAAAAAAAAGGTCTTTGTTTATATTGTAATATCTGAGAAATGGTTTTGTGACAGAGTTACTAAAGGCTGTTTCGTGGTTTATAATAATATTGTGAGTGCAGATTTCTCTGTAACTTCATGACTTTTCTTCCTTAAAACATGCCGCTTTAATGGCAGTTTAGTGGCTGCTCCTACGACTTATTTTATTAATCTTTGAAAATGTTTATGTGGGATTTGCTTGGTACGAGATTCCCAGACTCTCACAGTCAGTGGAGAGTACCCCTGCACACTGGTGTGCTCATTAGGCACCTTAATGAAGTGCAAGCAAAGGCTCTGGCAGCGTTAGAGCCAGGCTGGGCTTGGCAGAGACATGTGCAGGACCTGGTGGGAGCCTCAGCACCGGGGCCGGGGATGTGATTTGCTGCCACTTTTTCTCCTGGGAACAGAAAGGAACAGTCAGGGCTTTGCCTGACTCAGACCTTTGGTGTCTGAGCCTTTCACAAATGTCGGGGTTTTGGACCCAGAGCCAGAGGGAGGGCTGGGAGGAGGCAACGAGGGCTCCATGGGGGGTTCTCTGGGAAGAACTTCCAGACCATGTGGCCAGAGACAGCCTCTCGGGGAAATGAGCCATTGGGAATACCTTTCTTCAAAATGCCTTGAAGACAAAAAAGCATAAATTACATGAAGTATACTAGGACCTCAGTATGCCCAGCACCTCTGAAAAATTTGGGCTGTTTTTATTCAGCTGCTTCAGTCTAAGCACCCAAAGGCTGACACTGCTGAGTCTGCCTGGTCTCTCTCTGAAGAGAAGCTTTTAATACTCTACTGGTTACTCAGCAGCACAGCTAGCCATGGATTCAATTAAGGATGTCAGGCCACTGACTAAGAAGCTAAAATAGCTTCAAAAGTAGATTGTGACATGTTCCCAAAACCATTCCTCGGGTTGCCTACACAGGGTTGGGCAAGCAGAGTCAGAAGTGTCTGGTGGCCACTGGGGCTGGCCAGCATGAGGATCTGTTGGCACAGTCCTGTCAGGGCAGCCCTTGTCAGTGCCTTCTTCTCGATCTGCTCGTGCAACACACATGGAGATATTCACCAGTGTAAGGCTCACCTGGAGGGCAGTTCTGAGGGAAAGAGAGCCTCGGGCTGTGCTCTCTGCCAAAGAGGCTGTACAAGGAAGAGAAGTGCAGGGCATCATGCTTAACCTCTCCATCCTGCTGCCGCCCACAGAACCAAGGAGTGGCCACTAGCTATTCCAGCAGTCAGGGAGGTGTCTGGTCTTGATCTCAGTATGCATCCAGGAAAGGAAGAAGGCCTAAACCAGATGGGGGGACTTTTCTTGCGGTGTCATCTGACTGCAGAAACATATTGCTTCAGTGTGTGAGAATCAAAGCTTTCTTAGCTCGACCCTGTGAAAACGCAGGCTCCCAGTTCTGCCAGCATTTACGTGCCAATTTAACTTCAAGCCCCACTGAAGTTCCTGGAACTGCTCACAGTTATAAACACATGCATAAGTATTTGCAGGATTAAGGGCTCACCATTCCTCCTTGTATTCAGAGCAAACAGCTGCAGCTGGTTTTGAAGTTACCTCTGACAGCTGTGTGCTGGTGCTCCTCCACCAAAGGTTAGAACCCTCCAGCAGAGCTGGACAAGTGCCTGCAAGGAAGGCACGCCAAATCACAGACTGGTGTCTCAGCTCTATCTCATCCTCAAGAGCAATTTAAGGAGCCTCTGCCTCAGTAACCCCCATTACACTGTCCATGGCCACGTCTGCTGCAGGTGGTTAGCATCTTCTGGAAGAGGGGCAGAGAAGCCAGCAGAGCAGATTGAGGGGGGAGGACAAATACATCTTAAACTATTACAGCAAAGTTGGCAAGAGCCCTTACTAGGATTTGGCTTTGGGAGAGCTCTTTGGTGAAATACTAAAGCGGGTCAAAAGTTGAACAGATCAGACCTAATTCTTACAACAATGCTCACAAACAAACACCTTCTTTTGATGTGGCTACTTCAATAAAACAATTAGCTTTGATCTTGGATACTTTAGTTATAATGCTAGGTTTTGATAAATTATAAGACTTTTTTTTTTCTTTGATTAAAACAGAATATTTCTTTTAACTTCCCTTGTTTCTCATCCTGAAAAGAGAAGAGTCATGTTTGCTCCTGGAAAAAGGCCAAGCCTGGAAAACTTAAGTCTGACAGAGAAAGTTTTGGGAACTTATGAATAAGCCTGGTGTCTGTCATGGCAAAAAATACAAAAGCCAAAAATTTAAGTGAACAATAAAAGGTGAGAAATAAAGCACATCAGTGGGTATTAAACTAATGTGTGAAATGGGCTGAATATTTGCCAGTAACTGCTGTCTCTTGGACTTTCCAAGGAACCCAAAGGATGCTTATCCCTCAGCCTGCAGAGAGAACCAGTTATAAAAAGCTCTGCTTCATTCCACTCTCTGACAGACAGCCATCTGCATAAATCCATGACAAGTACCATGAGTGGGGTAGTAAATGCATTTATGGAAGGAAGTCACTGGAGAACTTCCTAAAGATTTGCCTGGACCATTTAGTTTCCTGTGGAAGACAGTTTCATTTTCTTGATGCATCTTGAAATATTTAAGCAGTTGCTATGGTGTCCCTACCTCTCTCCGGAGATTTCCAGGAAGAAATATGTGTCCAGGAATGTTCTGAATGTCCATCCCTGGGCATGTTCAAGGCCAGTCCTGACAGTGCAAATGGCTTTTGAGATACAAAAACCCTGGAGTGAGCTGATATGCCTGGAGAAAGAGGGCATATTTGGGGAAACCTGGATGCAGGACACCTACCATGGCACAAGTACACGGTCGCCTTCATGCCCAAGTACCGTCACCTACATGAGTTAGACATGTCATGGGACTTTGTTTCTCATCTATGTGTTTACACATCCCATCTGAACCGTGCCTGATCTAAGTGCCTAAATATGCTGGAAAATCTGGGCTTTAAGATTTTAAATCCCATGGGGAGGTCATAATTTTCCCCACAACCTGACTGACTCAGCAATCTGACTGTGAAAAGAGCCTGGACCACCGGAAAGCTCCCAGCTGGACCAGGGCTTTTAGTATTGCTTACTTGCCTCTAGCTCAGCCACGGACGTGGCCAGCCTCATCCAAACCTCATAGGAAAAGCAGGGAGCTGTGCTTCCCACTGTGGGATCTCAGGCCCTGCCAGACTCTGGCTGCCTGCTGACATTACTGGTGGAAGGGCTTTGCTAAGCTCAGCACTGGTGTAGGGGCATGGGTGCGTTCTTCTGCTTCCCTCTGCCTTTCTCTCTCCTGACAGAGGGAAATCATGAGAAGCGAGAATTATTTCTTTAGCTAACCAAGTCAGATCTGATTATTAAATCTGCAATTTTCCATGAGATTGAAGCAAGCGCCTTACTGCCTGCTTCGGCAGGCATTTATATCTCCCATCAGCGTGATTTCCACGCAGTTTAAAGAGAGAATGGCTGAAATGTGCTTCTCCCTTCTAATTTATGCAAATTCCCTTGGGTTTTTTCCTGCCGTGTGAAGAGATTTCTGACTGTTGGGTACAGAGGATTCACAGCCTGGGAGGGGGAGGGGAAGGAGAGGGTTGGAAGAGAAACTGCAGGCTGATATAAGCAGGTTGGCATCAGGATGTGGATGATCTTCTCTCAGAGCACTGAAGAACCCAAAATGTTAGGAATTTGTTAGCTAAGACATGTTTTTCCCCCTTGAAAAGCCCTGCAGTCGTGGGGATAGAATGTGCCTTTCCATCCTCTAATGTAAGCGGTAAAATTAACCACAGCTTTTGGATTGTACCCAGTTATAGTGCAGAGAAGCAAGAGAGGAGCATGCTGGCTGGCCACCACCAGCCCCACTGTCAGCCCCACATCTCCTGAGTCACTGATGAGGCCATGGTGAGGTTCCAGCTGTACCTCTGGGATCAGCGGGCCAAATCCAGGGCCAGTGGGATGCTGTGCCACGAGTACCTGCAGCAGAGAAATGAGCTGCTGGTCAGATGGGCTTGAACATCTGTACAGCAATCAGCAGAAGGAAAACCAACCAGGCTCAGCAAGAAGCAGAGCCTGCAAGTCCCAACAATTGGAATTTTATTTCATTAGTGTGTTCTGACACATTCTCTTCACATTTCGACTTGATGGATGGGGAGTGTAATAATGCAACTTCAAGAGAAGCTGATGCTCTGACAAGATCTCATGTGGGTTCATCCAGAGAAGGAAGAGTGAGTAAAAATAGGCAAGACACAGCTGACAGCTAAAACAGCCCTCTAGGAAGCAACAAATACAAAAGTAATAGCAGCCCCACAAAATAACTAGGTATGTCATAATTTTGCATTTATCTCTATTTTTTAATGTTATTAGCAAGATTTTCGCTAGTAAGAATTGAATCTGAGCTTTGTATTCAAGAAAGGAAATGTCTCCATCATCTCCTCTGATGTCACCCCAGAGAGAAGATTAGAAGATTAACTATGTTAGGTGACACCAATCCAGCAGCAGGGAAAATAATTTTGCACATTCAAAAGGAAAATGGGGAAGAAATTCCAGCTATCTCCAAGAAATGTGAACCTTACCAGTGAAAATTGCTGGCTCAGAGAGAGAACATTTTATGCAAAAGTGCAAATATACAGTAAATAAAATAAGATCAAAGATGCAGAAGAGGATTTATCTTAAAGAAGAAATTAATTGATAGTCTGAATCTCCGTGGCATTTTCATCCCATCTAATTTATAAAAGGTTACATTCTCTGGGGAGGAGCTATGAAAGGCCACTGCAACGATGTGAAGAAACAAAACCACTACATTTGAAAGACAAAACTGGCTTCTGAGCTGCCACAGTTCTTGCTGGCAATGTCTTCTGGCACACTGAGCCAAAATGAGCCTGCCATGGTGCTCAAGTGAGATGCATTTGCACAAGGATGGAGAAAAGGTGAGCACAACAGCATGAGCCCAGCTTTTGGCATCTGCTGACAAACCTGAGTGGCTCTTTGCTGGCCAGCTCTGCAGGAGTCACCCAGCACAGGGGACATAGGCCAAAGCTCTTTTCCCACCAATACACGGTAGATTTTCACGCTGTAAGTACAGTTATTGGCAGTTCCCTCTGCAGAGGTTTCAGGTGTTACTGAATAGTCTCCCAGCGAACATAAAAAGCCAAGAGAAATTATATGATTCAGTCTGATCTTGCTGCTTTTGGTTTTAAGGGCATTATTGCTGTTTATTTTACTGGGTTTGAGTCTTGCACAGATGAGCGAAGCTGCATTTGCTCTGCACAGATCTGGCAGGAAAAAGTGCCGAGCTCTGAATGTAAACATTACGGTATCATGTGGTGGGTTTGAGGAGAAGGTGAGAGTCTTGCAAACCTGATTTGGCAGCTGCAAAAATAGCACTCAGGGAAACAGATGGTCTCTGCAAGGAGGGAAGTCTTTAAAAGATTCACAGATTAATGAGCTCTGCCAGGATTTTTGTGGTTCCTACCAAAATTCCTATAAATCAGTCTAACTGGGCAGGGAGGAGGTGGAGACAAGAGGAATCAATAACTTCCCTAGACAGCTTGTATATCCAAGGTTAGCTGACAAAGGCTTCAGAGCTGGAAAATCTCGAGAGCAATTACAGAGGCAGAGTGTCATCCTTTAGGAAGGCAAAAGCCACAGTGTTCGTTGTGTACTATCAGTGCTCTGGGGACTAATTGCAGCTGCCCGTGACCAAGGATATCAGTTTGGTGATAAAGGAAGGTGAGGTGTCAGCCACACTGAATTATTGGCTCATCCTGGGAACTCTGAAATTTGTTTTGAGGGAGTGAAAGCATCCTCTGTCCACTTCAGGTCAGAGAGAGACCACATCTTCACCTACCGTTACTAGAAGCAGTCCCGGACAGCACAAAACCAAGGCAGAATATTTACAACAGCCAAACACAGTCCTACCTTCAGACAAATGACATCTCAGTTTTATTCTCATCTCCAAGACTTTCTCCCTGCTCAGTGCTACGTCAAGTATGGAAAAATGCTTTCACCAAGCTGAAAATAAGATGTTAAAATTGTCACTGGCCAAGGTAAGCCACAAGAGGTAACCAAGAGATCAGGCTTTCATCTCAAACTTGGAACAGGAGCAAACTATGCTTTTGGGAATGGCCAGCAACAGAAACAGAGCACCAGAGAGATCTGATCTGACGACTGTCCAGCTGATCATCTGTCTAGCTGTTTTTCTCTACCAAAGCAACCTCTGTCCTCAGAACACTGAGTGAAGGCCTGCCACGCTAGGAGCCAGAATTGATTAACAAATTGATAATGGAATCAGAGGCGAACAGCAGGGAAAATTATGCATCAGGGTGTCTGTGAAGTTTGTAACACGGTGCACTTTACAGCTCACTTTCATTTGCTTTTCTGCAAACATTTGTCACTAGTGTTTGACAGCCGGAATGATCTGGGAGGAGTTTCCATCCTTAGTCACTTGGAGCCACCTCTGTCTTATAATAAACACAGTCACAATTAACGGAAGTGGTGACCTTGTTGGCAATTTCTGAAAAGAGGACAAGACTCCTTGGGAATAGTGAATTAAGCAGATTATTACCACTTAAGTAACCTCTGTAAGTCTCATTGTGGGTGAGGCGTGTTGCTGGGGTAAAAGGAAAGATTGCTTGTGACTGCTCAGATAGCACATAAGTAGTTTTTTCAAACAGTTTTCATTGAAAACAGGATTAGATTTGGTTTAGGTTTTCTGATACTGATGTTTTTCACTACAGGCATCTCCGGCTGTCTCATGAAGAAATTCAAGACTGCTTCGGTGTGGTCAGACTCTTGGGTTTGGGTGTGGGAAGCCTGGGCTAAGATGCAGAGCAGAGACTGCCTCAGAGCTGAGCCAGGCAGGGCAGGGACACAGGCACTCAGGCTCCTGAAGGGAATCAGAATCCCCATGCCAGCATGGAGATGGGGAAATCCTGGAAGGGGGTTAAGTTACTTCCCCAGGGTCACCTTGTGAGTCTGTGGCATGGTGGTAGGAGAGCCTGACCCCTGTTCCACAGGAAGCCAGGGGCAAAGGAAAGAACTCACTCAATCTGTCTGTTTGGAGTGCTGCCTGCAAACACGAAAGTCTAATTTGCTTATTGTTATAAAAAAGAGAAAAAAAAATCTGTTTCTGTTCAATGCTCATGAAAGGTGTAAGAACCTCTATTCTTCTTTCTTATTAGAAGTCGGAATGTATGGAAAACTACTTTTGTGGGATGGGCTGATCTGGCACTGATCTCACGGAGTTTTGGGCAGGTATGGCTGCTGCAGGACTGCTGGAAATGAGGCTTTAAGTATGTGACATCCTTTCGCTTACCCAGAGCCTTTGCTTCAGTGTACTAAAGTGCTGCAGCTGGTCCAGGAGTGCCCTTTGGACACTTGCCAGCCTGGCTGCAGCTGCTGCATCACCACAGAGCTGTGGCAGCTTTGAGATTCGCTTGGTGTCCACCTGGCTGCTCTCTGGTAAGCTGCAATCACTTCTGCGACTGAAATATCTTACAATCATTCTTGAGATACTCAACAGTCCAGCAGCAAGTGCTTCTTTCAATATATAAGCAAATGTTCCAGCCTGCTCTAGGAGCTGGAGGCATTCAGGAAGTCCAGATCAAACATTTTATGCTTTAAAACTGTAGGGAAAAGCTTCCTTGAGATTTCCTAGTTTGATACATGGAGCTGCTTTTTCCTTCTTCCTCTCCAATTCTCATCCAGGGAGAATGTGGGGACTGAATTTCCCCCTCTGCCTTTCCTTTACACAGGCACTGTACCCTCACCGGAGTGGAGCAGTGAGGCCAATCCCAGCATTTTCACGTGCAGTTAAACAAACCTAAGAACTCTCATCTCAGAGCAGAGCCAGGGTTGTTTCTGCCTCTCAACATTCCCCAGGGCTGTCTCTTGCAGTTCTCAGTGATGCCTTGTCCACATTGTGCCTTTACTCCCCTTCACCACAAACCCAAGCTAATATTTCTGCTTTATCCCAGATCCATTTCTCATCAATCACTTTATTAATCCACAGAAATGTCAGGATTTAGAAGTAGCAGGTGAATGCTTGCCTCTGGAAACTTGGTTCGCAGCTAATCAACAGGACTGGCACATAAAAATCATCATTATGTTGTACAGAGCAGATCCAGATGTGCTGAAGGGCCATCCCCAGGCCATCACTGCAGCAGCTAATGTGCACTAATCAGGGATCCTGGCCTTCTTGAAGTACAGTATCAGTGCATAGTTAGTTATATTTTATTGCAATGTTATGCTTTAAAGTTACAAAACCTTATTAAGGACAAAGTGTTAAACTTGCATGGAGTAGACCAGAGAAGCCCAAAGGCTGCAGAGATGAAAATTAAACCACCATTAATACTCTTTTCCTTTAATTTAGAAAGCAGCAGAAACCGAAGAGGAATTCATCTTGCAGCAGAGCCCACACCTAAGGAAATTCCACATATGGTCAAATGTCAAGTTGTTTCTCTTGCAAAGGGCAATGTGGCAATCGTATTTCCATTTGCAGAGAAGTCTTTTGCTTTGAGCTGAGTTTTTCAGTGGGGGAAGGGGAGAGAGAGAAAGCAAAGTGAGCTTTTCCTTTCAGCTCATATGCATTCAGAAATCTGGCTGCTCATTTTTAAAAGGTCATGGCTCCTTTCCCTGCTCCTCTCTGTGGCACAGCCAGGCCAGCCACACCTTTGCCAGATAAAAGTTAAGCCCTTGGAAAGGCACATGGTGCTTGGCACTGAAATAACCAAGACTCCCATCCACCCATCTAGAAGCAGAGTTTGTCCCAGTGCTTTCTTGACATTTAAATGCTTCTTTTCATTGCTGTTTCCTGAAGAAACAAGATTTACACAGTCCCTTTGGTAATAAATCTTCACTCCTCAGACTAGTTCCAAGTAAAAATGAGGTTCACAGGGCGTTAAAGTTCCTGCAGCTTCCAGAAAGCATCTGGGACTCCTTAAAGGGAAGAAACCGGAGTAGTTAAGGGTGCCTGAGAAGAGGCAGGTGGCAGTGTGACCCACAGTCAGTGTGTGTGGCCAGGGTGGCTGTGCAACACACACAGAGCCCCAGAGCTGCCCTGCATGTGCCGCCTCTATCCCTGCCAGTGGCACAGGCAGGGTACACGGACACAGCAGGAAGGTGGGGATCCAGAATGGGAGGATGGAGTGTCAGGCAGTACTGCAGTGGGGGCTGCTGGAGGGGCCATGGGGGACTGCTGTGATGTGCTGGGAATGCTAGAGAGAGCCTGGGTGTGAAAAGGGAGTCACTGCAGCTAGAAAAAACAGAAGACGGGAGAAGCAAGGCAGTGTTCATTAGCCCTGCAGGGGTTCAGGGTCTGTTCCCATGCCACAGCCAGCCTGCCCAGGGCCCACTGCCCACAGACACCCTGCACCCATGGGGCTGTGCTTGACCTCAAGCTCTGTAGGGCTCAGCCCCTTCAGGAGGAAGCTGGAAACACATCTCTTTGTTTCTCAAAGCCACCTTTATCATCTTCACCTTCCTCTCTGACCTTCCTGCCTCCACTGTCCCTCTCCTGCACTGCTCAGAGGAGGGAGGCACAGCTTTCCCAGCTGTGAATCCTCCTCCCTGGCAATTTCATTGCTTTGCCAGGTCATCACCAACCTCAGAGGAGAGCCCCGAGCTCTCCCTGTTCTCCTTTCCATTTTTCCTGCTTGCTGCTATTTATTGCTCTGCAGTACTCGGGGGAGGAATGCAGCCTGTCTCAGGGAAAGGGCTGCTGCCGCCAGGACTCAGCAGGCTAAGTTTAGTTCCTGGCTCTGCCAGGGATCGCCTCTCTAACACTAATCAAAGATTAGATTTCTCCCTGCCTCAGTTTCCCTCTGTAGACAGCAAAGTTCCCTCTTGTAACCTGCCTGGGGTGGGAGCTGGCTTATACAACTTGTTCACACTCAACTCTGGAGCTCCTGCCCTGGCTGAGATCTCGGGATACTTCTACAGTCAGTACAGTCATGGTATGTTTTCATTAAAGGTCTTGTTACACTTTTGATATGAAACACAAAAATACTAACTAGAGCCTAATTATAGTTCACATTATGCTTTTTTATTTTGTATGCAATTCCATTTAATTAGTTGTAATTCTCTAACAAATAGAATTACTTCGGGATACTCTCACAATTCTGGATATTGATGTGAGAGCCGATGTGGCCACAGACAGTCTGTCAGTGAAAGAGGCCTTCCTGTAGGTTCCCCAGGAAGAAGTCAGTCTTTGGAGATGTAACCAGAACTACTCTCTGTGTTGTAGGAATGAAATTACAAGAGTCTATGAGCAACAAGAAAAGAAAACCCTCCGTGTATGAGCTGAAGGCTCAGCTCGATGCTGTCTCTTTAAAAAATTGCTCAAATAATACATTAAAAAGAAAACCTCTTCTATCACATACATATTTCATCTGCACCTTGGAAGTGTAATTAATGGCACAGGAGGCTTCATTTGACAAGCTGTCCTCAGGGCAGACTTTTTACTTCTATCTACATCAACAGTGCTCTCTGCTACTCTTTCCCTTGGCAAAACTCCTCAGCTTCACCCCACTCCGTAGCGGGGAGGCGAGCAGATGTGAGGCTAATCCACGTTTCTCTCTCCATTGATGAATACTTCCCTCAGATACAATAGGACTAAAGAGAATAATTTTTCAAGGATAGAAGAAGACACATGGGGATACACACAGCAGGAGGTGAAGAGAAAGCTCCTGTTTGTAAAGCCTGCCTGCTGTGTGAAATGATCAATGCTAATTCAAACAGAATACGATCGAAATGAAACACCAAGGGCCAAATTAGTCCCCGGTGCAGCACCAGTAACCCAAAGGCAGATGATTTGATTTCACTGAACTTATGCCAGGAGTGAACTTGACCCCCAGTGTTACGCGGCATCCAACAGTAAAGCCAAGAAGCCTGAAATACATCACAGGCATCCAAACAGGGGGGTTCTGGCTGTAGCTGGTGCTCCAGTGCATGTGTTGAGTTTTCAGTTCTTAAGCACTGTCATCCCCGACAACTATTTCTGGTGGTCGTTTATTCCGTGCTTTTCATAGCAATGATGGTCATTTACCTTTTTCTTTATGAAAAGGTTGCAGAGGTTCTCCAAAAATGTGAGGAACAAATTCAAAATTAGGTTTATGTACTTACCAAATATTGGACGAGCTGTGTTTTTTCTAAACAATTCAAATGGGGGAAAAATAAAAGGGAACCAAAAGTGGTAACCTTTCTGGAAGATCTGCCAGATGTAACACATGCTCATACGATGTGTACTGAATCCATCACACAGCAAGTCAGCCTGCAGCAGGATGGAGATGCACTGACATTAACTCCAGGAAGAACTGAGGTTGTCTGAACTGTAGGATCCCAAGGGCTTTCAGACACTGAGTTAGGGCTCTTAGGCTGCGAGCAGGAAAGAATGTAGCTTTTGCTTTTCCCATCGTTTTTGTGGCATGTAGAAGCTGAGGCTGCTGAGCCTGGTTTCTCTGTTTGAGGGGCTGTGTGGCGCTGCAGTGTTACCCAGCAGCTCTCCGCAGGGACACGTGCCATCATGGCAGGGACCATTTCCGGGCTCAGCCCAGCCTGTTTGCACAGACTCTTCTCCTGCCTGTCCAGGGCCTGGGCAGCCACCCAGCAGCTGAACAAGGAAGAGCTGAGCTCAGTGGGAGATTTGCCACCAGCTCTCAGGGTACTGGGCCAATACCCTATAGTAAGTAATACTTACAGCCTGGTTAGAGACCCACTACATTCCCCTGAGAATTTTTAATACCCAAAAGTAGAATTTCGTGTTTGGTGTTCTGGCTCTAGGGTTTATCCTACTGATCATCTGCATTTGCATTTTACTGAGCAATTTCATCTAGAATCTGGCAATAGCTAACACTACTATCTCTTCTTACCAGTGATTCAGATACATACATACATTGCCAGGTTGGATGGGGCCCTGAGCAATCTGGCCCAGTGAAAAGTGTCCTTGCCCATGGCAGGGGGGTTGGAACTAGATGATTTTTAAGGTCTCTTCCAACTCTACCCATTCTATGGTTTTATAAAATCTCAGATGTGGGGTGGCTCTGCAAGCTCAAACTATTGGATGAGATTTTATGAAACCATAGCCAAAGCTTGGGTTTTTATCTGGCTCTCTTTCTAGATTGCATCTGGGTTTAATTTGTTTTTTGGATCTTCCAAAGAAGGATTTAATTCTTTTGGCTGATTTATCCACACCTTGTTATCCACTACCTACATGTCTCTTACTATATAATTTAATACAGCAAAATACTGCTTCAAGCTCATATCTATAGCCCTAGAAATAATTATTTTGAGTAGCATCATTGATTTTGTCAGTACTAAATGTTGCAAGATATAAAACACACAAGAATGAGGGAAACTATCAAACTTTGAAATTCGGAGACTCATATAGATACTTGATGTTTCCAAAATGACTCTCAAAGCATGGGCACTACTACAACTCCATGGTGAGGTGACACGGGGTATTAAGTCAGCGACGAAGAACACATAAAGGACACAGACACATCAGTATTGGACATGGGGAGCTTAGAGGATGTAGAAGTAAGTCAACAGAAACACAAGAAGGAAAAGGCCATTTGTATCTGGTACCCAAAAGCTACAGGAATTAACAGAGATGTCAATCTTCCAGTCAGTCACCTCGCGCTGGGGAGAAATGAAGATGTAGGGAAATAATGAACTGAAGGCAGTGGCAAGCTATAAGAACTTCCTTAAGAGTTCAAAGTGTTACATTTTTATAGATAAGTGGATGCTGGCTCTGGTCACCCTGGAGATGCTGGACTCGCAGCTGGAGAGTCATGGAGGTCCCTTGCACGGTGCACAGAGAGAGAGGCCCCTAGGACTGGGGTAGGGCCTTGAGAGAACCCTGTCACTGCCTTTGCCTTCTCAGGCTTGGCACCGTTCAGTGATTTAGGCACTGTGTCTGCTTCTGAGGGGACCAGAGGTGCTCATACCCTGAAGCAAGCTGCATACTGCAGGCCTGGAGGGAGCTGGAAAGGAGACCCCGCCAAACTAAGTCCTATTGCCTTGACTGGCCCTTAGAGGGCAAGGTATCCTTTTGCAACCATGCATGAGGATTTGAGCATCTCTGTGTCACCTGTAGAGTCACCCATGCCTTGTGAGGGTGATGGGGGAGAGGGAGGGCTGGGACCCACCTGCCTGGTGGTAACATGGCCCCATGCAACCTCCTGGAGCAGGTTCACCCAACACTGCTGCAGCACAGGCTGGTGAAATGTCAGGACAACAGCTGGATCTGCTCATCTGGTGGGTGCCAGTGGTGATGGCTGTGGATCTGGTGTCAGGGCTCAGCTCTCTCCATGTGGGCAGGGGGTTTCTCTCCCCACTCATCCTCTCCTTGCTGCACTCACCCCACTCATGTCATACACCAGCACACACTCCTGCTCAGTCCCTCTATCACCTGCTGGAAAAGAACAGCAACTCTGGTGTGATTAAAGATAACGAGCTGCTGATTAGCACTAGAAAACACAACTGAAAACATTTCATTTCAATTGCCTTTCTTGTTGAGTTAATTAATATAAAACACAAAGCCTCTCAGCTGTACTACCCTGCCTGCTCGGCGCAAAGCACTTTGACTGAACAGGTTTGCAATTAATATTTGTGTTGACTTGCACCTTCCATTAGCATAACGAAAGAGACTAATAGCACCTTTCAGGTGATTCCCAGTGATGTAGCTACTCTTTGGGCTATTACCCACTTGCTGTGGGGATGCTTGAGCTGCAGGGAAGGTACAACACAGTCCTTCTTCCACAAGCACAAGACTTCCTGACGTAGCCATGCTAAGGAGAAATGTCCATGGACCACCTGCTCCACAGTATTTAAATTTGGCTTTATACGATGCTTTAATGTCTGTGAGCTGCTTGAAGAGGCATCGTTCAGGAGGTCAGTGAAAACTTTGGCTGTAACATTAGGGAGAGAATTTTTGATCCCAGACTGATGGTTGGAAAGTTCAAGGCCATGTTTTAGTCTGAACTGCAGTCAGTAAGGCCATGAAAGCAGAAATAAATGTTCATATTTGTTAGGTGACCCTACATATGCTCTGGGTCTACAAATGGCTTGTAAACCCTATGGACATATCTGACTGCCCTCTCCTGGAACATAATAGAGTTGCTATTGCATTCTTCCAAACAGCTGAACATTAGACCTATGGAAATTACTTTTTTTTTTGCTGTTTCAGAGTTATATCATGTATGCAACACATATATAACACATACATATATATACTATGTATATAGCAAATAAATATAAACTATATGCTATATGTGTAACATACACTGGCATACATATATGTGAACCAAAGGCAAAAATACATTAATTTTCTGCAATTCTAAGAGCGTGGTTATAACTGATGTACTTCTTCATGCAACAGTTCATAAGTATGCCTGCTCTTTTTACAACTACCAGTATTATCATCTTACTAGATTTACTGAAAAACATTTTAGTAACTGGTGCAGGTACACCCACCTCTAAGCTACATTCCCTCTCTTACCTATATATTACGTTAATCATAGCAATGACTGAGTATAAATCAAGGATACACATAGATTTATTGTGCTTTTTCAGATTGCCACCTCTTTCTTAGCAGTTTCAGCAAAAAAGCATACATAGAATCTGACTCTCTGTAAAGAATTCAGTAATTAATACAAGGGGTAATAACAAAAAATTAATTTCATGGTTTTATAAATGTTAATTGTTTGGAGAAGATTGCAGTAGTTTCTGTCTAAATCCACTTTTAAGGAGTTCCTTATAACCAGGTAATAAGATCACCAAGAGCAGCAAAGTTTCATATTGTTGCTACCAAGCATCATTGTTCTGTGCAGATATGAGCTGTTCTTCTGGGCAGCTCAGAATCTTAGGATCATAGAATGGCCTGGGTTCAAAGGGACCTTAAAAATAATCTAGTTCCACTCCTCCTACAAGGGACAGGGACACCTTCCACTAAACCAGGTTGCTCAAAGCCCCATCCAAACACCTGTGGAGCAGAAAAGTCGGGTTTCATCACATCACATCAAAATATCTGGCCTAGTTTTGACTACTGTATTAAAATATTTAATTTTTCTCCAGTGTGGGAAAGAGGATGTGTAAATAATCATTTAGGAGGCTCATTAGGTTTGCCCCATATTCAATATTACATTCGCTGAGGTCTTTAGGCACCTGGAAATGTCTTGCAATATCTTCTGCAAACAGATTGGCACCTCTCAGTAGCACGGGGTGAAGCAATAAAACCAATCAAATTCATTATCCCTCCCTTATGTTGCTATTACTCCATTTATTTTAACAGCCTCCCTTGACACACGGAGGTATAAAGGAATACCAGACGCCTGCTTTGCTATTTTTGGAAGCTGACTTCAATACAGGAAAGTCAGAAAAGTATGTGTGGGTTTATTTAAACACTCTTTTTTTTTTTTAACCTCCCAAATTTTTTTATTTACAGTACCTCATTTTAAGGCATTTTACTGAAGAAAGAACCTAAAGCAGATATATTTGCTTTAACAGAAAAGAGCATCATATTTTAAAATTAATGCTAGGAAACAATTCAATGAGAATTGGGGGTCTGGCTGTGTCTTAGGTTTACGCAGGTTTTTTAAAAGTTGGTATTGATACTACAGGGACTACAGCAAGGACAAATTCACTAAAAGAAGCAGGGATGAGCTGCAATCGTTATTTCCTATTAACAGAGGAAGGGATGCTGCAACCCATGGGGTGGGAGAGCAGATGTAGCCCTTTCCCTGCTACCTCCTACACCATAGCTGTGCTGGGAAAGCTCCTGGGTGTCAACTGATGCTGTGAGCATTGGTGAGCTGGGAAGGGATGGGACACCACGGTCATGCTCTGAGAGCCTAATGGGTGTGTTACATAGCACTTCTCCACGGTTTAGTCATCCCTACAGGAAAAAAAACCAACAAAACTAACCAAACACAAAAAAACCCCCAAAACCCAACTCTACACTATGTGGAAATGTTGTAAATAGAATATTTTAAACAAAGAACACTGTGTAACATAAGAGTGTCAGCTTGTGGCATTACATTAAGAACGGTTGGTCAAGGTAACACGGGAGAAATTGCCATAGTCACCAATGCTATGTCCAGCTTTTCCCTCTGCAGGCCCAGAAAGACTTGAAGAACATCCCATGCTCTACAAAACAGCTGAATAAACCTGTGCTGAGTGATAAACATGCCAGCTCATTCAAATCTCTTGCCTAGTCAAACTAATCTCTCAAGCAGATAGTCATCAAAACCCAGCATTCTGCTGTAGCTGTGAGGAGCTACTCTGCAAAGAGGGGCTGGAGTGAAATGAAAATGGGCCAATCACCTCTGGGCAATATCACTGGAATCAGCAGGGGGAAAAAGTGATCATCAAGTAAAAACGCACAGCAAGAGCAAAGCACGAGAGTGGGCAGATGTAAGATCCATTAGCTCATTAAGGGTGGAGCTGTTGGCCTGCTGGGAAATTATTGTCCACTTTATGTCTTGATATTGGAAAGAAATTAACTAAAATAGCCAAGGCAGTTTTAACACTTGAGCTGCTTAATTATGCCTTTTAAAGTTGTCTTTGAAGCCACAGAGCAAAGGATGAACGAAATGCTCTCTGAAGGTCCTTATTAGTCATTCCCTTCTCTGATGGCAATAATAATTACGTTGTCCTACATTGGAAGGAGTGTTCCCAGCGAATCCCCATACTCCATGATGACATTTCCAATAGGGCAGGCTGAGATGATGATGTGGGTAATTAGAGCTCTGGCTGCAGGGTAGGAGAGCTACGGTGGTGAGCTGTGAATGTCCCTCCTGGGCAGAGCATCCTTGCATCACCTCCCAAGGCTTAGGCTAGAGGAGAAAATCCTGCAGCTGAGGGGAAGTCCTGTGCAAATGATTTGACTTCTCCTACGTGTGTGGACTCCAAAGGAATTTCCTCCCGTGTTGTTGTGGCTGCAGACAAAATGGTTGATGAGATTTTCGTTAGATTTAATTTTTGTTAGATTTTAACCACTAGAAACACCATTATCATCCTGCAGTCAGTGTGCTGCATGATGTACCACAGAAGCTGCTAATGAATGTCCTGACTCTGTTAAACATTGAAACATATCCACTAATGGCGAAAGAGACGCATAAAAAGGCAGTGGTATCTGAGCAGTACTTCTGCGCCACTGATGCTTCATCTGGTATTTGCGAAGTGAAACTGCCCAGAAATTGCATCCCTGGAGCACGAGCACCTGCACCTGTGGCAGCAGCAGCTCTGGTGAAGCAGCAGGCAGGCAATGGCAGATTGCAATGGGACTTACCCTGGCAGCACCTGACGCATGCATGAATAATGGAGAGATTCATTAATCATTTACAGAATAGCTGTTCCTGTGAATTCATCAGCATTGGAGACTCATGTTGAAGTCTTTCTCTTTTGATCCCACTGAGTATTTTGTGCTCGGCAAGGTCATGCTGTCCCTAGCATGGGAAAAGTCACACCAGGAGAGGGTTTTGCAGCCCGTAGCTCAGCCACTTCGAGATCCCTGCCCAAGCTCACAAATCACAGCACTGGTCCAAGTACAGACTGGCTGTGAACCTAAAGGGACGTGGACTCTATAAATAACAAGAAAATGTGAAAGGAAGCGGAAAAAAATTAAAAGGTAAAGTTTAAAACTGTTTAAAAATGTAACTGTTCCCCCCATCCATCTCTGCTCAGTGCTCTGTAGCTGTCCTCAGCTACCCTGCCCGCCTGCCCTGTCCTGCTCAGAGCTGCCCTGCCGTGCCCTGCCGTGCCCTGCCGTGCCCGCCGTCCCGGGGCAGGACCGGCCGCGCTCCCGGCGCTCCGGCTGCACCGGCCGCTCCCGGCCACAGGAGGGGAGCGCTGCCGCACGCACCCGGGCGGCTCCCGCTCTCTCCTGACGGGAAGCAAGGGCTGTGCCCCAGCCCCTCACTGCGGGACCGGGGCGACCGGCAGGAGCCCCCGGGCAGGGCGCTGCAGGAAGGAGGGAGCGGCCGGGACCCCCCCGGTTCCGAGCAGCGCACCAGGGGCCGTCCTCACAGCCCAATCGCGTGCGAGCGACTGTAATAAATGCGGGCAGCCCGACGCCGTGACCCCGAGCGAGAGCCGTGTGTGCAAAGACACCCGCGGGGTGTGTCACACGTGGCGAGGGGCTCTCGGCCAGTCAGACGCGCCAGGTGCCCGAACGCGCGGCGGAGCCAAGCACGCGTCCAGATCTCGCTGCGCTCCTGGCAGTGCACGCCGGACGGGGGAAGGGATGATGCGCTGTGATTTCATGCTCCTGGAGCTTTTATCCGCCGGCTAAGATTCTCCTCTATAGTATCTAAAAAAATATATATATATTCCCTCCTTCATATACGTACAGTTGTTTGTCTGGTTTGGGTGGACATTTCTAGATGCTTCTTAGCTCAAGCAGGGCATGGTGTGCCTGCTCCGATCACTGCCTGGCTGTAGGAATACAGCGTTCAGTAGCTTAATCAGAGGTAGGGAGCTGTGGTTTCAAGGCAAATATCGCGCTGGATCCGAAGTTTGTTGAAGTCAACAGGGCTCCCACAGAGGTTTTTAATCAGGCCTATCATTAATTCCCTAATTAAGTTAGCCCCTTATCTTTATTAGATGGACTCTTCAATGAATTGATTTGATCTAGAAGACTTCTCCTCCCTGACAGATTTTCAGAGCCTCATGTACTCCTGCTTCTGCGCAGAGCCCAGCCTGCCCTCAGCCAACCGTGCTCTGCTTCCCAAGGAGCTAATCAGCTGGCCCATCTCCCCTCAGTCAATAAGCATTTATTCTAATTGAAACCATCATCGACTGGATACCAACCAGGAATGTGAAATGCTCTATAAATAATGTGCATGAGCTGGAGCCTGGGAGTTGGCAGTGGCAGGGCTGTCAGTGGGAGCGCTAATGGAGGGGGACACATGCCACCCAGTGCTCTGTCACTCTCCCAATGCCCTATTTACAGCTCTCACCAGGGAGCTCCCTGTCTCACTTTGATGATGAATTAGTTTCCTCTGATGGATCAACCTCCCAGTCCCCCATTGCAACACCTTGCAGAATGCACTGCCTAACAAGAATTCCTCATTAACATATAAATCATGATGTATTTCTTTTTGGCACCCCAGGCAAAACAATGGGCCAAGAGCTTCCCCCCATCGAGCTTTTCCCTGAAGGGAGAACTTTCATTGATTGCTAAATGGAAGGTGGAAAGAGTGAAATCATTTAATTTTATGACTCCTCTGATGTGCTGCATTGTAGACTTTAAGTAAGCGTATGACTTCCCCAGCAAAGATGCTCTCTCCACATTTTATTGCAGGATAAGGTAGGGCTCTTCTCTATCATAACCAGTTACTGTAGTAGATGTTCTATACTCTAAGTGTTAAGTTTACCAACAAGATCAGGGTCTTTAGAACACCCCACCTGCAATGGGGATAAACCCTAAATTCACAAATAAGGTTTAAGACCAGAAATCTGTCATACCTGCCCAATCTTTTGTAGACAGATCTGTTTTCTCCATGCCACATGGTGCAACAATACAAGGTGGCTCTGAGTCAGGGAGCTGAGCAGCCACCGCTAGCACTGCTCTGTGCAGAAGTTAATGAACACTTTTCATAATCAGTCTGGGAAACACCAGCAAAAATACCTCGAGGCATTTGGTGTTTTATATCTAGCTCTGCTACAAACTCGTAGGGTGATGGTAGGTGATTGCCTGTATGGACAAGTTAGGATCATCTGAACTAGTAAATTTTCAGTTCACTCACTAGAGCAAATAAAGAAATTGCCCCAAACAACCTCTGTTTCTCATTGGTTGAACTGCAGAAACTCATTTCTGGTTCTGGATTTTCATGTGGGTGTGCCATGGGCTGATAGCAATGTGGCAGCTGTATCTGCCAAGTCTGGCTTGAAAATGAAGACAGGAAGCACCACATCGTCCACTGAATCAGATGAAGCTTGGTGAGGGATAGCACATTGTAGTTCCACCTCAAGCCTTAATAATGTGTCCAGGAAACGGACCAAGTTGGCACAACATGCAGCAGCAGGAAGGAGATGTTGCGTGCTGGCGCCTGCAGTGCAGCCCCCTTGGAGCATTCTGTTCCTCCTCTGGAGCTACACCAGAGATGGCATGCAGGACCTGCCAAACCCATCACCAGCACTGTGTCAGTACCTGGAGAAGTAATGAGCACTGTGAGATAGTTCACTTTGGATGATCGGCCAGGAAACCTGTTGACCAAACATTCTCAGCCCATCCTGTGTGCTCCTCTGACTTCCACACCAGTGACACAGCCCGTGTAATCTCTCCTTCCCTCAATCTCAGGGAAGCCTGTTCTGTGGCGTCTCCCATTCCCTGGCATGTCTGGTAGATGAATCAAACTTCCATATGGTGCATTTGGCAAGAGGTGCCTGTCTGGAGAGCACAGCAGATGGTCTTTAAGGAACAAGATGTGGTTGCTCCCCACAATACCTCATCCTAGACAGTGCAACAGAAAGCCAGTGAGCGTCTACTTTCCAGTTCATATATGTACTTTTTACAGGAGTCTCCATGGTCTCAGGGCAGCTGCAGAGAGGGAATAGCTGAAATACCTAGCCCAGCACCCAAGACCATGGTGAGAAGCATTTCCCAGAGTGTAATCATTCCCAGGGTAAGATCTACAACAATTCCCACCACATCCTTCCAGCCAGCAATCTGCCACCCCCTGAGATCAGGCAGCCCAGCCTCTCCTCAAAGCATCACCAGTGCTACCCTGCCCCTTCCTATCCTGCCTATCCTTTCAACCCCATCTCTTTCTCCACAGCAGCTCTTCCTTCACAGGCTTTCTCCTGAGCTGCCCTACCTGCACTCCTCAGATTGAGGATAAATGCAGTTAAACCAGCACAGGCACCATCTTCTTTTCTCCTCTCACCTTTTCTGGGAAACTTTCTAATTTCACACTAAAATCCATAGACAACTGAAATTTTGGTAGTTTCAACAGGAATAATAAGACTGGTTTCACTGTTGCAAATTTGCCTTTTTGCTGTCCTACCTTCTGTCAACGCTGGGCAGCAGCTTACCTGCCTTTACATCAAACGCTAAGTGCAGCCTCCAAACTTAGGCATGCACAAGCCAGTTCACCCTCCCTTCGACCTTCTGTTTACCATCCATTTGCTACATTACACAGGATTTAAAGCAAGGATACATTTTTTTCTTGTTTTGTGTTTACATTAGAGAGATTGGTATCAGTTTAATTAAATCATCTGAAAATAATTTCGTAGCAGGCACTGTTTTCCTTGTGCAGACAACAGCAGAGCACGGAGCTGGTGTAGCTCCATCCAGCTCTGCTGTGGTGGGGCTGAGCCAGCTGGGCAAGGAGTGGAGCCTGCAGCAATGCAGCTTGGGGTCATTGCCTCCACCAGCAATGCCAGAAGGGGAACTTGGAAATTCCAGCAACTCTTCCTGGAAAGGTGTCCTTTGTTAACATGCAGGAAACATTAAAAGGAAGCCTGGTGCCATTGCTGCAAGGCGGGCTATAAAATAGGGCACAGAAGGCATGTTTCTCCTAAATCCCAGCACTTTTTTGGCTATTTATACATCACAGCATCCATCGCTTTCATTTGTGCAGAGTGCTGTTTTCAGTTTTCCAACTTTTTTGAGGTGCTTTTCGTGTACCAGCCAGGTCTTATCTGGTACACCAGTGTTAATCCACAGCTGTCCTGGCACCACCTCCCTTTTTTTTTTTCCCCTTACATTTTTCAGAAATTAGTAGAGGGCCCTGGAGTTCTGGCTGTTTTAACTGCTGAATACTTCCTGCACAGTTTTTAGCTGTGGGCTTGAGTCATGGCTGTGGATTCTCTTCTACTGACTCATACGAGGGGAAGAATTCATCTCCGTTAGAAGGCTGAGTGATCAGAATGATTTATACCCATCATGCTTTTATCCCTTTCAAATTTACCGTGTGTCACACAGACCCAAATTCTAAATGTCTTGTGTGGAAATGAAACCCATTAAGAGTGATTTTGAGCATGCCAGTTCTCGGGGAGCCTCAGCTGCCCTCAGTCCTGGGAGCAGCTGTCGAAAGATGCATCACAGTGACAAAGCTGCCCACCAGCTGCCACCAGCAAGGGTGACTACAGGGTGAAACAAGCCAAAAGGAGACTTATGTTCATATGTGCTGGTTTTGCCTGGGGTAGAGTTAATTTTCTTCCCAGGGGCTGGTGTGGGGCTTTATTTTGGATCTGTGCTGAACACAGGGTTGGTAATACAGAGATGTTTTTGTTATTGCTGAGCAGGGCTTACACAGAGGTAAGGCCTTTCCTCCTTTCTGTACTGCCAGGCAGGGAAGCTGGAGGTGCATGGAGGGTTGGAAGGAGACACAGCCAGGACAGGTGACCCCAACTGAGCAAAGGGATATTCCGGACCATGTGACACCATGTGCAGTATATAAAGCAGAGGGAAGGAGGAGGAAGGGGGGACATTTGGAGTGATGGTGTTTGTCTTCCCAAGCCACTGTCATGTGTGATGGGGCCCTGCTCTCCTGGAGGTGGCTGAACACCTGCCTGCCCATGGGAAGCAACGAATTAGTGCCTTGTTGTGCTTTGCTTGTGCACACGTCTTTTGTTTTCCCAATCGAACTGTCTTTATTCTACCTTTTACCTTTCTGATTCTTTCCCCAATCCCACAGGTGGGGGAGTGAGCAAGTGGCTGCCTGGGGCTTGGCTGCTGGCTGGGGCGAGCCCACGACATCATGGAAGCTGCATGCCTGGCTCTCACACCGAGCACAAGGGCCAGTGGAGAACACAGCCCTTCCTTAGAAGACAGTTCTCAGCAACACGGAGCAGTGCAATGACCAGTGTATGAAGCACCCAAGGGCACATGGGACCTTCTCTGGGGCTTCACCAAGGACAGTGCATGACAGCCCCTTCCCCAACAGCCATCACCTCAGCCTGGCAGAGCCCCCACAGCTGGGGAAGCTGAGGAAGGGCATGGCTGTCTTTGCTGCTGTTGTGAGAGAGCAGATTGCTGCCATCAGTTATCAGGCCAAGAGTCAGCACAAAGGAGATGCACGCAACCTCTTATAGTTAGTTTCATGCAAAATGCTTGGAACTTCTGCCATCCTGGCCTTTCTCACCATGCTTTCAAAATCCAAGTTAATGGGTCTGCAGAATCCCTTTGCGTGCAGTATTTTATCTAGAGATTTGGGGTTTCTGAGGCCAAGAGCTTTACTACTGCTCGCATGAACTGTGCAAGCTGTAGTTGCACAATAGTTAAACATCACTAAGCAAGTGTTTCTTCTGGTGTGCTGTCCCAGTCCCTCCTGTATACCCAGTTGCTGGCATGATGCTTATCTGACCATGGGGTAAGTCAGCTCAGGAAACTAAACTGGCAGAAAACTGACCTGGCAAAAAAAAGAATTGCTTTCTGCTAGGTAAGCTCCTGAACTGGCTCATTGCAGTGTCTGGGAGATGGGAGTGCCTCTCAGGGCGTATCTCCATTTGGGGAGGTATTTCCACTTGACAAGAGGGGGACCATGCCAGCGCTAACCAAAGCAATTTTAAAGCAATGTGACAGAGCATATTCAGTTGCCCTATCATACAAAGGGACTCCTAAACACAGGAGTCCAGGCATGGTGATGAAATGCAGTTTCTCACATGTTCAAATTTGAGATCTTCCCTGAAATTCCTCGTAGTAGAGAGCTTACGTGTGCACTTGTGTTGTTCACATTGTGTTTCAGGTAGGCTCTCTGGGGAGGTTGTGGAATCTCACTCTTTGGAGATAATTTTTTTAAAAATCTAGGTACAATCCCATGCTATTAGCTGTAGGTGGCCCTGCTTCAGTAGGAAGATTGGACAAGATGACCTCTGGAGCTCCCTTCCAACCTCAACCATTCTGTGATGATTCTGCATCCCATTAAATACAGTTCAGAAGCAGCTGTATGCACATGAGCCTCAGGGTGGAAGGCCCAGCCCCAGGGAGGAGAGCCAGAGGGCGGTTTCTTAATTCAGGTGAATCAGTCTCAGTCCGCACCGACAATGGATGGAAAAGTGGGTTTGGTGCAGTTCCCTGGTTCTGGCACCCACGCTCTCAGTGCCTCCCTGGCCTCCAGACCACACTCACACCACCACAAGTTCACAGCAGGGAGTTCCCTGACTTAACACCAATACCTGCTTTGGGTTCATTTCTGTCTCTAACGCCTGTTGATCTGTCTGGCTGTGAAGCAGCCCTGCTGCAGGGGATGGGGCAGGGGAAGTGGTGGTAAAGCTTTGCCAGAAACACAGATTCGTATTGGTTTTAGTGGAGCACAAAGCCACATGGGCAATGTTCCTGTACCGTGGTGCCTCCAGCCACACCTGCCACAGCTCTGCCCTTTCTCCTGTCCTTTCCATGCCCCCTTGCCCATTCTCCAGCCTTTCTTTACCAATAAATTCTAACTCTTCAGCAACCTCCCCCTTCCTTTGGCACTTATCCAGCCAGTTTTTTCTCACTAACCTCACATACTTGTTTTCATTTCTTTGCTCAGAAAATTTTCCGCCATTTTAGTGGGTGAAATTGGTTTTCAGGGAGCAGGAGCTCAAGGTACCTGGCAGAAGCACAAGAGGCAAGGGCAGACAAGGAGTTTGTGAGACCCTTTTGGCAGTGATGAGGTGCTGCTTTGGCTTGACAGACCAAAGTCAGATGGTCCTCTTTGTTCTCACTCTCCAGTTTAATTATTTGTGTTCTTTCCTCCCCTGTACTGATAAAAACGGAGTTTTTGAAATGTGAATTGGGCTTGTAAATTTAGTCTCTATTTTTTTTTCTCCAGTCTCTGAACAAATCCATTTAACAGCTCACTAACCCAAAATGAATGCTATTATATGACTGCAGTGTGGATAAACAGTAAGTTGATAGCAGGGTTGAGATGCAAATCTACAGATAACATTTGACTTCAAGGGCAGAGGATCTCAGAAGTCCCGGCTGCACTGTACCTCAGGGGCAGCCCTGGAGGAGCAGAGGGAAGAACCAGCCGGCTGACAGGCAGCCCCTTCCCACCCCATCCTCATGTTTAAATGCAAACAAATACTGAGAACAGAAAACAGAGAATTATTTATATATATATATACATATATATATATATATTCCTGCCATTCTCTGCATGTTATTAATCCTCTTTCCCTCTACCAGAGAATATATTAGTGAGAGTAGGCTAATAATGCAGAGACATCTGGCTGAGACTAGAAAGAGTAGCATGTTTATGCATTATTAATGTGTTAGAAAAAACAGACTTCTGTGACCTGACTGTATGTATTGGATGAGTGTGGAATGGCCTTTATAGGAGAGTTAGCACTGATAACTGGTCCATTTTGCTTATCTTTTGCAATGGAATAATCTCCAGGAAGAGGCATGTTTATTTTGTCAAACAGTGAAAGAGATTATGTTTTGAAATAGCCTTTACTGAGCAGTCAGAGCACAACACTACTTTATTCCTAAAAGAGAGAACGTGATCTGGGAAGCAATGTAGGGCAAGCAGAATAGGGAAGATGCAAATTTCCACCTCAGCTAATGTGTAATCACAAACTGTGTCTTTGGGGATCCTTGGTTATCTGAGAACAGCAGTGCTCCAGTCCCACCAGTGAAACAGAAAACTTCTGAGGGGAACACGAAATTACAGTGGGGCTTCCTAAGGCATAACTTTGGCACAGATGAGATGCATTTTTTGACTGGTTTATGTCTTTGGCAAATATAACACAAGGAGACTAAAAACCCAAAACTTGTGCAGTGGGGCAGGGGGCCATTGGGGCTGCCCAGGTATGAGACATAATCATCAGTTTTATCTTCCAGCTTTGTCTCCCTTCAATTTATTGGTTGGATGTGCAACAGTTAAATCAGCAAGAGACTGAAGGAGGCCCCAGTCTTGGAAAGAGAGAGCTACATGCATTCGTGTGCTGCTCCTTTTCAAAGGATGGAGTGACTTTGCTAGCATCTAGCTCGTAAATCAGGGGGCAAGGAGACAGCCTGGCTCCCCTCTCCCCAGCCTCTGACATACGAAGACCTTGGCTCAGCAGAAGGGTAGAGTCACATTTCCAGCAGCACAGGGAGTGCACCAGTCGTATCTCTCAGCTTATACAGACAAGTATTGGCAGCAGGCTCCTGGAGTAGGATTCATTTCACAAGTCTGTGTCTGAACTAGTCACCCTGGACTGCTTCTATAATCGATAGGTGCTCTGAGGATGTAATTCACCCTGTGGAAGAGTAGATATCTAATAGGGGTCAAACCACTGCCCCAGTAAGAGCCCGTTTCTCTCTGTTGATTACAGGGTGTGCCGAGCCTGCTGCCTCTGCTGTAGCTGCCCACAAAACACTGGTGAGATGTCCCCGCTGTGGCAGACGTGTCTGGGCACAGCACCCACAGCTTGGTGTTGCCACACAAGGCCATGGCCACATGGCTGTGGAGAACCACAGCTTCCTCACAGAGCAGAGCCCTGGGGCACAGCTTGGTGGCACCCGGACAACTGCCCCCACCAAGGTGGCTCACGGGAAGGCCCACAGCGGCTGCTGGGGAGCCGGGATGCACATGGTGCCTTGGAGCAGGGTGTCCCTTCAGGGACCCTGCACAGGTAGTCAGTGCATATCTGAGAGAGCTTCAAATCCCTGCTGAAACTGTGGCTCTGCTGAAGCAACAGTAGAACGTGCATGAAATAGGATGTCTTGGCTAGGCTGAAGCAAGGTGCACCCTTCCAGCACAAACCGCTGCCTGACTTAAGAAACAGCCTCATCTGGAGATGCCGAATGCATGGGCACGAATCTGCTCTGCACTGACCCAGCAGATCGAGGCAGGGCGGAGCTGCTGTGCTCATCCAAGGGATGTGCAGGCAGTGGCTCCAGCCACTCTTGGGATGGGCCATGGCAGCTGTGCAGACACCAGCTCACTCCCAGGACTGTATGGGTAGCTGTGCCACACTTGCAATGGTGCTAAAAACCAGGCAAATCTTTGTCTTTTGAAAAGACATGTCTTTCTGGAAAGCCATGAAACAACACTAAAACAAGTTACTCAGAAGCCTGCCACTTTTCAAGTCCCCAGGCATGGTGCAGCCTGACAGCAGCTCCCAGGCAGAGCCAAGCAGATGCATCCACCGTGCTGAGCCCTGGGATGGGGGTGAGGCTTGGGGACAGCACAAGACCCAGCCATAGCTGTGGGAAGCATTGAGGCAAAAACCCACAGTGTGAGAGTCACACGCAGTGTGTGAGATTTGACGGCTCTGTCACTTTGCAGAGCCAGGCTCGGTCCCCTGGTGAATACGGATGACAAAAGGACAGATGCTGCCAGACTGTTTGGCCTTGCTGTCGTCGCAATGGCAATGACACTCGACTCAAAAACTTGGCAGCTCTGGAAGAGAAGACCTAGTTCCTTGTCCTGCCCACAGGACTGTGGCTCTCCCCCAAAAGCATGAGACCATCTGGGTTTCTTGATGCTATTTCCTGTCCCAAGAGAAAGAAGAAGCCCCAGCAAATGCTGGTTTTGACACTCATTTGAAACAAGTTTGCACCTCTCTAGTTGGGACAGTTTCAATATTTTGGCCACCCTTTTGCAGTGCCTGACCCCCACACACACCTGGTCCTACCTGCATCTTTCCCCCCTTCAGAGCCCCCTTTTGCTCAGAGAGGGGAAGGGAAACAGTCTGACTTGGCAAATAGCTTGCTGTGAAAATGATGAATTCAAGAGCACGTGGAGCTTGTGGTTGAAAAAACCCATCTGATCAGCAGAACTTTTCTCCCTCAGCATCTAAGGGCAGATTTAGTCTCAAGGCCAAGCTGCCATGTGGTTATAAAATAGAAGCAGGCCTGAAGAACTGATCTAACTTTCTTCAGTTGTCTGTGTATCTTTAATCATGTTCACCACTTAAAATGCAGCAGAGCCGGCAGCTGATAATTAGACTGAGCCTGCAGCAGCATGGCCAGTGGCCAGATCACATGGCTCCTTTCATCTGCATATTTATGCATTTAAAGGAGAGGAAAACTTTCATAACATTTTAATAAATAGGTTTTTCTGAAACCATAAATCCAGTCCTCTGGGCTTAGCCTACACTCTCCTTCTGATCTTACATAAGTGGAAGAGGGTGGGGTGTTTTGTTTGTTCTCCCTATTCTTTTCCTGCGCATGAACATGCAAAGCCCATCCTCTCCAGCGTGGGGTCCTCCGGAGGATGGGAGGGTCAGGCAAGGTAAAACTGCACTTCTAAGGATGAAGGTATAACTTTGATTTGGTTCCTGGCGTGGGAACAATTCCCCTTTCCCAAGATAGCTCATCTACAGACTGGCAGGAATGAAGCTCCTTTGCTAAACAATGGCTCCAAACAAAGAATTCCTGATATCTGTATTTCAAACAGAAGCTACAGCACACGCTGGCTGTTGCATTTCTTAGCACATCACCATTAGATTCAGCCCTAGGACAGTGATCCTTCAGATCATGAGCTGAAAAGATGTCAAAACACGGGGAGCTGGTCCCAGTCCAGCCCTGTGGGTGAAGGAGCTCTACTTCCATGCATGCTGCCAGAGACAGTGATGGGTGGGCTGTCTCCCTACGTGAGGTACCTCCACCCTCCTCTCATGGACAGATGCATCCCAGCAGTGCCTGACCACTGTCTGCAGCCAGTGCCTTATCTCTTGGTGGGGCAGTGTCAGGGCAATGCTGCGAGGTGCTGTGACAAGGGGGATGCTGTGTCCATCTCCTCTGCCTAAGGGTGGCGGCTCCCTTGACAGCCTTGGTGACATCCTGCAGGGTCCTTCACAGTGAGGCTTTGCAGACCATCCTCCCTCTGCCTGAAGGCATCACTGGCATGTGCACATGGGCTTTTCCATTAGCATGGAATGACAGCCACTATCAGCAGGAAAACAGGAGGTGAGGATGAGAGACTAATCCTTATGCTGCTGTGTTGTCTTGGTAAGATGGAGGAAGCACTGTTAAAATAACACCGATTCACAGATTTCTTTCAAAGATGAAGCACTCAGTTAAAATAAAATTGAAAACTAATGAGATGCAGTTCTTAAACATTATTACTTTTTTTTTTAAGGAAAAGTTAATTATTCTGTGCTGAAAGCAGCTTCTACTGAAGGTTCTCTGGGTGAATCAAACAATATGTTGCTGATTTATAAGGGTCTTGATAGAGGTTTTAGTTGTTGTTTCCATATAGAAAGCAAGCAAGCAAACCAATTTCAATGATTAGGCAGTTTCCACAGTGTGCCTTGAACTGCTCTTTAACTGTGCCAGTAAAACTTTGGGGTTTGACACAACTTTGGGCTGCAAGTGAATTTAGGTTGGTGGCACTGCTTTGTTTCAGAGGTAATGTTAATTGATACAGTTATGTAACAATAGTTTTGCTAGACAAAATGAAAGAGTCAAGAGCAGAAAAATGCAAACCATGGCATTAACTCCTCTGGGAGGGACCATGGTTTGTTTCTTGTGTATTTAAAGAATCAGAACAAACAAACAAGGGCAAGATTAATTAGGAGTGGGAGTACATGACTCCCTCCCAGGCGAATGAGGAACAGCCCTGGACAGGACACAGCAGCAGTGCCAAAATATTTCTTGACATTATCCATTGGAGGTCCAAGAGAATTTCCTTTGCACCCCAGTGTTCCCAAGACCTTCATAAACCACCTCTCTGGCTACACATTGTGATGATAAACTTGTGTCCCTAGGTTTCATTATCAAGATTTTGGTCTAAACCTGAACTCTCTGATCAGTCATCTGAAGTAGTGAGGGAATTTGCAGCAGGGTTTTTCCCAGCAAAGAAAAACAATTCACTTGCTGAAGACATTATGTGGGAGACATAACTTACAGATACAAGAATTTGAAAATTTGGGTGTTTATTTTGTAATGTTGGGGGTTGCTGGTGTTTAACTTCATTTTGAGGCTGTATTTTACGCTTCCAGTACTGTAAGTAGGGCAACAGATATTAGCCAAAAAGTCCACTTGAGACGCCTATTGATTTTGATGAGGTTTGAGGATAAATACCGATAAACGTAACATAACGTAGGAATTCGCATTTTCCTAAGCCTTGTCTAGACTTGGATTTGGAAGGTGTGATACACCATGTGACTAATACAATGTAGTTAAGGCAATGTGGTTTTAATGCATGGCTTTAAACTTGGTTGTTTTTCAGGAAGCTATTACTACATTGTATTTAGCACTTGCTAATCTAGAAACCATTGATGGTAAATGAAAAGAGAGGTTACAAATGAAAGGCAGGCTGATCCTGTGGTTGCACCTTTCAGATGAGACCTCCTGCTACACACAGGGTTATTTCACCTCTGACAGTATAGAAATAAGGGCTCCCCAGCCCTCTGTGGTTCTCCTTCCCCAGGGAAGTGGTGGAATCATCGTCCCTGGAAGTGTTCAAAAAACATGTAGATGTGACATTTAGGGACATGGTTTAGTGGTGGACCTGGCAGTGCTGGGTTAATGGCTGGACTCAAGGACCTTAGAGGTCTTTTCCAACCTCAGTGATTCCCTGTGATTCTACGTGGTGGCTGCAAGGGTAAGAGGCAGTGGGGCCATGTGTGGATGTTGAGGGTGTGGGTCTACAAGAGGTTAACAAGTGGGTGTGCTGGGATGGCACGTGGGGAGCGCGGGTGTGAGTGAATGACAGGAGGGAGAGACCTGAGTGTGTAGGCACCAGGTATAGATTAGAGGAGAACTGGGGAGAATAGTGGTTGTGGTCCTTGGGAGTGGGTGAGGATAAGGCAGTTGTGGCAGCAGGTGCACTGAAGGGACATATATTCATGCTGAGAAAGTCCAAGCATACATATTTCTCAAAACACTATCAGCAGCTCCATCTCCTCCACAACTATGCCAAGAAGTCTTCTTCACCAGTAAACCCAGCACTTTTGCCATCTGGGTTGGCCAGCTAGGCAGGCTGAGGGTCTGAAGGCCCTAAAGCACAGCCCTTGCCTGGAGCTCTCACACAGAGCCAGGAGCTGAATTCCAAGCAGAGGAGTCTGACAAGTGTTCCCTCCAGCTATCACCCATCCTTGGTACACCCAGACCTGTTTGATGTAATGATACATTCTCCCATTAACCAAGAACTATAATTCAGGAAAAATCCACCATCCTGAAGTAAGTAGATGCTGCAGAGGAGGCACAGAGGCTCACAGTTACCTCTCATAAAATTCTCTTCTGTGAATTTTCTCGCCTCCACATTGCTGGTGGTGACACATTGGTACACCGGGACAATGGAACCAAGGGGAAAGATTGCTCCAAGTACTACAGTTAGCAGGAATGGTCCACTCTGAAGTCCTACCAATCCATCATGAGAGGCCATTCTGGATACTGGAGTTACACTTCACTGATTCCTCAAACTGGAGCCCAAACCCTGCTCTTTCAACTCAGTAGGACCAAAGTGCTCTGACTTCTAGCCACGAAGTTCAGTGCTTGGTACACTAATTTATAGGGGCCCTTACAGAAATCAGTGTTAATCCAGATGTGTGATTTGGGCCTCCAGCTGACTGTGACAAATTCCTCTTTTCTTTCCCCAAACTAGTTTGAAATTTCATCTGAGTGTTGTTTAGAGCATCAAACTTCTCAGAATGTGCCATGTAAAAGTACAGGTATGACACTCATTGGTACTTGAACCCTGCCTGATGCACCAGGAGTTGCTTTTTCATTACTGGGCTCTGTCTCCCTCACTCTGCTTTTCAATCTGTCACGCAGTTACCAGTCATGTAAACGTCTGTGCAAACATACTGAACATGAGTAATGCAGCATCTGTTGCTATTTATTAAACTGTGGTTTATATCTTTGGAGTACATGGTATTATCCTTCATGGATGTGGCTTTATCTCTGTTATTACAATACGGAATTCATTAAAAGTATTAAAGTTTGTGTCTAAAAAAATTATATTCCTAACTTTTATCTACGGAGGCAACATTTTCATATCCATTCTCTCCTAAAGGCAGCATCCTTTGGGAAGATGTGATAGACACATTTAGGTAAATATTATTCCTCCAGCACACATGGTTTCCATTGCAATTGATCCCCTGCTGTTCCCTTCCAAGCACTTTCCTCTGTTACATATTCCACAATGGTGGCTGAAATACTGATCAGCAATAGCAGAGACAAATTGACTCAGGCATCTCGGAGTTTTAAGGGCGGCAAATGTTTATATCTTAGTTTGTACGTACCATAGTTACTGAAACACAGTTTTTAGGCATGCACTGTAATTTTCAGTGGCATTGAAAGTCTAAAGTTGCTTGAGCTAGTTATAGTTTAGTAAAAGGATAGAATGGATAAAGGCTGACTGAGATGGGACATAAAGATAGTGCACTACAAAACAGCTACATGGGCCCAAAAGCTGTAGAGGTTTCCTCCTGCAGCCTCCCCCTAGGGCTGGGAACAGCTTGGGTGCTTCACACAGACATGGCACAGAAGCTGCACCTGAGCCACTTGTGAGCTGCCGGAAGCTCGGGGGTCACAAGCTGCTCTCTGCAGTCTAGCAGAGAAATAACCCTACATGCTTTTAAACTGGCATAGCCATTGGTAAAAGCCTCTTAGCAGACAATAACAGCAAGAAGCTGGGAAAAAGCAGGGTGGGAACTGCTTTTCCCAGTGACTATGTTTCCTCAAACGCATGTCAAACTACAGCTCTACATGTGGCAGGGTGAGAAAACATTTTCCATCACCCAGGATTCACTGGGCACCACTGGGCTGCAGTGGATGTCACCCCAAATCAGACTGAAGCTGGCGTGCCCACCAGCGGCATGGGGAGCTGCACAGAGGTAGGAGGAGAACCAGTGCATGCACCAGCATATTTGTGGCAACTTCTGAGCCTCTAGCACATGAACACCATTGGTCATAAAGATATGCTTGTGCCCTGGCTACTTCTCTGTGCCAGCCAGATGAATGTGCTCATGAGGGTTCAGGCTCTAAGAATGTGCTCACTCCTTTGCACAGCGTGGTCTAAATGTCCTGCAAAAGCCACTTGCTGTGGCAACAGCAGATCAAGCATTGTGATTCTTTAAAGCCTAGCTTCCCTTTTTCTTTACTCTTTTAAAATTATTATTATTACTACTACTTGTTAAGCACTGTGTGCTCAAAACTTTCAAGACAGGATCATGTGGTCCCTGGTCCCAGGGTCTAACTGCAGGTCTGATGCTGGAAGCTGCATTTATACAAGTGACACTGGCATTCCCTGCAACTTCGCCATCTGCTGAAGGGCTGGACCTGACTGAAAGCAACCCTACAATGAGAACTTGACAGAAAAATCTGCCGCATGAAAAAGCATCACACGACTAAAATATACAATGTTCTTTTTACCAGGAGAAATTTTTAAGATGGGAAGATTTTTCTAACACAAACTGGAACCACTTCAGCTTTCGCATTCTGTTTCTTCCTCTCTGAAATGACCCCAGGTTGGCCCTCGCAAATCCTTGCTTTGGGGGAAGTACTCCTGATGTGTATCTCAGAAGGCTGAGGTACGGAATAAACTCCCATTAGCCCTTGCTAATGTAGAGCACAGCAGATGTCTGAAGCCCCGCTCAGTAGGGTCGATGTAAAACAATAGCAGACCCCTGGCAGGACCTTCCCTTCAACTTCCACAGGACCCACTGCAATGGAGAGAGAAGTCTGTGGCTGTCCATTTAAAAAGCCTTGCTGTCACAAAGCCCGCAGCAATGTTGCCATCACTAAGAGCCTTCTTGTTGTGCTAACTAGGAATTCTCACTAATTGATATCACTATCAGAGTCCTCCCGCCCCAGAGTAAGCAGCAGGGGTTACAGCGCGTAAGAAAGACACCATGCAAAGGCATTGCTGCCGGTTAATTGAGTACTAACGAGCTGAAAGGTGGGGTCCTACACTAGGAAACACGGGGAGAGACCATGAAAAACAGAGCACGACCCCAGGCAACAGCTCAAGCGTCTTCAGTCCAGGGGTGTCCCAGCTGCTACAAGGTCCCACATGGAAATGGCCACACCGCTGTCGGCTGTATCCCAAAAGTGTAATTTCCGGTGTGGGCTAAGCAGGAAACAACGTGGCATCACAGAGAGGCTGTAGCGTGGCTCTCCTGCACAGGACTTCCCCTAGGAGGCATGAGGTCAGTGATGATTTGGGCTTTCCCGACCGTGCTACAGAAGAGGTACTGTATGGTCACTGCTTCCAGGGACTCCCAGGAGTGGCATATTACACTGTCATCTCTTACAGTCTGAAATTATGCTAACCCCGGCTATTTTTCAGAGGCCACATCTACAATTTTAGCAAAAGACAGTTGCAGGAAGCTATTGGGACCACACTGTCTCCTCTACACTTAGGAGCCTGGAAGAACAGCCACAGAGTGTCCTTCAAGACCTAAGTGTTCGAGGGGGCTCAGGAACACTCATACACTGCTTGGAGCACTCACAGATTGGCCTCAGGAGTGGGTAATGATGCTGGGTGAGCTGAAGGTGGGAAACACTGGCATTTCTTCATTTGGTTACAGTAAAGACAGGCAATTAAACAAAAAGAAACTTTTCACAGCATGTTTAGAATAAACAGTCATTCTTTATCATAAAAAGGCACACCTTACATATAAATAATTTGAATGTCTTGCTCTTTCACGGAAAGTAACAGAGAAAAACCTTCAAGGTTGATACATGGGAGCTGGTATTAGAAATCACATAGAATCAACCCCAAATTCTGCATCCAAACACACACGTTTGGATCCAGGGTTGACCTACACACCACTTCCCTCCCCTGCACTGGAAGGGACGGAATCAGGACCCTCCTTGGAGGACCACCCCCATCATCAACCTCTGGTTATGGATCCCAACCCTGCAACCTTGGCCTCATCACTGAAATCCAGTCCTTTATATTTGCAGTAGTAAGAAATCCTAGTTCGTAGCTGCAGAAAGAGCCATTGCCTTCTCCAAAATGCATTATCCACAGGTTTTGGAAGTGACTGAAATAACTAAGCCTACCCAAGCTGGATCCCTTGCAGCTATTTCTGTTTCTTGGCTGACAAGCTGGCCAAAGCAGCAAAGCTAAATATTGCACAGTCTACCAACATTTGACTAAAACTGAGACCATTTATGTGGAACAGCAGTGTGGGAACAGAAAAGAAGCTAGCGGAGCAGCAATGAGAAATCTGCGCTTTGATCAAGGAGACAGCAGCATTTGACTCTATCTGAGCTGGCAGGGAGATCCCATCCCAAAGCAAAATAAAATATGTCATTCTTTCCAGCAGATGAAATTCTCCCAGTGGTTTGTTCATCCCAGGATCATTTTATGTGATCTCATTGTCTTTAAAGTCTTTCCCCTGAGGAAGCTGAACGTTTAATATAGACTACAGCGTTAGTATCTGGTATTAAATCAGTCCAGCTACTCTGAAATGAGGCGAGTGGGCGTCCTGGAAAGGAAATAAAAACACAAGTTTAATAGAGTAGATAGGTTCACCTTGACCCATGCTATTTATTGCAGAAGACACAGGAACACACTGCTTGCACAATGGAGGGTCACTCTGCCCTGCCATAGATGTGTTTTACACTCCCAGTAAACTCCAGATGCTCAGATTGTGCACAAGGAATGCATCATCCAACCAACCCCAGAGGCTTTTACGTCTTGCTTTGCTTTACCAAGCAGCCCTAAGAGAGACCAGCACGTTCCCACAGCTCTCATTAATCCAGCTGGCAAACTTAGGCACTTGGCATTTCAGCCACACGTTTTTGGCATCTTTGGCCGCAAAGATGAGCTATGAAACTGTGAGGAAGAAAAACGTCAGGAAGGGGAAACACTAAAGACCTCCGGCATGGTGCAGGATGTCAGGGATCAGCATCCAAGCAAGGCACTGCAGAGAGGGTCTCTGTCCCACGTGCTTCTCCTGCATCCTCACCACAGTTTCAAGCAGGATTTCTTCCAAGCAGGCACTGCACACAGCACTAACAGCTGCCCCGGGAGGAAGCCAGATGTGCTGTGTTAGGCACAGCTCACACAATCCATTGCTGGTGTGAAACCTGGTGGCTCAAAGAGATTTATGTTGCCTCCGTGTAACTGCTCTTATGTCACTAGTTCACCACATGCCAGCTGCACACAAGCCCACAAAAGAGCTGCATTTTTGGTAGTTTGGGGTGGTTTTTTTTAGATGTCATGGAGCCAACAAAACACAATTCTTCAGCACCATTGTGAGTGAAAACACTTATTTACCTCATTTAGTGTTCCACTTCAAGAAACAGTTTAGCCCACGCTTGAAGTGTCAGCTGAATGAGATAATTTAAAATAATTCTGAAAACATGCTAACTGTAACAGGCTATAATCAGAACTAATTACAGGGACATTCTGGAAATCCCTTGGCTTGGGGCTTTAGTTTTGATAAAGGAGATAACAACTTGTAAGCTATGATTCTTTTAATTACAACAATAGTAACCACCTTCTTTTACACAGCTTCTTTCATCTCTAAAAACCCCACAGCTTTGCAAACTATACATACCACAGGGACTGTTTAGGCTAACACCAAAGTGAAGCCATCTCTGCAAGAAATGAGTAAGTGTTTAACAATACCTAGCAGTCCTGGGCAAAATTTGTAAGGAAAAAAGGTGCAGAGGGAGAACATAATTGCTCCTGTGTCTCCTTACAAACACTCAGGGGATTTCTGGATGCCCACAGTGGCAGCCATCTGATCTTGAGAAGAAGGAAGGAAGCTTTTATATGTGCCTGTAGACTCAAGGCACTATGGAGGAAGGCAGCAGCAGCACATGGCAGCACCCTGTCACATTTGCCCAAGCTCACCTGTCCATGTCCTCTGCTGGGTGACGATAAAGCTTTGACACTGCGACTGGGAGTTACAAATGGCAGCGGCTTCCTCGGCACTGTGGATGGACAGCAGGCAGCCCAGGTGGCTGTAGGAGGGCCAGCACTTGTAGTCTTCTCCTTCCACTGTTCGGAAACCCTTTAGAGAGATGTAGTCTGGGGGCAGAAAGAGGGGGTCTAGGGAAACACTCCGGGTGCACTTTCAGAGACTAGTTATGCTACATGCTTAACCAGTGAAACTCTTAAAAGAATTCCAACAGTGACAGACTGAACTGACCTTCCCAGATGGAGTGGGGGGCAGCTGCAAAGTTAAAAGAAACTCAAATCTTGCCCTTTGGTTCTGCTGTGGAGCACAGGACAGCAATTCCCCCACAGATGTAGGAGAGGGGTCAGAGCTCTCAAGTGTGAAGGGACAAGAGTGCCACCACAGGGGTGGGTAGGAGGAGGAGGCTGATGTGGAAACTCACAGGTGCTTCACTTTTTCCCTGGAGAAGCCAGCCTCACAACAGCCTGTCCTACACCCCAGCCTCAACAGCAGAAGCTCATCACAGATCCAGCACCAAGCTACATGGGGCACAGACTGACCCACCCATCATGGTGCCACCCACAGAAACAGAAGACTGAGGAACCCCAGTGGGGAAAGTGAGGCCAGATCCTGCTCCTGACAAGGAGACCTGACAAAAGACCTGACAAGCCTGAGCAGGTGCTGTTCAGGGTATTGTTCACTGACTGCTAAGAGTCTCTCCCCACCTTCCCACACCTCTAGGATGGTGATCATTTTGGCACAGTGTGAAGCCAACAGACAGGTGTTGTTGGAAAATACCAGTAATTCCTGTTAAAGCTGATAGTCCTTCCATGCAAATGACCAGATATCTTTGTTCATAATGGTGCAAATTATAGTTCTTTCACATGTAAAGAGATTTCCTTCTGCAAGCCACCATCACCCCCCACCTCATGTGAACACCCAGGAAAAGTCAAGCCACAGTCACCACTGGATTTTTGAAGCTTTCCATTCAATCAGCCTCATCTCTGCCACCGAATGGGTCCTTTTCAGAGGAATGCACCTCATAAAGGCACATTTATCCATCCACAGGTCCAATAAAATGATCTTCAGAGAAAAGGAACTTAGAGGGCACCAAGGCCCCAGTCACCCCACCACACTCATCTCAGTGCTGTCACCTCCCCACTCTGTGTTTCCATAATAACCTGTGCTCAGCAGACAGAAACCATACAGTGAAATGGGAAGTTTGAATATCAGCCCAGAAAAGTGGACCTGTTGGTCCAAAGGATAAGGATATCCCAAGACAGGAGCCACTCAGTTTGTTATCCCAAATGCATTCACTTGAAACACTGATGCTCCTTTTGAGAAGAGTATTTAGAAGCAGTGCAAACACATGTCCATTTGTAGCCCAGATTGTCTGCACTGCTTTTACTTTGCAAAGCAATGCAATCATGCATAGCTCCCATGGAAAAAAACAACAAAAGCCTGCTCAAAAAAAGACACTTCTTGTGCTTTTTCTAGTGACTATACACTGCCTGAATGTATGGGAGATCAGAATTTGACCAGTTACCAAGTGCCTCATTCCTCAGCAGTTACTTTACTTAGAGCATTCAAAATCAACTACCTTTTAAAAGAAGAGGTCTTTTCTGCAGATAGAGCCCAGACTTGTAGAGATGTAAAACCTTTTCAAAAGCTCTCAGGGTTTCATTTATTCCGTATCGTAAATCACCTACATTTAAGGAAAGAGATGACAAAGATAAGCAATTCCACGAAATACCAGTTAGAGACTTCTAATAAAGAAGTTTATGAATGTTAGCTGGTACCTGTTGCATTCAGAATATCGCTCAAAAGGGGCCGCAAAGCTGGTGGTGCAGAGTGTGGCAAAAGATAGGTGAAAAAATACCTGCAAAAAATCCCACAGGCTGATTAGAGTACAGTGCCTTCATTTCCCTGGTGATTAAGCTGTCTACATTTTCCCGTGACTCGATTATCCATATGCAACTAGTAGGTCTGCTTCAGTTATAAAGTTATGTTTGAGCACATCTTAGTGCCTCAGATGGTTCCTGTGAGTTGGTCCTTGCTGCATGAAATGTACCTTGCAAAGGTTCATGCGATAAAGCTTCCCCTCATTCCCCTGGGCCATTTTTGTATACTAAGCAATGTATTTCCCACCAAAAATAAAAGACCTGTATAAAAGAAGACTCATATAGGAACTTTCTCTTGCCCTGAGAAGGTTTGCCTTTCTTATAGCCCCTGGAAAGTCAGGATGAAAGTCATTTCCTGACCCTTCCACAAAATTCCTGTTCTAGGGAACAAGTGCACAGGAGACAAGTGCAACTGCAAGGCTGCAATAATCTATGCAGGGATTTGCCTTTAGCACTGAATCCTGGAAATCCAGGCTCCTTTACTAAGTCCTTCTGTGTAAATATCCAGCTGCCAAGGCTTCCTTCCAGGACTTGACCTGCCAAGCATTAGTGGTGAGCAAAAGTCCCTGCGTTTTCAGCTGATGGCCTACACGAAGCGCTGCAGCAGCCTCAGCCCCTGGCCTGTTACCTGCTCCATTGCTCTTCCATAGGAGCCCATAAGGAGATTTGGAATTGAAGGGAAGAGTTAGACAGCCTTCCCAGCAACAGAGACTCAAAGCTGGTGGGCTTTAGCAGGTAGCCTGCACTGCCACTGCTTTCAGCAAGCACAGCCCATGGATGACAAGCACCAGGGCCTGTCTGGCAAACAGCAAATTCACAGGTGCAAGCTCTGGGGCAAGTTTTTAGAGGGTGTTGGGGAAAGGTCGCAGCAGAAGAAAGATGCCTTCATTCTCACCAGACAACAGCTACACTATTTTCCTGCCTTATAAGGAAATAACTTTCTTCAAAGTGATCCTTAACTACCCTTTGACAGAGGTGAGGGAAATCACCACATGGCAGAAGCACAAGGTGCTACGTTGCAGAGCTTGAGCTCAACCACTCCACATCTTCCCCCGTGTAGCTGGACATACCGATACGCATTGAACAGATTCTTCTTTTCATTTATTCCTTCGCATTTTCCAACCACAGAGCATTTGAGAGGGAAGCTTTTGGTAGGGAAGTCGAGTGTGCAGTCATTATCTTCCTTGCAAGGCAGCTCGTCAGTGCTGGCATCATCCATGTCTGTCACTTTTAGGTTTCCATCCACCATAACAAACTGCCTTGGCTGGAAATCCAAGAGGACTATTGAACCCAGGGGGGAATGTGCCAAGTAAAACAGCAGTTTCACAAGACTCAGGCAAATCTGAGAAAGACAAGATGAATATGCATGGAAAAAAACAGATGAAAAACAGCTATTAAATTGGAAGTAGAACAAAGGGGAGGGCATTCAATTAAATTAAAAGGGAAAAAAGTATATAGAACTTAAAAGGTAATTATATGTATGCTACAAAATTTATTATCAACATTGCCACAGGATTTGACTGGTAAGTAGTTTAGCAACATTTTTTAAAAATGTGTGTACACGAAAAGAGACATTTGCAGTTAGAAGAATGAGAGGAGAAAGCTGTGAGGAAAACAATAGCATCCTTCATGTTTCAGGAGCTATATTGATTTGCTAGCTGAAATCAGAAGAGTTTTTCCCAGTCTGGCATAAAATTAATAGATTCCCCTCCCTTCCCCCATGCTGCTCAATACAGACTGAGGCTCCATGGTCATTAATACCAGATTCATGCCTTACTGCATCACTCAGCAGTATGAATTTGGGCACACAATCATGCTTCTGGAGAATTATTCAAGCCTTGCAATGTATTTATTGCCAGCTTTTTTGCTTTCATGACAACTTTCTGGCAGCACGGAAAGGCCAGACAATACCTGACCCAGCAGAAAGCTCGGTAAATAATTTTTAAACAAACTAGAGCTAGAGGAGTGCATTTATACTGCACCAGCACTTTGCTCAAGTAGCTTTTTGCTGCAGTTTTCATTCAGTATCAGGAGCCCTGGCCTCAGACAATCTGTATCCTCAGCTAGGTGTGCCAGGCAGCCCCACGTCACCCCTCGCCGCTGCCGATAGCGATCTGTGCAGGCACGAGGGTTTTTTCCCTTGGAACAGCTCGCACAATCCCTGGTATCTGATGTGGCTCATCACAGGGGAATCCCATATGTTTAGACACCCTAATTAGGAAACAGGACTAGACAGTGCCAGTGTAAATTCTGAATTAGTGTCTAATGCAGTCAAGAGATTATTAAAATCTCTAATGCCACAATACCAAACTTTACCACCAGCTGATAAAGCATCATGGGTTTCTAGCTCTACAGGAGACTTTGGCACATTTAAGACAATGAGGTGCTAGGAAAGCTATGTAGAAGCCAGTACAGAATTGAAGAAAGTAGAACTCCACAAGCCAACAGAAATGACTCTGGAAGCTCTGATGCTATTTTAACTTGTTTAGTGAAGCAATCGTAAGAATCCCAGCTTCGCATCCCACAGCTGAGCGAGCATGCTTGCCGCACTCCCCCTCTGGCTCAGATGGCAAGGTTCCCCTTCAACATTAAGGACCACATGCAGACAGGGATTTTATTTTAGGACTTTTGTTGTGCTTTTATATTGCCCAAAGCATTTCTTGCTGACACTAAGATACCCTTGCTTCTCCATGATGCTTTTTTTTCCTCCTGGCACCCAAACAAGTAGTATTAAACCCCCAACTGAGCCCTTGAGGCAAACTGTAAAACAAGCTATAACCAAAGTAAGCACTGTGTCACAAGTCATTTATATTCCTGGGGAGTATATGGGTCCCTATGCAGGATGCCTGGGAGACGAGGCAGATCTCACTAGCAGGGCTGCAATCCTAGCACCTACACCAGGAGGAAAGCAATTTAGTAGTGATTTTACTACAGTAATTCCTAAAGGGCCAAGATCAGAAACACCACACAAACACATGGTGAGGGACAGCTTGCTCAGCTTGTTGCCTAGAACAGGTAACACACAGCAAACCACAGACTCGTAGCGTGGTGAGGTGGCTTTCCCAAGTCAAGACTCGGGTTGCTGAGGGGCCTCCTGACCAAAGCTCTTCTGCATATATAAATATAAGCAATATAGAGGCAAAACTAACGTTATAGTGTAATACAAGGCATTAACCACCGCCCCAGCACCGAGTACGATTTTGTGTCTATCTCTTCGCAGATGAAGTTCTTTTAACACCGCTCTAGAGAGAAAGAAACTAACTGTGAGACACCAAGCTAGGGCTCTGTTAATGTGATTTAAAAGGAATGAAAAGGAAACGATTTACAGACAATTTGCGGGATCAAACAGAGTGTCGGCAGGAGAATCCCGTTTGCCCCAGCGGTCACCACCGGCTCTTCGCCGGTTTACCCAGTTTGTGGTCTAAAACCGACTGATAAAACTCTTTTGCTTTGTTTTCTTACTTTAAATCTTTCCTCCCAGGGGGTCTGCAGGAGCTGAATCATCTCCAGCGGGGATCCCAGCTCCAGCATGGCTGTGACCCGTAGCTCAGCATCTCCGCTGTTGTCATAGCATTGACCGTGCAGCTGCGGGAGAGCAGAAGCCACGGTCGGGGCGATGTCGCTGCCAGTGCCAGCAGATCGAGGCCGCCCGGGGACAGCGTGGGCACCACGGGCTCAGCCCCGGCACTAATACCCCCGCCCCGCCGTGCCGAGGCAGCGCCTCCCGCATCCCC